>SJYQ01005533.1:30936-77084 GCA_006410935.1 Redunca redunca | reverse complement strand
TTGACCATCTGGTGATGTCCATGTGTAGAGTCTTCTCTTGTGTTGTTGGAAGAGGGTGTTTGCTATGACCAGTGCATTTTCTTGGCAAAGCTCTATTAGTCTTTGCCCTGCTTCATTCCGCATTCCAAGGCCAAATTTGCCTGGGACTCCAGGTGTTTCTTGACTTCCTACTTTTGCATTCCAGTCCCCTATAATGAAAAGGACATCTTTTTTGGGTGTTAGTTCAAAAAGGTCTTGTAGGTCTTCATAGAACCGTTCAACTTCAGCTTCTTCAGCATTACTGGTTGGGGCATAGACTTGGATTACTGAGATATTGAATGGTTTGCCTTGGAAACGAACAGAGATCATTCTGTTGTTTTTGAGATTGCATCCAAATACTGCATTTCAGACTCTTTTAAGGTAATAGTAGGTTATAAAAATGAAAATTAAAGGGCTAATAAAGAACTTAAAGTGAAAACATTAAAAAGTGATAACAGTAAAAATATATCTAGGAATTTCTCTGGAGCTGTTGTGGGCAGTGTGGGGTCAGTTCAGTTTCAGATAGTTTCTTGTTCCATCTTGAGAAGACTGAAGGTCTATAAGCCCCTTCCAGTACTTAGTCAATGTTAACTACAGGGTTTTAATCTTCCAGAGTGGTTTCCTCTTCTTTTCTTATTTTGGCTTCTTCTCTTTCCAAGTCTCTTCAGTTTCTAATTTCCACTCTGACACAAGGGGGCAAAGATGGTCACTTAGTTAGGTTTACTAGTTCTGTTGTGTTGTGGGGAGGGAGGAACACAGCAAACAAATATTGCTGGGTGTTTAGAGAGTGCTTGCAATGCATGGACTACACTGGGTCTGCCCCAGCTCATGGCGGCACATGCTTTCTTGGTCTACACAGCTCAGGTTTCAGGTTGCTCAGCAGGGGCACTGTCCCAAGTGGATGCTGTGTTTTGTACACTTCCCAAGTCTGAGCTGCTCAGATTCAGGTTCTCAGGTACTCCACAGGAGCACAGACTCGGTTGGGTATGTGTTTTGTGCCCTTCCCAGGTCTGAGCAGCTCAGGCAACCAGCTGCTTGGCGAGCACACTGTCCCAGGTGGGCTGCATCTTAATCACCTTCCCAGTCCCAGGCGCTTGGTTTCCCGGGTGCACTGTGAGAGCACCGTCTCAGGTGTGTCATGTGTTTCCTCTGGGGAGCTGATCTCAGGCTGTGACCCTCCTGGCGGATGTCAACCATCAGGATCCCAGGAAGACTTAGTTAGCAACTTGGAGCCTGCTCACAGTTTGGTGGAGGATATTGGTTTCTGGGGCTGAGAAGGGAGTAGGCCCTTGCCTTCCAGCTCTGGCTGTCACCTGCCTTCCTCTCTGCCTTCTGTCGTGGGGGAGGGGCCTGTATACATCCTGCTAGCTCTCTTTTGGTATTCACTCAATCCTTTGTTCTGTGAGCAGGCCAGGCTGTGCGTTAGGTTAGAGCCTTTTGACCGAAAGTTCTTTTTTTTTTCTCTCTCTCTCTCCCTAGCTATCCCATAGTTTGGGTTGCTTTCTCAGGTTAGCTCCCTCAGATTGTCCTCCGGGCAGTCAGGCCCAGTTTTTACCCTAAGCATGCAACCCGCACCTTCCTGTCCAGCCCCTGCTCACTGGTGGCCATCACGAGTATCTGGGCTACTTCTGTGCTGGTAGTTGCAGNTTTTTTTTTTTTTTTTTTTTTTTTTTTCTGCCACTAATGTTGCGCTCTGAGATTCCAAAACTGCCAACAGACCTGCCAAAGAGAAGGTTTCCTGCTGTTCTGAAACTTCTCCTCCTTCACAAGTCCCTCTCCAGAGTGGGTTTCCGTCCCTAACTATTTTGTCTCTTTTTGTCTTTTATATTTTGTCCCACCTCCTTTCAAAGAGAATGGGCTGCCTTTCTGGGTGCCTGGTGTCCTCCACCAGTGTTCAGAAGTTGTTCTGTGGAAGTTGCTCAGCATTCAAATGATCTTTTGATGAATTTGTAGGGGAGAAAGTGGTCTCTCCATCCTATTCCTCTACCATCTTGGTTTTTAAACATTTGTATTTACCACAGTAATGACTGTGTGGTGGTTTATGTTACAACCTCCATGTTTACAGTCATATGGTTCAGTATGAAGGAGAAGGGTTTTAATACATATTTTGTTAAATACATTTTTTTGAAACTTATTTCTCTGGACTTCATCATTTTAAAGAACACCCTGTCACTTTTATTTTCATCTTACAATTTATTGTAATTTGTTCCTGGTTACTTTAGTGAGTGGTTGAACTATGACTATCTCTTGTAGGAATCAGTATCTTAACTTCCATACATCTGAATTGAAGCACATATATTTTGCTGCTACTGCTGCTGCTGCTGCTAAGTCGCTTCAGTCGTGTCAAACTCTGTGAGACCCCAGAGACGGCAGCCCACCAGGCTTCCCCGTCCCTGGGATTCTCCAGGCAAGAACACTGGCGTGGGTTGCCATTTCCTTCTCCAGTGCATGAAAGTGAAAAGTGAAAGTGAAAGTGAAAGAAGTCATGTCCGGCTCTTAGCGATCCCATGGACTGCAGCTATCCAGGCTCCTCCACCCATGGGATTTTCCAGGCAAGAGTAATGGAGGGGAGTGCCATTGCCTTCTCTGAGGAAAATGATCTAAACAGGCCAAAAAACAAACTAATTTAATAATAAGTACTGCCTGGGTTCAAATCCTAGTTCCACTGTTTAAAAGAGGCCTTGCACAAGCTACCTCCTATCTCCATTTCTTCAAGTAGACAATGAGGACAGTGTCAACTACAAGTTGGTACTTGCCAAGTACATTGCCAACAACTGAACAAGAGTGTTTGCCACCTGCCCCTATGGAAATTAAAGCCTGTGTTGCTACAGCTGTCAACATCCCTTGAGAGAGTTCAAGGTAGAGTGAGGCATTCTGTGCTGCAGCAAATCTGGTGGGACAGGTCTTTAGATGGTTAGATGTTTTTAGGAACAGATTTTAAGAATTGATGCTTTTGAACTGTGGTGTTGGAGAAGACTCTTGAGAGTCCCTTGGACTGCAAGGAGGTCCAACCAGTCCATCCTAAAGGAGATCAGTTCTGGGTGTTCATTGGAAGGACTGATGCTAAAGCTGAAACTCCAATACTTTGGCCACCTCATGCGAAGAGTTGACTCATTGGAAAAGACCCTGATGCTGGGAAGGATTGGGAGCAGGAGGAGAAAGGAACGACAGAGGATGAGATGGCTGGATGGCATCACTGACTCGATGGACATGAGTCTGAGTGAACTCCAGGAGTTGGTGATGGACAGGGAGGTCAGGCGTGCTGCGATTCATGGGGTTGCAGAGTTGGACACAACTGAGCGACTGAACTGAACTGAACTTTATGATCTCAATCCTTGCATCTCCCCATATCTAGAAAAGCACTAAATCCCTTCATGGTGACATACCCTAGTAACTAGCAGAAAACCTTTTGTAAAATGAGTGCTTAACGGTATTGAACTCCGCCTTCACCGAAAACTTACATATTGACATTCCTCCCACTACCTATTTGGAGCAGTCTCTCAGAGCTCTCTGAGGTGCTGCCTCCTGGGTGGCAGTCCTCATTTTGCCCCAAATTAAACTTAACTCACAACTCTTCAAGTTATGCATCTGTTTTTAGTTGACAATAGTAACACCTACATCAGGAGATTGTTAGGATTGTGCTAAGGAGCTTCAGTTGTGTCCAACTCTGCGATCCTATAGACTATAGCTCACCAGGTCCCTCTGTCCGTGGGATTCTCCAGGCAAAAATACTGGAGTGGGTTGTCATGCCCTCCTCCAGGGTGTTAAGATTAGATGAGTTATTATACACATATGTTTAGGACACCATCTGACACAAAGCAAGTTCTATATAAATATTGGTAAATAAAATTTAAAAAGAAAATTGCAAAAAAAGGATTATCAAAATTTCAAAATACTTTTTGTTTAAACATCACATTTAGAATGGTTTTATTCCCTCCTGTTTTCTTTTTAGTCTTTTTACACTTTCTAACTCAGATATCGCTTAGATGATAACCTTGGCAATGCTGAGATCTAGATTAGATGGTTGAGTGCCTGGTGATTCAAGAAAAAAAATGATATAGGATAAATACTATTAAATCATACAAGAACTTACTAAATAGAGGCAGCCATTTAGCATCAGTGTATGCATGTTTAGATAATGGAGTCAGAATGTCTAAGTTCTGGTATTCTGAACTTATCCTGGCTCTACCACTGATAGCTATGTTAAGCAAACTACTATTAATAGCATAACTCCAGAAAGAATGAACCCAAAGCAAAAACAACATCCAGTTGTTTGTGGATGTGACTGGTGATAGAAGTAAAGTCCGATGATGTAAAGAGCAATACTGCATAGGAATCTGGAATGTTAGGTTCACGAATCAAGGTAAATTGGAAATGATCAAACAGGAGATGGAAAGAGTGAACATCGACGTTTTAGGAATCAGTGAACTAAAATGGACTGGAATGGGTGAATTTAACTCAGATGACCATTGTATCTACTACTGTGGGCAAGAATCCCTTAGAAGAAATGGACTACCCATCATAGTCAACAAAAGAGTCCAAAATGCAATACTTGGATGCAGTCTCAAAAACAACAATGGTTTCCAAGGTAAACCATTCAATGTCACAGTAATCCAAGTCTATGCCCCAACCAGTAATGCTGAAGAAGGTGAAGTTGAACAATTCTATGAAGACCTACAAGACCTTCTAGAACTAACACCCAAAAAAGATAACCTTTTCATTATAGGGGACTGGAATGCAAAAGTAGGAAGTCAAGAAACACCTGGAGTAATGGGCAAATTTGGCCTTGGAGCACAGAATGAAGCAAGTCAAAGGCTAATAGATGTTTGTGAAGAGAACTCACTGGTTATAGGAAACACCCTCCTCCAACAACACAAGAGAAGACTCTACACATGGACATCACCAGATGGTCAACAACAAAATCAGATTGATTATATTCTTTGCAGCCAAACATGGAAAAGCTCTATACAGTCAGCAAAAACAAGACCCAGAGCTGACTAGAGCTTAGATCGTGAACTCCTTATTGCGAAATTCAGACTGAAATTGAAGAAAGTAGGGAAAACCACCAGAGTTCCCACAGGTCACGTGGTGAGGAAGTATGGTATTAATTCAGGCTAGGAAATAGTGTGAATGTGGCCTTTCATTTCCCTGTGCCCAACAGTCAACCAGGAACAAGAACTACTATGGGCTTACTTGAAAGGTTCAAGGGCAGAATGAAATTTCACAAGTACATCAGCCAACAACTAAAGGTCTCAATATACTAAAAAGCTAATAGTTATTGATTATAATCCACAGTCCAGCAATATATATTTTTCAAAAAACATTAAGAGAGCACCTTTGTATAAAAAGCACCATGGCTCAAAGTGTATGAATATAGACAAATATATGTGCGCTTACAGGCTAGAGATTTGAAACATACACACACACACACACACAAAATATCTACCACCACCACCACCAAAATATCACTAATGCATATGGTCTTCCCAATACTAAGTAGCTTCAGACTAAGTCTATTGGATTATTTACATTGACTCTACAAAGGAATATATGAATATCATGAGACAGGCTCAGATGAATGTCATGAAAAATCCAAACAGGGAGAAATCATTTCTCAAATGCAAATGATTGAGGCAGTTTAAAAACTTTTTGCATCAGTAAAAATTCTCTCCATTTATGTTAAGTATGTTCACTAAAGATTACCTGCTTTGCTTGTTGCCTCAGATTATCCCCAACAGACTCTGGCTCAATCATCTTCCATTCAGCTGCAATACTCCTGAAAACATCAGTTCCAGTGTTCAGCACTTGAATGACACGATCCTCAGCTCAGTAAGCCAAGATCCTCAGCTCAAGTTGAGAATAATCAGCAGCTAATATTAAACCACCTGTGAAGGTTATTTTATTTTTTCCAACCTGGTGTTTAGTAAATTTCTAATATGTGGTACTTTTTGTGTATTCTATTTTAGAAGGCAAAACAGTTGATTCCCCCACCCCCTCAACCCTCCAACTATGCTTAATTCGAGAGTATTGTTGTGAAAGTAGCAAAGGCACTGACATTACTACCCCATCACAGCATTCTGAGTTTAGAAGAGATGCTGTCAGGACATCTATAGATTTCACAGTAATCTCCAGACATGAAGCTCATTGAGGTTTAGAAAAATCAACTTTTCAAAGCTCATCTGTGCCAGTCACAATTTTGAAGTCAGTGACATACTTTATTCTCTGCAGTTTGTGGTTGCTCATTTAAGGGTCTTGCTGTATCAGAGCCTATTTTACTTTGACAACTAGTGCTTCTTCTCACCCCTTTGGGAAACAGTGTGGGTGATGCAGAATTGGTTGAGAATGTTTGTGATGGACTTTTATTAAAATTGATGACTTAGCCCAGCCTTTTTGTCATGATTTCCTTCTCTTTCTTGTGGATTTGCCCTGAGTAGTAATCAGTTCTGTGGACATGACTCGCATTTCTGTGGCCTCCCTTTTGAATCTTGAGAGCCAGGAGGAGTATAGAACCTGAGGACCCAGAGGACAGCAGCCAACCAGGGACTGAGAGGGGTTTTCCTCCAGATTTGTAGTGCACAAAGTTGTTTCATTCTGACTCTTTGTGACCCCATGGACTGTAGCCCACCAGGCTCCTCTGTCCTTGGGATTCTCCAGGTAAGAATACTGGAGTGGGTTGCCATGCCTGCCTCCAGGGGATCTTTCTGACCAGAGATTGAACCAATGCCTTTTATGTCCACGTGCATTGGCAGGGGGGTTCTTTACCACTAGCACCTCCTGGGAAGCCCCCAGATTTGTACTAGCCTTTGGAAATCTGAAAGGTGATTTACTTCCTTTCTATTATTTTTATTGTTTAGCTGAGGGGTTGGCCAGAGAGAAGGCCTTAGTAAGTGCTTTACAACCTCTGTCAGTGAACCCAATTATGCTGTTGTCATGTGAGCACCACAGACAATATGCAGGGAATAGATTTGGCTGTTATTTCTTAACAAGATTTCATTTACAAACACTGGCTGCAGTTAGCTGGCCCCAGGTCTATACTTAGGTTATACATAACAGGTAAATTTATTGTGTCAGGTTGATTTTTCCTTCTATCTCTAACTATGTGTGGTCATCAGCCAGTCATATAATGAAATACTGCTATATAATAAAAACTGAATTACTTTCCTGAAAAATACAGATCCTCTCCCTATGCTGTGTTGCTCACTGTCCAGGGGCCTGCCTGGTGGGCGGGTACAGTGGCACAGTGTTTTATGGGGGACAGAGAATTGAGTGGTCAGTGTGACTGGAGCATAGTGTTCAGTTTAGGTCTTATGGAATTTGAGGTTAATATACTGAAAGATATACAAAAATAATCGATTATTTGTGCCTAGAGGTCAGGAGACAGAGCCTAGGGGGAGAGAGATGGACTCTTTGATTGTGCAGATGATCCCTGAAGCTGTTAGGCATTGAAGAGTGCCCACAGGATGAGAATCAAGCAGGGCCTGACATGCAGATGCACGTTTATGCAATGGGCAGGGGAAAGCTGCATGGGACAGCTGAAGAGCAGTTAGAGAGGTGGGGCAGAGAGATAGATAAAAGACAGATGGAGGAGTAAGTGATACCAAACAATGCTAAGAGGTCAAGGAAGAGTGAGATTGAAAAGTAGTCATTGAATTTGCCAAAGTTATTGTTAGTAACCTTGCAGATGTAGACAGCAGTTTGGGTTGGATGTATGTGTGTTTTTTGAGGGGGATGCCGGCCAGATTTCTGCATGGTGAAGCTGGATGAAGGATCAGGGAAAGCTGTGGAGACAGGAAGGGGGTCAGCGTGAGTATGATGAGCACCAGAGGCCTTGTGTCACGGTTGTTATGAGAGGGGAAGGAGAAACACCTTTTTAAATAAAAGCTTGGGCGTGTTTAAAGCATGTGCAGATGCTGACAGGAGGGACCCTATAAAGAAGGAGAATTGATGGATAGTGTGTGGTCCTCAGAGTGTCAGAGTGATAGGATGTGTAGCTCAGCTCAGGGTTGGCCTGGGACACGAGTAGCAACACCTGTGTGTGAAAAGAGACCGGGAAAGGAGGATGCAGTGCAGGTGGGCTTTCTTTATCGGTGGCTCATGGGAAGGTGAGGGAATGCTGGCAGCGTCCGTGTTTGTTGTGAGTTAGGAGACTTTGACCGCTGCACTGAGTGAGTAGGGGTATGTAAGGGCAAATGTTTGAAAATAGTGTGGAAATGTTTCATGTGGATGCATAGAACCATCACTGAGGACTGGCAGGAGGAAAAGAGGTGCCTCTGGAGGCTGGTGGAAGTACGGAGTGGGGATAATGTTGATTTTGCCCCAGCACTGGGTGCAGCAAAGGTGAAACAGTGCACAGCTCTCTGGCTGGTGCTTTGCTGGATGAGTGATACATCTGAAGGTCAGTGAGGACGGGAGTTGAGCGTGGATTTAACAGGTGAGGTCACTTGAGCTCAGAAAAGAGGAGTGACTTACCTGCAGCAGAAGTATTTTGGACAGCCAGAAATCTGTCTCCTGACAGTCAGGTCAGTTGCTTTTCTCCATACCACCTTGCCTACATGAGAACAAGAACTTCTGACTGAAACAGATTCTCAGTTTCCCTGTGTTCTTGGTGGATAATAGTCCCAGCAAATTCTTTAATGAGGTTGAGTATGAGTGTTTTTTTTTTTTTTTAACAAACTAAACCTGTGACTTCTGTGAATGTTCTGTAAAGAATCTTGGACATTTTTAAAGCTGTTTGAGAAAGATGTTTGGGATCCTTATAGTAAATACTAGGGATTAAAGATCGAAGACAACCTAGGAAGAATGGAGCAAGTATTAGTAGCCTGAGAAATCTGTGTGAACAATAAGGACCCCAAGATGTACTTTAAATACTGCCTTCAGAGGAGGACTTTAAAAATGAGAATTTTTCCATGATGTTTCATACAAAAATGTTGGTGTTACTGGTTCACTTGGAACAATCGCCTTGGAGGTCAGTTTTGATCAGAGACTGAAGGGATGGGCTAAGGGTGCTGCTCAGAAATGTGTTGGCATGTGCAGATACCCATGAATTTAGAGAGACCACACTTGAGCCTGCAGGTAGGAGTAAGGTGCTTGGATGTCATTGTTTTCAAAGGCCAAACTTCTTGAGGCACCAGGTGGTCCATATTGAAGGTCTTACAGATCCTGTAAGGGGCATGAGAATAAGCTAGCCTTGAAAGCAAAGTCAAAATATAACTGAAATTAGAGATTAGCGTGAATGGAATCTGAAAATGGCTTCATTTTGTAGTAAATATTGGTTGTATGTTGTCTGTATATCTATTGACTGTGGATGGGGAAGATGACAGTTAGACACATGGAGTCCTCGGATCACAGAACACAGTGGAGAAAACCTTTCTTTCTAGTTTTCTATTACAAATGCAGCCAATATTTACAAAAATGGGAGGGGAGCGTTAGATTCTAAATAGATGCCAGCAGAAGCCAAGGGAAGAACCGAGGAGAAATCCTGCATGACTTAACTTAGATGCCAATCTTGACTTAATGCTTTGCAAACAGGAGCTGTTAGGGAGACAGGCTCTGTGATTCCTGTACCTAGTGGCAGAGGGTCTTTGAGGGACCCTATTGGTTCATCCACCACCCTTCTGCCCAGGTGTCAGTTGCAAAACTGAAATACAGTGGTCTTCATATGATGACTGATTTCACAGTAATTGGGAAAAGTATGTGCTGAAGTTTGCTATCTAACTTACTTTCACAGGATATATTGACTTAATTTAAAAATCTGCCAGTTTATTGGGTGCTCATTTGATAGTGTAATTTCAGTTGGCAACTGCAATGGGCACATCCTTTAAAGCGGTATCATGGGACTTCCCTGGTGGTCCAGGGGCTAGAACTCCATGATTCCACTGCAGGGGGCCTGGATTTGATCTCTGATTAAGGAACTAAAATCCATGCAGTGCAACATGGCCAAAAAAAGAAAAATTGTATTCTGACAAAGCAGAAGTTTGAGACTCGCTGAGGGTACCATCAGTGAGGGCCTCCAGGTGGGTGATGCTTTCCTCAGTGTGAGCAGGAAAGCATGGGAGGGATGATTAGGTCCACGGGAAATGCAGGTTGAGTGAGTTCACATGATCTGGTTGGTTGCTCCAGTCCAGGCATTAGGAATGAGGAGATTCAGGGAACTGGGACTTATTTCTTGTTCTTGATGCCATGAGACACATCCTGTAGATGATCTGGGGCTTTGAGGATCGTGGTAACAAAACTAAGTTGTTTCCATACTTAAGCACTTCTCTGCTTTGCAGAATAAGTAAATAAATAAGTGTGCCAGTAGCAGTTAAGGGGGAAACTGAAAGTGGTCTCATGTCCCCTATCTTTGTCATCAGGGAGCTTTTTTTTTTTAAAGTGTTTATTTTCACAGTGCCTTCCCCAAAGTAGGCCTTGCCCAAAAAGGGAAAGTGGAAGTATTAGTCAGTCAGTCGTGTCTGATTCTTTGTGACCCGTGGACTGTAGCCCACCAGGCTCCTCTGTCCATGGTATTCTCCAGGCAAAAATACTGGAGTGGGTTGTTACTCCTTTCTCCAGGGGATCTTCCCCAGGAATCAAACCCGTGTTTCCTGGGTTGCAGGCAGATTCTTTACCATCTGAGCCACAAAGTAGGCGTCAATGAATTACATTTTTACAGCTACATCATTCTGCTTCTCCTGCAGAAGCATGAGTCAGCAGTGGCCTGCTGCAGGGACAGGGGCTCTGGCTGCAGCAGACCTGGGAGGTGTGATGTGTGAGTCCCACCACAGAGCCACTGAGTAGACAACCCACAAACTGTAGAACAATTGTCCCAAAGAAGTTCTTGCACTGTTGTGTAAGTTCTAGGGCCTGCAACAGATTTCCTAATCTGGAGGTCCGGAAAAGGGACTGTGAACCCAAGGGAATTTGACTTTGAAGGCCAGTATGATTTGATTACAGAACTTAGAGGACTGGGGAAGTAGACTCTTGGAGAGCACAAACAGAACCTTGTGTGCACTGGAACCCAGAAGAAAGGAGCAGTGACCTTACAAGAGACTGAGCCACACTTGCCTGTGAGTGTCCAGGAGTCTCAGGCAGAGGCATGGGTCAACACTGACCTGCCTTGGGCTCAGGGGCATTGAATACAACAGTGCTTGCATAAGTCCTTTTGAAGGACTGCCATAACCCCTACCATAGTTTGACCTGAGGCAAACTACAGGGAGGGATCACAGCCCCACCCATCAACAGAAAATTGGATTAAAGATTTATTGAGCATGGCCATCAGACCAAGACCCAGATTATCCCACACCCAGTCCCTCCCATCAGGAAGCTTCTACAAGCCTCTTATCCATCAGAGGGCAGGCAGAATGGAAACCACAATTACAGAAAACTAACCAAACTGATCATTTGGATCACAGCCTTGTCTAACCCAGTGAAACTATGAGCCATGTCATGTAGGGTCACCAAGACAGACAAGTGATGGTGGAGAGTTCTGACAAAACATGGCCACTGGAGAAGGGAATGGCAAACCGCTTCAGTATTCTTGCCTTGAGAACCCAATGAAAAGTATGAAAAAGGTGAAAAGATATGACACTGAAAGATGAACACCCCAAGTCGGTAGGTGCCAAATATGCTACTGGAGAAGACTGGAGAAATACCTCCAAAAAGAATGAAAAGGCTGAACTAAAGTGGAAATAATGCCCAGCTGTGGATGTGACTGGTGATGGAAGTAAAGTCCAACGCTTTAAAGAACACAATTGCATAGGAACCTGGAATGTTAGGTTCATGAATCAAGCTAAATCGGGAGTGGTCAAACAGGAGATGGCAAGTGAGCATCGATATTTTAGGAATCAAACTAAAATGGACTGGAATGGGCTAATTTAATTCAGATGACCATTATATCAACTACAGCAGGCAAGAATCCCTTGGAAGAAATGGAATAGCCTTCATAGTCAACAAAAAGTCCAAAATTCAGTACTTGGGTACAATCTCAAAAACGAGAGAAAGGACTCTGTTCATTTCCAAGGCAAATCTTTCAATGTCACATTAATCCATGTCTATGCCCCCAAACACTAATGCTGAAGAAGCTGAACAGTTCTATGATAAGCTACAGACCTTCTAGAACACACACACACACACACACACACACACACACACGCAGATTTATTTTTCACCATAGGGGATTGGAATGCAAAAATAGGAAGTCAAGAGATACCTGGAATAATGGGCAATTTTGGCCTTGGGGTACAAAGTGAAGAGGGCAAAGGCTCACAGTTTTGCCAAGAGAACACACTGGTCACTCTTTCAACAACATGAGAGACGACTCTACACATGGACATTACTAGATGGTCAATACTGAAATCAGATTGATTACATTCTTTGCAGCTGAAGATGGAGAAACTTTATAAAATCAGTAAAAAAAAAAAAACAAAAAAAAAACAAAAAAAACAAGACCAGGAGTTGACTGTGGCTCACATCATGAACTCCTTATTGCCAAATTCAGATTTAAATTGAAAAAAGTAGGGAAAACCACTAGACCATTCTGGTATGACCTACATCAAATCCCTTATGATTATACAGTGAAAGTGACAAACAGATTCAATGGATTTGATCTGATAGAGTGCCTGAAGAACTATAGATGGAGGTTCATGACTTTGTACAGGAGACAGTGATCAAGACCATCCCTAAGAAAAAGAAATGCAAAAAGGAAAAATGGTTGTCTGAGGAGGCCTTACAAATAGCTGAGAAAAGAGTAGTGAAAGGCAAAAGAGAAAAAGATATATCCAGCTGAATGCTGAGTTCCAAAAAATAGCAAGGAGAGATAAGAAAGCCTTTCTAATGATCAAAGCAAAGAAATAGAGGAGAACAATAGAATACCCAAAACAGGAGATCTTCAAGAAAATGAGAGATACCAAGGGAACATTTCATACAAGTCTAGTTCAGTCGCTCAGTCGTGTCCCCCATGGACTGCAGTATGCCAGGCCTCCCTGTCCATTACCAACTCCCGGAGTTTACTTCAACTCATGTCTATTGAGTTGGTGATGCCATCCAACCATCTCAACCTCTGTCGTCCCCTTATCCTCCTGCCTTAAATCTTTCCCAGCATCAGGGTCTTTTCCAGTAACTCAGTACTTCGCATCAGGTGGCCAAAGTTTTGGAGTTTCAGCTTCATCATCAGTCCTTCCAATTAACGTTCAGGACTGATTTCCTTTAGCATGGACTGGTTGGATCTCCTTGCAGTCCAAAGGACTTTCAAGAGTCCTTTCCAACACCACAGTTCAACAGCATCAATTCTTCATCACTCAGCTTTCTTTATAGTCCAACTTTCACATACATACATGACCACTGGAAAAACACTGTAGCTTTGACTAGACGGACCTTTGTTCGCAAAATAATGTCTCTGTTTTCTAATATATTGTCTAGGTTGGTCATAACTTTCCTTCCAAGGAGCAAGCATCTTTTAATTTCATGGCTGCAATCACCATCTGCAGGGATTTTGGAGCCCAAATCAATAAAGCCTGTCATTGTTTTTTTTTTTTTTTCCCTACTGTTTCCCTGTCTATTTGCCATTAAGTGATGGGACTGGATGCCATGATCTTCGTTTTCTGAATGTTGAGTTTTAAGCCAACCTTTTCCACTCTCTTTTTTCACTTTCATTAAGAGGCTCTTTAGTTCTTCTCCACTTTCTGCCACCAGGGTGATATTTTCTGCATATCTGAGGTTATTGACATTTCTTCCAGCAATCTTGATTCCAGCTTGTGCCTCATCTAGCCCAGCATTTCTCATGATGTACTCTGCATATAATTTAAGTAATCAGGGTGACAGTATACAGCCTTGACATACTACTTTTTCTATTTGGAACCAGTCTGTTGTTCCATGTCCAGTTCTTCACTATTGCTTCCTGACCTACATAGATTTCTCAAGAGGCAGGTCAGGTGGTCTGGTATTCCCATCTCTTGAAGAATTTTCCACAGTTTGTTGTGATCCACCCAATCAAAGGCTTTGACATAGTCAATAGAGCAGAAATATATGTTTTCCTGGAACTCTCTTGCTTTTTTGATTATCCAGTGGATGTTGGCAATTTGATCTCTGGTTCCTCTGCCTTTTCTAAATCCAGCTTGAACATCAGGAAGTTCACGGTTTATGTATTGTTGAATCCTGGCTTGGGGAATTTTGACCATTACTTTACTAGCATGTGAGATGAGTGCAATTGTGTGGTAGTTTGAGCATTCTTTGGCATTGCCTTTCTTTGGAATTGGAATGAAAACTGACCTTTTCCAGTCCTGTGTCCACTGCTGAGTTTTACAAATTTGCTGGCATATTGAATGCAGCGCTTTCATAGCATCATATTTTAGGATTTGAAATAGCCCAACTGGAATTCCATCACCTCCACTAACTTTGTTGATAGTGATGCTTACAGGTGGGCACAATAAAGGACAGAAACAGTATGGACCTAACAGAAGCAGAAGGTATAAAGAAGAGGTGGCAAGAATACACAGAAGAGTATACAAAAATGATGTTAATGACCCAGATAATGATGATGGTATGATCACTTGCCTACAGCTAGACATCCTAGAGTGCAAAGTCACGTGAACCTTAGGAAACATCACTACAAACAAAGTTAGCGGAGGTGATGGAATTCCAGCTGAGCTAATTCAAATACTAAAAGATGATGCTGTGAACATTCTGCACTCAGTATGCCAGCAAATTTGGAAAACTCAACAGTGGCCATAGGACTGGAAAAGGTCAGTTTTCATTCCAGTGCCAAAGAATGTTCAAACTACCACACAATTGCACTAATCTCACATGCTAGCAAAATATGCTCAAAATTATCCATGTGAGGCTTCAGTAGTATGTGAAATGAGAACTTCCAGATGTTCAAGCTGGATTTAGAAAAGGCAGAGGAACCAGAGATCAAATTGCCAACATCTGTTGGATCATTGAAAAAGCAAGAGGTTTCCAGAAAAACACCTACTTCTGCTTTTTTGACTATGCCAAAGTGGATCACAACAAACTGGAAAATTCTTAAAGAGATGAGAATACCAAACCAGCTTGCCTGTCTACTGAGAAACCTGTATGGAGGTCAAGAAGCAACAGTTAGAACCGAATATGGAACAGTGGACTGTTTCCAAATTGGGAAAGAATTATGTCAGTGTTGTATATTGTCACCCTGCTTATTTAACTTAAATGTAGAATACATCATGTGAAATGCCAGGCCGGATGAAGCATAAGCTAGAATCAAGATTGCAGGGAGAAATATTAATAACCTCAGATATGCAGGTGAGACCACCGTTATGGCAGAAAGTGAACGGGAATTAAAGAGCCTCTTGATGAAAATGAAAGAGCAGAGTGAAAAAGCTGGCTTAAAGCAACATTCAAAAAACAAGGTTAATCACATCTAGTCTCATCACTTCATGACAAATAGATGGGGAAACAATGGAAAACAGTGACAGACTTTATTCTTGGCTCTAAAATCACTGCAGATAGTGACTGCATCCATGAAATTAAAAAATGCTTTCTTCTTGGAAGAAAAGCTATGCCTATCCTAGAAATAATATTATAAAGCAGAGACTTTAGTTGACCAACAAAGGTCTGTCTAGTCTAAGTTATGGTTTTTCCAGTAGTTATGTGTGGATGTGAGAGTTGGATCATAAGTTGAGCATCAAAGAATTGATGCTGCTTAACTTTGGTGTTGGAGAAGACTCTTGAGTGTCCCTTGGACTGCAGGGAATTTAAACCAGTCAATCCTAAAGGAAATATGCCCTGAATGTTCACTGGAAGGACTGGTGTTGAAGCTGAAACTCCAGTACTTTGGCCATCTGATGCGAAGAACTGACTCACTAGAAAAGACTCTGATACTGGGAAAGATTGAAGGCTGGAGAAGGGGGCAACAGAGGATGAGATGGTTGGATTGCATCACCGATTTGATGGACATGAATTTGAGCAAGCTCTGGGAGTTGGTGATGAACAGGGAAGCCTGGCATGTTGCAGTCCATGAGGTCACAAAGAGTTGAACATGACTGAGTGACAGAACTGAACTTAAAATTGGTTTCTTTTTATCAGATGATAGTTGTTTGAAATCTCTGTGTTTGTTGGCTTTCTCCTTGGTTCCCTTAATTTCATAGTGAGTGAGTTGTGTGTTTGTGTTTGTGTGTGTGTGTGTGTGTGCATGTGTGTATCAATAGTGTCATACAGCACCTTCCTACCAGGCTATCCCCTCCCTCTGCTGCTGCTGCTAAGTCGCTTTAGTCGTGTCTGACTCTGTGCAACCCCATAGAGGGCAGCCCACCAGGCTCCCCCATCCCTGGGATTCTACAGGCAAGAACACTGGAGTGGGTTGCCATTTCCTTCTCCAATGCATGAAAGTGAAAAGTGAAAGTGAAGACGTTCACTGGTGTCTGACCCTTAGCGACCCCATGGACTGCAGCCTACCAGGCTCCTCCGTCCATGGGATTTATCAGGCAAGAGTACTGGAATGTGTTGCCATTGCCTTCTCTGTCCCCTCCCTCTACTTGCTATCATAGCACTGGGAACCTCAGCACGACAGTCCATTAGCCTGTATCCATTTCTGCTGTGAGCTGGAGGCCCAGGCTCGGATCCTGTCCATAGAAACAAAGTCATGCTACATACCAATTAGGAAATTCTGTTTCTGGAAACTTTGCTGCTCTACTAAGCAGGTGTGTGCAGAGATGAGCTTGCATTTCTCAGTGTTTGACCTGCTGGATTTTCCACCTTACTGTTTGTTGCTTCTGACTCTCCTCCTCAGAGCTGTCAGCAGTTTTTGCAGGAAGTCCACAGAACTTTCAGGAGGCTTTTCTGAGCCACTTGCTTACTCTTGACTGCTCAGCACACGTTTGATCCCCTGCCACCTGCTGTTGGTCCTTCCCTGTTTCAAATGTCTTTTCTTCTTCTCAGCAACCATCCAACCCACTCATTCTGATCGGGGACTTCTCATTGTACTGGGAAATCTATAGTTTTATGTGATCTTCCTTGATTTCATCTTATATGGACTGAATTTTTTCTTTTCACAAATGTCTGAAAAACTTGCTTCTACTTTTCTACCAGCATTTTGTCCGTTATTTTCCAATTTCCAAGCCCATCAACATATTTCGGATATTTCTGAAATGATGAGTATTCCCTTAATTTTGAGAATTCATTTTCCTTACTTCTAGTTGGATTTCAGGCCATTTAATTTATTTATTAATTTTTCGTTTTCTTTTTTTTTTTTTTTTACTTTACAATACTGTATTGGTTTTGCCATACATCAATGAGAATCCACCACGGATGTACATGAGTTCCCAATCCTGGAACCCCCTTCCACCTCCCTCCTCATACCATCTCTCTGGGTCATCCCGGTGCACCAGCCCCAAGCATCCTGTATCCTGTATCGAACCTAGACTGGCGATTCATTTCTTACTTGATATTATACATGTTTCAATGCCATTCTCCCATATTATCCCACCCTCTCCCTCTCCCAAGAATCCAAAAGTCTGTTCTATACATCTGTGCGTCTTTTGCTGTCTTGCATACAGGGTTATCATTACCATCTTTCTAAATTCCATATATATGTGTTATTATACTGTATTGGTGTTTTTCTTTCTGGCTTACTTCACTCTGTATAATCAGCTCCAGTATCATCTACCTCATTAGAACTGATTCAAATGTATTCTTTTTAATGGCTGAGTAATACTCCATTGTGTATATGTACCACAGCTTTCTTATCCATTCATCTGCTGATGGACATCTAGGTTGTTTCCATGTCCTGGCTATTATAAACAGTGCTGTGATGAACACTGGGGTACACGTGTCTCTTTCACTTCTGGTTTCCTCGGTGTGTATGCCCAGCAGTGGGATTGCTGGGTCATAAGGCAGTTCTATTTCCAGTTTTTTAAGGAATCTCCACACTGTTCTCCATAGTGGCAGTACTAGTTTGCATTCCCACCAACAGTGTAAGAGGGTTCCCTTTTCTTCACACCCTCTCCAGCATTTGTTGCTTGTAGACTTTTGGATCGCAGCCATTCTGACTGGTGTGAAATGGTACCTCATTGTGGTCTTGATTTGCATTTCTCTGATAATGAGTGATGTTGAGCATCTTTTCATGTGTTTGTTAGCCATCCGTATGTATTTTTTGGAGAAATGTCTATTTAGTTCTTTGGTCCATTTATTGATTGGGTCATTTATTTTTCTGGAATTGAGCTGCATTAGTTAGTTGTATATTTTTGAGATTAGTTGTTTGTCAGTTGCTTCATTTGCTATTATTTTCTCCCATTCAGAAGGCTGTCTTTTCACCTTGCTTATAGTTTCCTTTGTTGTGCAGAAGCTTTTAATTTTAATTAGGTCCCATTTGATTATTTTTGTTTTTATTTCCAATATTCTGGGAGGTGGGTCATAGAGGATCCTGCTGTGATGTATGTCATAAAGTATTTTGCCTATGTTGTCCTCTAGGAGTTTTATCGTTTCTGGTCTTACATTTAGATCTTTAATCCATTTTGAGTTTATTTTTGTGGATGGTGTTAGAAAGTGATCTAGTTTCATTCTTTTACAAGTGGTTGACCAGTTTTCCCAGCACCACTTGTTAGAGATTGTCTTTACTCCATTGTATATTCTTGCCTCCTTTGTCGAAGATAAGGTGCCCATAGGTGTGTGGATTTACCTCTGGGCTTTCTATTTTGTTCCATTGATCTATATTTCTGTCTTTGTGCCAGTACCATACTGTCTTGATGACTGTCGCTTTGTAGTAGAGCCTGAAGTCAGGCAAGTTGATTCTTCCAGTTCCATTCTTCTCTCTCAAGATTGCTTTGGCTATTCAAGGTTTTTTGTATTGCCATACAAATCTTGAAATTATTTGTTCTATCTCTGTGAAAAATAAGGCTGGTAGCTTGATAGGGATTACATTGAATCTATAGATTGCTTTGGGTAGTATACTCACTTTCAATATATTAATTCTTCTCATCCATGAACATGGTATATTTCTCCATCTATTAGTGTCCTCTTTGATGTCTTTCATCAGTGTTTTATAGTTTTCTATATATAGGTCTTTAGTTTCTTTAGGTAGATATATTCTTAAGAATTTTATTCTTTTCGTTGCAATGGTGAATGGAATTGTTTCCTTAATTTCTTTTTATGCTTTCTCATCACTAGTGTAAAGGAATGCAAGGGATTTCTGTGTGTTGATTTTATATCCTGCAACTTTACTATATTCATTGATAAGCTCTAGTAATTTTCTGGTGGAGTCTTTAGGGTTTTCAATGTAGAGGATCATGTCATCTGCAAACAGTGAAAGTTTTACTTCTTCTTTTCCAATCTGGATTCTTTTTTTTTTCTGCTCTGATTGCTGTGGCCAAAACTTCCAGAACTATGTTGAATAGTAGTGGTGAAAGTGGACACCCTTGTCTTGTTCCTGACTTTAGGGGGAATGCTTTCAGTTTTTCACCATTGAGAATAATGTTTGCTCTGGGTTTGTCATATATAGTTTTTATTATGTTGAGGTATGTTCCTTCTATTCCTGCTTTCTGGAGAGTTTTTATCATAAATGGATGTTGAATTTTGTCAAAGGCCTTCTCTGCATCTATTGAGATAATCATATGGCTTTTATTTTTCAATTTGTTAATGTGGTGAATCACATTGATTGATTTGCGGATATTGAAGAATCCTTGCATCCCTGGGATAAAGCCCACTTGGTCATGGTGTATGATCTTTTTAATGTGCTGTTGGATTCTGATTGCTAGAATTTTGTTGAGGATTTTTGCATCTATGTTCATCAGTGATATTGGCCTGTAGTTTTCTTTTTTTGTAGCATCTTTGTCAGGTTTTGGTATTAGGGTGATGGTGGCCTCATAGAACGAGTTTGGAAGTTTACCTTCTTCTGCAATTTTCTGGAAGAGTTTGAGTAGGATAGGTGTTAGCTCTTCTCTAAATTTTTGGTAGAATTCAGCTGTGAATCCGTCTGGACCTGGGCTTTTGTTTGCTGGAAGATTTCTGATTACAGTTTCAATTTCCGTGCTTGTGATGGGTCTGTTAAGGTTTTCTATTTCTTCCTGGTTCAGTTTTGGAAAGTTGTACTTTTCTAAGAATTTGTCCATTTCTTCCACGTTGTCCATTTTATTGGCATATAATTGCTGATAGTAATCTCTTATGATCCTTTGTATTTCTGTGTTGTCTGTTGTGATCTCTCCATTTTCATTTCTAACTTTATTGATTTGATTTTTCTCTCTTTGTTTCTTGATGAGTCTGGCTAATGGTTTGTCAATTTTATTTATCCTTTCAAAGAACCAGCTCTTGACTTTGTTGATTTTTGCTATGGTCTCTTTTGTTTCTTTTGCATTTATTTCTGCCCGAATTCTTAAGATTTCTTTCCTTCTATTAACCATGGGTGTCAGGATCCAGCCCTGGTGGATCCAGGGAAATTCGAAGCAAGGACGGCGTCAGCAGGGAAAAACTTATTTATTTAGAGATATAAAAGAGATTATGGAGAAATAGTGTAGTAGGAAAATTAAGTGGAGAAAAGAGGCTGAATAACTTGGTTTATGGGGAAGACCAATAAAGTTCCAGACAAGGAGCTTGCACCATCTACATTAGGCCTCTGGCACCTGCTCGAATATCGGAGAGTGCCTTACCTTGGGCACTCTCTCTCACGGATCTTAGTGCCAGGGCAAGTAAGTAGACTTGGTGAGCTGCCCCGCTACAGATGGGAATTCAGCCTGAAATTAGAGTAAAGAGGAGAAGAAAGGAGAGGGAAAAGGGATGAGAGAAAGAGACATGGAGGGAGCCAGATTCCCAAGAAACTAGGCCAAGAGACTAGCCCAAGAAACTGGTCCATCCTTTATTGTTCAAGGGGCTATTTATACATTTGATAATACATGGAGATCAATGGGTAACACAAAGTTATGCAGTTAGCAGTTTAGACTCTTATCAAAATCAGGCTTTTCTCTCTGCATACCTGACTGCAAACACAAGTCTTAGGTGCTTTACATCATCTTCCGGCCCAAAAAGGGCCAATTAACAGCTTTTTTTTCTGATAAGGGTTTGTTAACTAGAAGACTTATTCATGTTGATCTTCCCAAAGTTTGGCGCCACTCTCAGAAAGCACTAAATAAAGTTACATTCTTACATAGCAAAGATACAACAAATTATAACAAGTGAAAGGAGTACAGTGATTTATAACAAAAGAAAAGTAATTAACTCAAAAGTCTAGTGTTGCTAACATCAAAACTACTATATATCTTTTTCCATATCCCATTTACATTGATTAACATCCTCCCAGGTGCCTAAAAGATAAAGAATATGGAGGCCTGGCGGCAGTCATTGAGTCAACAGTGAAAACCCGTCATCAATATGGTTTTTAACTCTTTAGAAAAGGCTCTGTATCTTTAAGATGCTTTTAAGCTTTGTGCCTCTCGCGGTTGGGGGCTGTAAGCAATTCACAGGCTGTAAGGGGTCCGGGGAACCTGTTAGGCAAGCTAGAGAACTACCAAAGGAGGTTTAACTGAAACATCCCTTTCAAATGCAGAAGACCAAAGCTTAGAGATAACTTTTTCCGGAGTATATCAGAAGAATAGCGAAGCAGAGAACAAAAGCCAGCAGATTTTTATTTTTCGGGGGGTGGATGCTCAGGAAATTCCAGGGGGGAAAATCTGAAGCTGTCACGTCCTTGCGTTTGTCAGGCTTCCTTCCACATGACCTTGTCACGGGTGGAATTCCTCACCCTGGCTCTCAGCACCTGGGGTTCTCCATTTCTTCCTTTTCTAGTTGCTTTAGGTGTAGAGTTAGGTTATTTATTTGACTTTTTTCTTGTTTCTTGAGGTATGCCTGTATTGCTATGAACTTTCCTCTTAGCACTGCTTTTATAGTGTTCCACAGGTTTTGGGTTGTGTTTTCATCTTCATTCGTTTCTATGCATATTTTTATTTCTTTTTTGATTTCTTCTGTGGTTTGTTGGTTATTCAGCAGCGTGTTGTTCAGCCTCCATATGTTTTCTCCTGTAATTGAGATCTAATCTTACTGCATTATGGTCAGAAAAGATGCTTGGAATGATTTCGATTTTTTTGAATTTATCGAGGTTGGATTTATGGCCCAGGATGTGATCTATCCTGGAGAAGGTTCCGTGAGCACTTGAGAAAAAGGTGAAATTCATGTTTGGGGGTGAAATGACCTATAGATGATTTCAGGCCATTTTAAACAATGCTTCCTGGAAGTTCACTTTCACTTCACTTGCTATAAAACAGGATTTGTTTTCTTCTTTCTCCTTCGTGCTGCTTAGATGTATTGATAGAAAGTAGAGTCCTTACAATTCTTCCTCTACCTCTTTGTCTTTACACACACATGTGTGCATATGCACTGGCTTGCATGCAAGTGCCCATCTCCCATCACATCTTCAGGCTCTGATTGTGCATGTCTGCCTGCTGAAAGCCTTGACCTCCATGTTCCATTGACATCTCAGATTCAGTTTATCTGAAATCAGACTCCTTTGCAAAATGTCATGTCCTTCTTTCTTGAAGGCATGACTGTGGCTTCCTTACACCTGCCTCTGCCCTGGGGTCCCCACCTGTGCCCTTCAACTCTCGGGAAGCCTGCCTCTGAGCCAAGGACTGCCACCACCTGCTTTGGGCAAGAGCCTGGATCAGTCTTCACACTTCCCTTCTGCTTATTGTCATGGCTCATTCTTACCAGGTCTGTTCTGCTTTGCTGAGGGCCCCTGTTGCTGCTCATGTGGTATACATCCCTTTCTTCTCTTCTCTCCATTGTGATTGTCCCTGGTTCCCCGAGTGCCCCACAATTCTCTGTCCCTGGTCTGCAGACTTCAACCTTGTCCTGAGTGCTCTCGAGCCATTAGTTTTGGTTTCCGATAATAATTTTCATTAGTGTCCAGTTTTGTTTTTAAATACCTTAAAAATCCTTCCAGGAAGTTTTCCTGATCATCTTAATCAGGGGGAACCTGGCCTCATATTGAATCACCACCCCAGAGGTACTTTTCCTGAGATTCCAGTCAGTCTTCCATTTTACAGTATATTTGCACCTTTTATAAAATGCCCATGGGATTTTGACTGAAGTGTTTTGAGTTTAGACGCACTTGAGTTTGAGTCCTAGCTTGTTTACCTTGTAACTAGATGATTTGGGGCAAATTATTTATTTGAGGCTCAGTTTTTTCATCCACAAAGTGAGGAAAGTCAAAGGGATTTTGCTAAGGTTTAAATGACATATCAGGTACTTAGGTAAGTGAAGTGATGTTTGGAGTGTATAGTTAGATCCCCAGGGGGCTTGGGTCTTGGTACTTGCCCCATGGCATTGGTAAGTTCCCATGGCCTCAATGGGCCTCTGTTACCACTTAGTAAAGATGGGCGGTTGATTATCACATGCCCAAAACAGAGTGGGTGTCAGAGCCGTCTTATTATTGTCCTTACTGATACATGCATACCTGGATGTCTCCAGTAAGTGTTCATGTATTTCATTCTTCCTTAGTCTTCCCTCCTGCCTCCTTATAAGCTGGTTGGTTACAGACAAGGAAGCACAAGGCTCCACAGCAAAGCTTCTAGAAGATGATGGTGCTGCTATTTATGATTTAAACTGAGGAGTTGCCTGGCTTAAAGTTCATGTACTTTGTGTGAGATCATGATGAAGCTGATATGCAGTAGGGGATTCTACCAGTGTTAGTATCCATACCCACCTTCATGAATAGCCCACCTTCATGTCTCAAGGGAGCTTCTGCTTAACTGGGGGTGAGGAGCACACAAGCCACATGTGAAAGAGGAATTGCAGATGCTAAATGTGCTGTGGGAACACAGACAATGCCACACTTAACTTCCTGAGCTAGGATATGGGGAGAGGCTCCCCAGCACACCCAGAGAGGGGATATTCATAGTGGTACTTGAAGGCTAAGTAGGAGTTTGCCAGGTGGAAAGCCAAGAGGTCTTTGAGAGAAATCATCTGCCCCAGAAGCATGGGGCTCGGATGGATCCTGGCACATCCAGAAAACAGTGAGTCATCTGGAGTGGCAGGAGCAAAGGGGACCTTGAGGAGTATGGGAGGAGATGTGGTGGGCAGATGGTCATGGGTTAGGGCACATGCATGGGCTAGACCAACACGGAATTCCATCTCAGAATCATTGGAGCTATGTAAGGTGTTTTCCTGGCAGGAGATGGGTGTTCTTGTCTTTGCTTTAGCTGAGGTCTCCCTGCATAGTGGGAGGTGGCTATGTGAATGTGGCAACCAAGGAAAAGATTATTGAAATCTTTTAAACAAGGTTTGAGGGCTGGAGCAATTGAGGTGAATGACAGTCTCATTTTATAGATGGGTCTGAATTGGAGATGGTTGGTTTCAGCTACTGACTAGACTTACAATGTGCAGGGTTGTCAAAAGTCAACAGGTTTCTAGATTGGGAGATTCGATGGAAAATGTAATTTTTGAGTAATTTTAAATAATTCATACTGTCAAAAATTTTGAACAATTCTCAATTTGTCAATGACTCCTTAGTTACATCATTTAACAGCAAACAGCAAACCTAATTAAATGCGTTTTTAGAATGGTGGCTGGGACTTGGGAAAGCCCTTGCAAAGAGAAGCTTTCAGCTTGGTTTGAGGCAAATCAAAACCATTCATTTAAATTCCATTCCAGTCTGCTTATGAAATTTTATTTTAGGATACTTCAGATTTATTGATTACTTGCTGAAAAGACTGAAGTCTCTGCATGGGAGCTTCTATTTGATTCATCTGCGTTGCTCATGCTGTGATTTCAAAGGCATGCTGGGGATGTCTTGCTCCATGCTGGGTGTGGGAGGTGGTGCTAGCAGGCTTGCATCTCGGAAACAGAGGCCATGAACTTGCCTCAAAGGAAGGGCTTTTTTTAAAAAAAAGAAAAACAAAGACACTTCTAATATCTGAATTAGAGCAGGACAGGGTCAGCAGGCACTTTGAGCCTAGGATGTCAAGAGAAATCAACTTTTGTGGTGAAAAGCCTCATGCACCATAGAAAAGGTGTGTTGGGCCCTGTCTCTCAAAAAGTTAAAGCAAAATGTTCTGACCAGGAAGATGGAATTTTAGTGTCTGCAGGTGAGTAAAGGTTGAACAGACATAGCTGTTAACCATCTGAGCAATAATTTATGCTAAAGACAAGAAAAAAAGAAAAACTAAGGCTTAGAAACAAAAAATGTATTTTGCTACTTGAGAAGCCCTTTGAAATGTTTAGAAACAGTGAAAGAACAGAATTGATAATTTGCAGTTCATTTTCTCTTCTTTTCTAATGACTTATTTTTTTTTTAATTTAATTGGAGGGTAATTGCTTTACAATGTTATGTCGGTTTCTGTCATACAACAACATGAATTACTTATAACTCTGTACATATCTCCTCCCTCGTGAGCCTCCCTTCCATGCCTCCTGCATCCTACCCACTAGATCATCTAGTGTCTTCATTCCTTCCATGCAGATGGTTTATACTACCATTTTTCTAGATTCCATATATATTCATTAATATATATTTGTTTTTCTCTTTCTGACTTCCTTCACTCTGTATAACAGGCTCTAGGTTCATCCACTTTACTACAACTGACTCAGATTTGTTCCTTTTTATGGCTGAGTAGTATTCCATTGTATATATGCACCACAACTTCTTTATCCATTCGTCTCTCAGTGGACACCTACGTTGCTTCCATGTCCTTGCTGCTGTAAATAGTGCTGTAGTGAAGGTTGTGGTACATGTGCATTTCAGAATTGTGGTTTTCTCAGTTTATTTGTCTAGCAAGGGGGTTGCTGGATCATATGGTCCTTTTATTCCTAATTTTTAAGGAGTCTCCATCGTGTTATCCATAGTGGCTGTATCAGGTTATGTTCCCGCCAACAGGGCAACAGGGTCCCTTTCTCCACATATTCTCCAAGCATTTTTTTTTTTATGGTGGTCATTCTGACTTGTGTACTTGTGTCAGTCACTCAGTCTTGTCCTACTCTCTGTGACCCTATGGGCTGTAGCCACCAGGCTCCCCTCTCCATGGAATGCTCCAAGCAAGAATACTAGAATGAGCTGCATTCCCTTCTTCAGGGGAACTTCCCAACCCAGAGATCAAACCCAGGTCTCCTGCATTGCAGGTGGATTCTTTACCATCTGTGTAGTACCTGGGAAGTAGTCCCAGCTGGGAAGTACCTGATATGAGGTAATACTTCATTGCAGTTTTTATTTGCATTTCTCTAGTAATGAGTGATGTTGAGCATCTTTTCATGTATTTATTAACTGTCTGCATGTTATCTTTGGAGAAATGTCTGTTTAGGTTCTCTGCCTATTTTGATTGGGTTGTTTGTTTTTCTGATTTTGAACTGCTTATATGTATCAGAGATTAACTCTTTGTCAGTTGCTTCATTTGCAATTTTTTCTCCAATTCTGAGGGATGTCTTTTCATCTTGTTTACAGTTTCCTTTGTTATGCAAAAATTTGTAAGTTTAATTAGGTCCCATGTGTTGATTTTTGTTTTTATTAATATTATTCTAGGAGGTGGGTCAGAGAGGATCTTACTGTGATTTATGTCAACGAGCATTCTGCCTATGTTTCCCTCTAAGGGTTTTATAGTTTCTAACCTTATTTTTAAGTCTTTAATCCATTTTGAGTTTATTTTTGTGTATGGTGTTAGGAAGTGTTCCAGTTTCATTTTTTTATATTGCTTGTAACCGTCTAGTTTTGCCAGCACCACTTATTGAAAGTGAAGTTGCTCAGTCGTGTCCGAATCTTTGCAACCCCATGGACTGTAGTCTACCAGGCTGCTCCATCCATGGGGTTTTCCAGGCAAGAATACTGGAGTGGGTTGCCATTTCCTTCTCCAGGAGATCTTCCTGACCCAGGGATTAAACACCTGGGTCTTCCGCACTGTAGGCAGAGGCTTTACTGTCTGAGCCACCAGGGAGCCACTTATTGAAGAGGCTGTTTTTACTCCATTGTATATTCTTGCCTCCTTCGTCAAAGATAAGGTGCCCATAGATAGTTGGGCTTATTTACAGGCTTTCAATCTCATTCCATTGGTCTGTATTTATGTTTTTATGCCAGTACCATAGTGTCTTGATGACTGTAGCTTTATAGTATAGTCTGAAGTCAGGAAGGTGGATTCTTCTGGCTTTGTTTTTCTTTCTTAAGAATACTTTGGCTATTCAGGGTCTTTTTTGTTTCCATACAAATTGAAAAATATTTTGTTCTAGTTTTTTGAAAAATGTCATTTGTCATTTGATAGGGATTGCATTGAATCTGTAGATTGCTTTGGGTAGTATAGTCATTTTCACAATATTGCTTCTTCCAATCCAAGAACACGGGTTATCTGTCCATATGTTTGTGTCGTTTTTAATTTCTTTCATCAGTGTCTTGCAGTTTTCTGCCTACAGTTCTTTTGTCGCTTTAGGTAGCTTTATTCCTAGATATTTTATTCTTTTTGTTTCAGTATAAATGTTTCCTAAATTTCTCTTTCTGATTATTCATCGTTAGTGTATTGGAATGCAGAAGATTTCTGTGTATTAATTTTGTATTCTGTAACTTTGCTAAATTCATTGATTGTATTCTGGTGGCATCTTTAGGGTTTTCTATATATAGTATCATGTCATCTGCAAATAGTGAGAGTTTTACATCTTCTTTTCCAATCTGCTGCTGCAGCTGCTGCTGCTAAGTCGCTTCAGTTATGTCCGACTCTGTGCGACCCCATAGATGGCAGCCCACCAGGCTCCTCCATCCACAAGATTCTCTAGGCAAGAATACTGGAGTGGGTTGCCACTTCCTTCTCCACTTTTCCAATCTGCATTCCTTCTATTTCTTTTCTTATTGATTGTCATGTCTAGGTCTTCTAAAACTATATTGAATAACAGTGGTGAGAATGGGTACCCTTGTTTTGTTCCTGATCTTAGAGGAAATGCTTTCAGTTTCTCACCATTGAGAATAATGTTTGCTGTGTGTTTGTCATATATGACCTTTATCATGTTGAGGTAGGTGGCTCAGTGGTAAAGAATACGGCTACCAATGCAGAAGATGTGGATTCCATATATGGGTCAGGAAGATACCCTGGAGAAGGAAATGGCAACCCACTCCAGTATTCTTGTCTGGGAAATCCCATGGATAGAGGAGGCTGGCAGGCTACAGTCCGTGTGGTCACAAAAGAGTTGGACACAACTTAGTGACTAAACAACAACAAAAGTTTCCTTCTGTGCCAATTTTCTGGAGAGTTTTTAAAATCATAAATGGATACTTAATTTTGTGGGAAACTTCCTCTACATCTATTGCAATGATCACATGTTTTTTGTTTTTAATTTGTTAATATTTTGTATCACATCGATTGATTTACATATGTTGAAGAATCCTTACATCCCTGGGATAAACTCCACTTGATCATGTTTTTCTTATTTCTTGAGGTAGAATTGTATTGCTCTAAACTTCCCTCATAGAACTGCTTTTTCTGTATTCCATAGGTTTTGGGTTGTCATGTTTTCATTGTCACTTGTTTATAGGTATCTTTTGACTTCCTTCTTGATTTCTTAGTGATCTCTTGGTTATTTAAAAGTGTATTATTTAGCCTCCATGTGTTTTTGGGTTTTTTTTTTTTTTACAGTTTTATTTTTCTGGTAATTGATATCTAATCTTATAGCATTTTGGTCAGAAAATAATGACTCATACAATTGTAATTTTCTTAAATTAACCAGGGACTGACTTTGTGCCCCATGCTGGGATCTTTCCAGGAGAATGTCCTATGTGCACCTCAGAAAAAAAAAGTATATTTTACTGCTTTTGGATGGAACATCCTGTAGATGTAAGTTAGGTCCATATGAGCTAAGGTATCATTTAAGGCTTGTATTACATTATTAATTTTCTGTTTGGATGATCTATCTTTTGGTCTGAGTAGTAGTGTTAAAGTCTCCTGCTGTTATTGTGTTACTGTTGATTTCCCCTTTTGGAGTTGTTAGCATTTGCCTTATGTATTGTGGTGTTCCTATGTTGAGTGAATATATATTTATAACTTATATCTTCTAGAATTGATCTGTTGATTATTATGTAGTATCCTTTCTTGTCTGTTGTAATATGCTTTATTTTAAAGTCTGTTTTATCTGATATGAGTATTGCTACTCCAGCTTTCTTTCGATTTACATTCATATGAAATCTCTTTTCCCAGCCCCTTACTTTTACTCTCTATATATCCCTTGGCCTGAAGTATGTCTATTGTAAACTGCATATATATGGATATTGTTTTTGTATCCATTCAGCCAGTGTGTATCTTTTGGTTGGAGCATTTAATCCATTTCTATTTAGGGTAGTTTTTGATATATATGATTCTGTTACCATTTACTTTATTGTTATGGGTTTTCTTTTGTAGGTCTTTTCTTTCCTTGTGTTTCTTGTCTAGAGAAGTTCCTTTAGGATTTGTTGTAAAGCTGGTTTGGTGTTGCTGAACTTTCGCTTATCTCTAAAGCTTTCAATTTCTCCATGCAGTCTGAGTGAGATCTTTTCTGGGTAGGGTAATCTTGGTTGTAGTTTTTTTCCCTTTCATCACTTTCAGTATATCCTGCCACTCCCTCTGGCCTGCAGCATTTCTGCTGAAAGATCAGCTGTTAACCTCATGGGGATTCCTTTTTATGTTATTTGTTGCTTTTCCCTTGCTGCTTTTAATATTTTTTATTTGTGTTTAATTTTTGTTAATTTGATTAATATGTGTCTTGGTGTGTTTCTCTTTGGGCTTCTCCTGTATGGCACTCTCTGGGCTGCCTGGATTTGGGTGGTTATTTCCTTTCCCATGTTAGGGAAGTTTTAAACTATAATCTCCTTAAATATTTTCTAATACCCTTTCTTTTATCTTCTTCCTCTTGGACCAAATGTCGGTGTGCTTAATATTGTCGTGGAGGTCTCTGGGACTGTCTCTTTTTTTCTTTTCATTATTTCTTTATTCTTCTCTGCTTCCATTATTTTCACCATTCTATGTTCCAGCTCACTTATCCAATCTTCTGCCTCAGTGACTCTGCTGTTGTTTCACTCAAGTGTATTTTTTATTTCAATTACTATGTTGTCATTGCTGATTGTCTGATTTTTGTTTCTTCTAGGTCTTTATTAAACACTTTTTGTATATTCTCAACCCTCACCTCAATCCTATTTATCTACTCCTCCATTTTATTGCTGAGATTGTGGATCATCTTTACTATCATTACTCTGAATTCTTTTCAGGTAGACTGCCTATTTCCTCTTCACTTGTTTGGTCTTGTGGGTTTTTTCCCATGCTCCTTCATCTGCTGTATGTTTCTCTGTCTAAAACTAATGTGTTTGGAATCTCCTTTCCACAGCTTGCAAGGTTATAGCTTCCTTTTACTTGTGAGGTTTGTTCCCCTGAGTGGGGTTGGACCAGTGTCTTGTGAAGGCTTCCTGGTAGAGGGGAGGCTGGTACCTGTGTTCTGGTGAGTAGATCTAGGTCTTGTCTTGATGAAGGACAGTGCTATATCCAGTGGTGTGTTTGGAGTGTCTGTGAGCTTGATATGGCATTGGGCAGCTCTGGCACTGGAGCTTGCTGGCCTTGGGTGGGTCTTGGTGTTAGCAGTAAGATGGAGGCCTTTGAGAGAGCTCTCATTGATTAATATGCCATGGGGTTGGGAGTTCTCTGGTTGTCCAGCATACTGGACACAGGTCTCCTACCTTGGAGGTTTCAGGCCTGACCCCTGGCTGGAGCACCAAGACTCTACACAGCACAGAGAAGAAAAAGAAAGAGATAGAAAAAAGGGAAGGGAAAAAAAACCTCAAACATACAAACAATGGACAGACAAAACCCTGAAACAAATGGTAAAACTAATCAGACACAAACACAAATAAACTCACATACTCACACTCACAAAAAGAAAAAAACGAGGGGAAAAAAGGAAGAATGAAAAGGGGAACTAAGAAGAGAGTAATCAGACCAATAAGCAAACCCATAAATGTAAACAAACACTGAAAACTAGTAAAATACAAAAACCAAAGACATGGAAAAATACAATATAGCGAAATAGTACTATAGACATAGGAAAAAATAAAATTTAAAAATAAAAGCATAAAAAGAAAAGGTAATTAGAAAATAAAAATGAAAGGAATAATAATAATAAAAGCAATAGAACATAGCAGAAAAAAGGCAAAAATATAGAGATAGTGTTAATAAGAAAAAAATATTTTTCTCTGGACTCAGTTGTGAGTGTCCTCTCCCCAACAGTGAGGTCCGGCCAATCTGCCTACTCAGGATGTCCTCTGATACTACTAGGAAGTTCTCTGGACCTGCCTTGGGCACTGTGAGGTCAGCTCAGACTTGGATCTGGCCTTACTCTAGCTTGTATTTGCTTCCAGAGCCCACCATTTCCCCCAACGTTCACAGTCTCAAACACCTGGGGGAATTTCGTTCCAACTGGGTGAATTTGCTGTGGTTGCACAAGCAAATTTCCTTCCTCTTTAGCCACACAATCCCTGGTGTGCTCCATTTTGGTTTTGGCCCTGCCTGTTTGTAGGCCGCCCTCTGGCATCTGTTTCCCACCCACCCAAGGGGAGGGAGAAGGAAGCGGCTGTTTAGGGCTCACTTGCTCAGTATGGCCAGGGAGAGGGAGGGATACGGCAGTCACAGTTGTGATGAACAGGGACTGCCTGCAGCAGCAGAGGCCTGTGGGAAGTTGCTATAGCCTGAGGTGGGTCGCACAGTCTCCTAGGGGAATTTGCCCTGGGTCTTGGGTCCCTCAATAGTGCTAGGATGCACAGGCTCCAAGAAAGGTGTCCGCAGTGACCTGCACCTACTCACAGCTTGGTGGGAGTCCACATGCTCACCTCTGGGGTCACAGACTACAGTCTTGTCTCCCCACCACCCCCCATCCCCCACTAGCCTCTGGCACACAAGCTGGCCTTGGCAGTAGCCGGCCAGCATTCCTGCCTCTGTGGCCACAGACTGTAGCTGTGGCTCATCCCACCTGTGGCACTTGCAAAGGCTGCATCTCGCTGTCTGTGAGCTTGTGGAGTTAGAGCTTCCCTGCAATAATGATCTCTTGCCTCCCTGGGAGGCCCAAGTTTTTCTATGGACTCCATCAGCTGTATCATACTAGCCCCCTTGGGTTGTCTTCATGGCAGTCACTCCCAGTCCTCTCCCTGGGATCAGACCTCCAAAGCCTGAGTCTTAGCTCCCAGCCCCTACCTGCCCTGGGAGGCATGCAGACAAGTGTGTCAGGCTGGGCAGTGGTAATTAGCTTCCACCCTTGTGTAGAATTCTCTCAGTATTGCCTTCCACACACCTGTTGCTGCACTCTCCTCTGAAGTTCCAAGGTTCCCCCTGCCCCCGCCCATGAGGGGTTTTCCTGGTGTGTGGAAACTTTTCCTCCTTCACAACTCCCTCCCAGAGGTGTGGGTTCCAAGCCAAATCCTTTGTATCTCTCTCTTTTTCTTATTTCTTTTCCCTATCTCATTATGTAGAGATTAGCTTGCCTTTTTGGAAGGTCTTCTGCCACCGTTCAGTAGGTGTTCTGTAGGAGTTGTTCCACGTGCAGATGTATTTTTGATGTGTTTGTGGGAAGGGAAGTGATCTCTACATCTTACTCCTCTGCCATCTTGAAGGCCTCCTTCATTTCCTCTTAATTGTATTTCTGAAATCCAGACAATGAAAATTAAAGCTTTTTTTCAGTCGCAGAAATTGTGTAGCTATTGACTTACTTAACAGTTTCCATTGTTTACTCTGACAGATGATTTTGTCCCCAATAGTGCTGTGCTATTAGTAATACTTTATGGTGAGACCATCTTCTGTGGAAATGGAGGAAACTTAATAGCATTTTCCAGTGCATCAGGAGTGAAATCATTGGTTTCAGTTAATGATTTCTGAGAGTTGAAGTGTGTGTGTAGCAGTGTGAAATCTGTGGACATGTGTGCCTTCACTGAAATGGTGTGTGTGTGTTTTTTTTAAGTCATTGTTATACTAGTTCAGTGCTTTCCTGGAAATGTCAGTCACTGAGAGAAGTAATAGCTTTGCTGTCTGGGTCATCTGAAGGTGAGAGTAGCAAATGATTATGATATTAACTATTATTATTAACTGCATTTGGTGCTATTTATTGAACATTTAATAGAGCTTTAAGCACTGTGATTGCAAAAGTTATCTCAAGCTATAGGTAGCTCAATGGTAAAGAATCTGTCTGCCAATGCAGGGGATGCAAGAGACCCGGGTTCAGTTTCTGAGTCAGGAAGATGCCCTGGAGTAGGAAATGGCAACCCACTCTAGTATTTCTTGCCCAGAAAATTCCATGGACAGAAGAACCTGGCAGGCTATAGTCCATGGGGTCTCAAAAAGTCAGACATGACTGAGCACACACACATGCATCCTCATTTTACCCAGGGAAGGGTGAGGTTCAGGGAAATTAAGTAACTGTTCAAAATTAAAAATAGGAACCAAGGTGCTAATTGCCACAACATCCTATCTCTTTCATTTATTTTTTTTCTTTCAGCTAGATAATACTAGAAGCAATGTTACATATTTAAACTAGATAGAATGTCAACTTATATTCAGCTTGGATTTTTTTAAAAAACCATCAGTTTTCAGGGCCTCAGTGTATAGGCTTTGTGTATTGCAGGACATCTTGTATGTTTAGTTGGATGTAGGAAACCTTGATTTTTGGGAGGGGATTTACAATCACTTTGAGTAAGTCAGCTGACTGCCCTGAGTGATGTTCACACTACTGCTGTTACATAATAAATATATTTTAATCTGTGCCATGAGTAAGGTCTGTGAGACATGTTTCCTCTCTAATGTATGATTATGAAGAGACATTTACACTTGAGTGACATTTTTGTTCCTTCATAGTCAACTGACAATTCAGTTGTTAAGTTGAATAACAATGAACTTCTAGGTTAAATACTTCTTAAAAATCACAGAAGTCCATCTACTCTTCTTTGCCTGTGTTTGATCCACCTGACGGGATCTTCCAAGGTTATGCCTTCCCACCTCATCCCTCTTGTCAGTACACCACTGACCAACTCACCTGTCCAGTAACTGTGTCTGCTTAATTGTTAAGCAACTTCCTTCTAAACCCTGAAGGCAGCCCCTGTTCTATCCAGATTGTCTTAAGGTATCTTGTTGAGAAAATGATGGGTTGAATGTTGGTAATTTAAGTGTTTGAAATCAGATGTCACGTCTTGGAAGAACTGTGATAATGAGTACCACCTTTGTATGTTCAATATCATATTTGTTATCCATTCTTTGGAATCATAATTCTTACTCTTGTCCTCATGTGAATATCCTCTACTTCCCAACTATACACTGTGCTAGTGATGCCACCAAGGAGAACTCATATGATGTTTTCTCTCCAACTGACTTCTTCATATTTGGACAAACAGAGCTTGACCAACCACATCCTCTATAAAATTAATCAGAAACAGGAATTACACTATATCCAGTTCCCTATCTTTACTTGTGGGATTAACTCAAGTGCTACAAAATAGTATACTACTACTACTACTAAGTCGCTTCAGTCGCGTCCGACTCTGTGCAACCCCATAGATGGCAGCCCACCAGGCTCCGCCATCCCTGGGATTCTCCAGGCAAGAATACTGGAGTGGGTTGCCATTTCCTTCTCCAATGCATGAAAGTGAAAAGTCAAAGTGAAATCGCTCAGTCGTGTCCGACTCTTAGCGACCCCATGGACTGTAGGCCACCAGTTCTCTCCATCCATGGGATTTTCCAGGCAAGAGTAATGGAGTGGGGTGTCATTGCCTTCTCCAACAAAATAGTATACACATTGTTTTATCTGGAGCCAAAAAAAAGGTTTAAGGAAAGTCATTGTAGAAAGCTTTTCCCTCAACTTGATAGCTTTGTTTCCTTTAATTCTGAGAACGTATGTTATTTGTATTATGTTACTATTGGTAGAATATGATTGTGGTAAAATAAAGGCAAAGACTCACAAGAAATTTTGAGAAGTTGGGCTATTCAACTAATACCAAATTATGAAGAGTACCTTTTCTTCATACCCTATGAAATGTCTCTTTATCCATCTTCAATATGATAACTGGAGCTTAGAGTGAGTTGGTATGGCCTCATTAGGAATATATTAATATCAGCATCTTCTAAATGACCTCTAGTCATTGGAAAGATATTCTCCATTGTCCCAGGCTCAACATGGATTTCCCCTGCCCTTATATCTAACTTCTTTGTCTATTCTATTGAACAGTAACAGCTTTACTCCTGACAAAGCTGAACCATCACATCTCTTTTCCTGGTCATGAAGTTCAAAATGGTATTCCTCACCCTCCTGAAAGTCAGGTGTTACTTTTCTCTGACTATGAGAAGTGGAAGACAAATGAAACCAGATAATAGCATCTTCACAGTGAAACATGCTTTGCTCTAACTTGTCACCATGTCAAGAACCCCATCACACCTACTGGCTCAGAACTAGGTGTGAGGAGATTCCCTTCCATGTATTGAAAACTCTGACTGTTATTTGTTGTTCTTTGTTGTTGTTGCAAATAATATGTGTTCACTGAGAAGAAATTTATAAAAGCCCAAGGTCATGGCAGTTTGGACATTTTTACTTTCTCTTGAGCTCTTACAAAATTTTCAAACCATCTCAGTGAATAATAATTATTTTCATCCAGGTATGTATCCACATGCAGAGTTCTTTTAATGTTGTTTTAAGTTTTTACTTCCTGTTTCTTTTTAAACTTTTTTCCTCATTAATAAAACAAGCTTGTTAGCAGAACAAAGAAAATCCTGGGTTGATGTGACTTTAGTGGTGAATTTCACTTTTTAAAGAAGAAATAATACCAGTCCTACATAATCTTTTTCAAAAAATAGAGGAGAAAGGAATACATTCTACTTATTATGAGACTAAAATTTCCCTAGTACCAGTTGCAGACAGAGTCATTAGGAAATTGTAGCTGGGTCCCTGATAAAAAATAAGTAGGACATTCCTTAACAAAATATTTCCAAATTTAATCTCGTGATACATAAAAAGGAATGCAAGGTTGGTTTTGAACATTTGAAAATTAAAGCATAGGGGAGAAAAGAAGGATATGATCATCTTAACCGATGCAGAGAAAGCCTTTGACAAAATTTAGGGCTCTTTTATAGTAAAAAGTCTTGGCAAACTAGGAAGAGAACAGCCTCACACTGGTAGGTGATACCTATGAAGAATGTACAGCTGACATCAAATTGAATAGTGAAAGATGGAATGTCTTGAACCCAAGAATAGGAACAGGCAGGGTTGCTTACTTTACCTGCTGAGGGAGTATCTCACATACTGCATTGTTTTTATACATACTCTCCTAGTCAATATTACCCTGGAGGTTCTAGCCATTGGACTAAGACAAGAAGAATAAATAAAAGACATAAGGATCAGAGAGAAGAAAAACTTTCTCTGTGCAAATGACATGATTGTTTATGTCAAAAATTCCAATGATGGTACTAAACAGCAATTACCCCTACACCATGAATTTATTTCTTTATTTTGGTTTCTTTTATTTATTTTAATTGGGGGCTAATTATAATATTGCAGTGGATATTTTTTAATTTTTATTTTTACTTTATTTTACTTTACAATACTGTATTGGTTTTGCCATACATTGACATGGATCCGCCATGGGTGTACATGAGTTCCCAATCCTGAACCCCCCTCCCACCTCCCTCTCCATAGCATCTCTCTGGATCATCCCCGTGCACCAGCCCCAAGCATCCTGTATCCTGTATCAAACATAGACTGGGGATTCGTTTCTTACATGATAGTATACATGTTTCAATGCCATTCTCCCACATCATCCCACCCTCTCCCTCTCCCTCAGAGTCCAAAAGTTCGTTCTATATATCTGTGTCTCTTTTGCTATCTCCCATAGAGGGTTATCATTACCATCTTTCTAAATTCCATATATATGTGTTAGTATACTGTATTGGTGTTTTTCTTTCTGGCTTACTTCACTCTGTATAATCGGCTCCAGTTTCATCCACCTCATTAGAACTGATTCAAATGTATTCTTTTTAATGGTTGAGTAATACTCCATTGTGTATATGTACCACAGCTTTCTTATCCATTCATCTGCTGATGGACATCTAGGTTGTTTCCATGTCCTGGCTATTATAAACAGTGCTGTGATGAATATTGAGGTACATGTGTCTCTTTCTATTCTAGTTTCGTTAGTGTGTATGCCCAGCAGTGGGATTGCTGGGTCATAAGGCAGTTCTATTTGCAATTTTTAAAGAAATCTCCACACTGTTCTCCATAGTGGCTGTACTAGTTTGCATTCCCACCAACAGTGTAAGAGGGTTCCCTTTTCTCCACACCCTCTCCAGCATGTGTTGCTTGTAGATTTTGGATCGCAGCCATTCTGACTGGTGTGAAATGGTACCCCATTGTGGTTTTGATTTGCATTTTTCTGATAATGAGTGACGTTGAGCATCTTTTCATGTGTTTGTTAGCCATCTGTATGTCTTCTTTGGAGAAATGTCTATTTAGTTCTTTGGCCCATTTTTTGATTGGGTCGTTTATTTTTCTGGAATTGAGCTCCAGAAACTGCTTGTATATTTTCGAGATTAGTTGTCAGTTGCTTCATTTGCTATTATTTTCTCCCATTCAGAAGGCTGTCTTTTTACCTTGCTTATAGTTTCCTTTGTTGTGCAGAAGCTTTTAATTTTAATTAGATCCCACTTGTTTAGTTTTGCTTTTATTTCCAATATTCTGGGAGGTGGATCATAGAGGATCCTGCTGTGATTTATGTCAGAGAGTGTTTTGCTTATGTTCTCCTCTAGGAGTTTTATAGTTTCTGGTCTTACATTTAGATCTTTAACCCAGTTTGAGTTAATTTTTGTGTGTGGTGTTAGAAAGTGATCTAGTTTCATTCTTTTACAAGTGGTTGACTAGTTTTCCCAGCACAACTTGTTAAAGAGATTGTCTTTACTTCATTGTATATTTCCTCCTTTGTCGAAGATAAGGTGTCCGTAGGTGTGTGGATTTACCTCTGGGCTTTCTATCTTGTTCCATTGATCTATATTTCTGTCTTTGTGCCAGTACCGTACTGTCTTGATTACTGTCGCTTTGTAGTAGAGCCTGAAGTCAGGCAGGTTGATTCCTCCTATTCCATTCTTCTTTCTCAAGACTGCTTTGGCTATTTGAGGTTTTTTGTATTTCCATACAAATTGTGAAATTATTTGTTCTAGCTCTGTGAAAAATGAGGCTGGTAGCTTGATAGGGATTGCTTTGAATGTGTAGATTGCTTAGGGTAGTTTACTCATTTTCACTATATTGATTCTTCCGATCCATGAACATGGTATATTTCTCCATCTATTAGTGTCCTCTTTGATGTCTTTCATCAGTGTTTTATAGTTTTCTACATATAGGTCTTTAGTTTCTTTAGGTAGATGTATTCCTAAGTATTTTATTCTCTTCTTTGCAATGGTGAATGGAATTGTTTCCTTAATTTCTTTTTCTACTTTCTCATTGTTAGTGTAAAGGAATGCAAGGGATTTCTGTGCGTTGATTTTATATTCTGCAAATTTACTATATTCGTTAATTAGCTCTAGTAATTTTCTGGTGGGGTCTTTAGGGTTTTCTATGTAGAGGATCACTTATCCTACTCAAACTCTTCCAGAAAATTGCAGAGGAAGGTAATCTTCCAAACTCATTCTATGAGGCCACCATCACCCCAATACCAAAACCCAACAAAGATGCCACACAAAAAAAGAAAAATACAGGCCAATATCACTGATGAACATAGATGCAAAAATCCTCAACAAAATTCTAGCAATCAGAATCGAACAACACATTAAAAAGATCATACACCATGACCATGTTGGCTTTATCCCAGGGATGCAAGGATTGATCCGCAAATCAATCAGTGTAATTCACCACATTAACAAATTGAAAAATAAAAGCCATATGATTATCTCAATAGATGCAGAGAAGGCCTTTGACAAAATTCAACATCCATTTATGATAAAAACTCTCCAGAAAGCAGGAATGGAAGGAACATACCTCAACATAATAAAAGCTATATATGACAAACCCACAGCAAACATTATCCTCAGTGGTGAAAAATTAAAAGCATTTCCCCTAAAGTCAGGAAGAAGACAAGGGTGCCCACTTTCACCACTACTATTCAACATAGTTCTTGAAGTTTTTGCCACAGCAATCAGAGCAGCAAAAGAAATAAAAGGAATCCAAATTGGAAAAGAAGTAAAACTCTCACTGTTTGCAGATGACATGATCCTCTACATATTGTAGTGGACTTTGGCATACATTGACATGTGTGTACATGTGTTCCCCATCCTCAACCCCTCTCCCAATCTCCCTCCCCCTCCCATCCCTCAGGGTTATCCCAGTGCACCAGCCATGAGCACCCTGTCTCATGTATCAACCTGGACTGGCGATCTATTTCACATATGATAATATACACGTTTCAATGCTATTCTCTCAAATCATTCCACCCTCACCTTCTGCCACAGAGTCCAAAAGAGTGTTCTATACATCTGAGTCTCTTTTGCTATCTCGCATATAGGGTCATCATTATCATCTTTCTAAATTCCATATATATGCATTAGCATACTGCATTTTCATACTAATATATGTATTAGTATACTGTTTTTCTTTCTGACTTGCTTCACTCTGTATAATAGGCCTCAGTTTCATCCAGCTCATTAGAACTGACTTAAATGTATTATTTTGAATAATATTCCATTTTCCCTATTTGCATTTATTGCTGAGGAAGGTCTTATCTCTCCTTATCTCTCCTTGCTATTGCAAATAAGTAGAGGAAAACAATAGAATGGGAAAGACTGGAGATCTGTTAAAAAAATAGAGATACCAAGGGAATATTTCATGTAAACATGGGCTCAATAAATGACAAAAAAGGTATGGACCTAACAGAAGAAGAATATATTAAGAAGAGGTGGCAAGAATACACAGAAGAACTGTGCAAAAAAGATTTTCACAACCAAGATACTCGTGATAGTGTGATCACTCAGAGCCAGACATCCTGGAATGTGAAGTCAAGTGGCCTTAGGAAGTGTCATTATGAACAAAGCTAGTGGAAGTGATGGATTTCCAGTTGAGCTATTTCAAATCCTAAAAGATGATGCTGTGAAAGTGCTGCACTCAATATGCCAGCAAATTTGGAAAACACAGCAGTGGCCACAGGACTGGAAAAGGTCACTTTTCATTCCAATCCCAAAGAAAAGCAATGCCAAAGAATGCTCAAACTACCACACAATTTCACTCAATTCACATGCTAGTAAATTCAGTTCAGTCGCTCAGTCATGTCCGACTCTTTGTGACCCCATGAATCACAGCACGCCAGGCCTCCCTGTCCATTACCATCTCCTGGAGTTCACTCAGACTCACATCCATTGAGTCTGTGGTGCCATCCAGCCATCTCATCCTCTGTCCGTCCCCTTTACCTCCTGCCCCCAATCCCTCCCAGCATCAAGGTCTTTTCCAATGAGTCAACTCTTCACATGAGGTGGCCAAAGTACTGGAGCTTCAGCTTTAGCATCATTCCTTCCAAAGAAATCCCAAAGATCTCCTTCAGAATGGACTGGTTGGATCTCCTTGCAGACCAAGGAACTCTCAAGAGTCCAACACCACAGTTCAAAAGCATCAATTCTTCGGTGCTCAGCCTTCTTCACAGTCCAACTCTCACATCCATACATGTATGGAAAAACCATAGCCTTGACTAGACGGACCCTAGTCGGCAGAGTAATGTCTCTGCTTTTGAATATGCTATCTGGTTGCTCATAACTTTTCTTCCAAGGAGTAAGCGTCTTTTAATTTCATGGCTGCAGTCACCATCTGCAGTGATTTTGGAGCCCCCCAAAATAAAGTCTGACACTAAGTAATGCTCAAAATTCTCTAAGCCAGGCTTAAGCAATACGTGAACCATGAACTTCCAGATGTTCAAGCTGATTTTAGAAAAGGCAGAGGAATCTAAGATCAAATTGCCAATATCTGCTGGATCATTGAAAAAGCAAGACAGTTCCAGAAAAACATCTATTGCTGCTTTATTGACTATGCCAAAGCCTTTGATTGTGTGGATCACAATAAACTGTGGAAAATTCTGAAAGAGATGGGAATAACAGACCACCTGACCTGCATCTTGAGAAATCTGTATTCAGGTCAGGAAGCAACAGTTAGAACTGGACATAGAGCAACAGACTGGTTCCAAATAGGAAAAAGAGTACATCAAGGCTGTATATTGTCACCCTGCTTATTTAACTTATATGCAGAGTACATCATGAGAAACACTGGGCTGGATGAAGCAAAAACTGGAATCAAGGTTGCTGGGAGAAATATCAATAACCTCAGATATGCAGATGACACCACCCTTATGGCAGAAAGTGAAGAAGAAATAACAAGCCTCTTGATGAAAGTAAAAGAAGAGAGTGAAAAAGTTGGCTTAAAACTCAACATTCATAAAACTAAGATCATGGTATCTGGTCCCATCACTTCATGGGAAATAGATGGGGAAACTGTGGAAAGAGTGGCTGACTTTATTTTTGGGGGTTCTAGAATTACTGCAGATGATGATTGCAGCCATGAAATTAAAAGACGCTTACTCCTTTGAAGAAAAGTTATGACCAACATAGACAGCATATTAAAAAGCAGAGACACTACTTTGTCTACAAAGATCCGTCTAGTCAAGGCTATGTTTTTTCCAGTAGTCATGTATGGATGTGAGACTTGGACTATAAAGAAAGTTGAGCATTGAAGGATTAAGGCTTTTGAACAGTGGTGCTGGAGGAGACTCTTGAGAGTCCATTAGGCTGCAGGGAGATACAACCTGTCCATCCTAAAGGAGATCAGTCCTGGGTTTTCATTGGAAGGACTGATGAAGCTCCAACCCCAATACTTTGGCCACCTGATGCGAAAGCTGACTCATTTGAAAAGACCCTGATACTGGGAAAGATTGAGGGAGGGAGGAGAAGGGGACGGTAGAGGATGAGATGGTCGGATGGTATCGCCGATTCAGTGGACATGCATTTGGGTAAACTCCAGGAGTTGGTGATGGACAGGGAGGCCTGGTGTTCTGCGGTTCATGGGATCACAAAGAGTTGGACACAACTGGGCGACTGAACTGAACTGAATATTCCATTGTGTATATGTACCACAGCTTTCTTATCCATTCATCTGCCAATGGACATCTACGTTGCTTCCATGTCCTGGCTATTACAAACAGTGCTATGGTGAACAATGGGGTACACGTGTCTCTTTCAATTCTGGTTTCCTCGGGGTGTATGCTCAACAGTGGGATTGCTGGGTCATATAGCAGTACTATTTTGCATTCCCACCAACAGTTTAACAAGGTTCCCTTTTCTCCACACCCTCTCCAGCATTTATTCTTTGTAGACTTTTCAAACCACAAATTTAAACATGGTGTTGTATAAGATTCTGGAAAGTGCCTTGGATGGCAAGGAATTCAAACCAGTAAATCCTAAAGGAAATCAGTCCTGAATATTCATTGGAAGGACTGATGTTGAAGCTGAAGCTCCGATAATTTGGCCACCTGATGTGAAGAACCGACTCATTGGAAAAGACCCTGAAGCTGAGAGAGATAGAAGGTGGGAGTCGAAGGGGACAACAGAGGATTAGATGGTTGGATGGTATCACCAACTCGATGGACATGAGTTTGAGCAAGCTGCAGTAGATGGTGATGGACAGGGAAGCCTGGTGTGCTGCAGTCCATGGGGTTGTCAAGAGTCAGACACAACTGAGAGACTGAACTGAACTGATGAACTTAAATGGTTCATGAAGGAAAGGTGAACTTATGAAAATCAATTGTATTTCCATGTACTAGTGACAAACAGTGGAAAATAAAGAGAGGAAAGCAATGCTGTTTAAAATGTCATGATAAACATAAAATATATAGAGAGAAACTTGACAGAATATATAAAAGATCTGTATGCTAAAAGCTATCCAACAAAGCTGAACTTACATAAAAAAAAAACAAACTAAGTAGATGGGGCTCTGTCACATGAATTGGGAGGCACAAAAATAAGATCCAAAGAATGCAACACAATTCCAATAAAAATCCCAGCAGGCATTTTGTAGTCATTGACAGCTGATCCTAAAATATATTGAAATGCAAAGGAACTGGAATAGATCAAACAGTTCTGGAAAACACCCACACACAAAGTGTGCAGACTTACAAACACTGTCTGATTTTAAGACTGATGGTAAAGCAAAACAGAGTGCTATAGTCATCAAAACAGACATGTAGATGGAGACCAGTGGAGCAGAACAGAGTGTCTAGAAAGAAACCCACATATATTTGGTCAGTTTGCTTTTTAACGTATGTGCCAAGGTGATCCAATGATTTTTTTTTTTTTAGCTTTCATAATGAGAAATAGTTTATACATAGAAAAGTACAGATGTATGCCTTGATTTATCACAGATTGATCACCTATGTAATTATGGCCAATGTCAAGAAGTAAGACATTCTGTTAGATCAGTATATTGTATTTAGGTGATATTAAAAATTGTAACCTACTTAATTTAAGTTGAAATTGAGGCTTATGTTAAAACCAACATTTTGCAAATGTGCTTTTAAGGCATAACCACAGTCATTATTCTAGGGCAGTGAAAACAGTTTCTTGACACTCTAACGCAAGTGATAAACCCTCCAGAAATGTGGACTTTACTGGGATACAGGGGAATTACATTTAAATTTGAGAGCATTTTATATAAAACTCAGCTATAAAACTAGTAATTTTGGTGTATTAAGTTATCTTTAATTTTTTTTCTAGAAAACAGGTGATGTTTATATCTCACAATGAAAATTTTTTATATGGTGAAATTGGCTTATATTGTATTAGTAACTTAAATTGCTGTTAACATCACTGCAAAAACTTGCTAATTTCACACTTCAGAAATGTCTACTGAGGACTATTTTTTGTAAAACTGCCATTGCTTCTAATTATGACTTTTGCTTAAAAGGAAGTGAATATACAAAATTATATTGCCCCTACTGTGCCAAAAGAAAATATTAAAAGTAAGTAGGGATCTTTTATAATTATGAGCTTACCAAGGTCAGGACTTTCTATTAAGTCAGTGAAACTAAGGCAATCTATAGTGTTAGGGGTTATTTTGTTCAGTGTGTAACCTGGATCTGTCCAGGATGCATGTGTGCTAAGTTGCCTCAGTTGTGTTCAACTCTTTGCAACCCCATGGACTGTAGCCAACTAGGCCCTTCTGTCCATGGGATTCTCCAGGAAAGAACACTGGAATGAGTTACCATGCCCTCCTCCAGAGGAATATTCCTGACTCAGGGATCAGAACTTGCATCTCTTATATCTCCTGCATTGGTAAGTGGGTTCATATGGTGCATGTTGGTGTGCATATGTCCAGTTTTATAAGATTTGGTGAAATACTTTTCATAAATAGTTCTACTAATTGATACTAGTGCCACCTTGGAAGCCCAAGTATGCCTGTATCCAATTTTGATGTCAGTTTATGGGTAAATATGCCCTGGAAAGTAAACCTAAGAACCACAGTGTATCTATATACTTGTAACCGATGTTCTATGGATAAAGTTTTCACTTTCTCCAAAGAGATAATGTATTTCCTTTTTTAAATGTATTTATTTATTTTTTATATAAATTGATTTATTTTAATTGGAGGTTAATTACTTTACAATATTGTATTGGTTTTGCCGTACATCAACAGGAATCTGCCACACGTATACACATTTTCCCCATCCTGAAACCCCTTCCCTCCTCCCTCTCCATACCATCCCTCTGGGTCATCTCAGTGCACCAGCCCCAAGCATTCAGTATCATGCATCAAACCTGGACTGCCAATTCATTTCATATATGATATTATACATGTTTCAATGCCATTCTCCCAAATCGTCCCACCTTTGCCCTCTCCCACAGAGTCCAAAAGACTGTTCTATACATCTATGTCTCTTTTGCTGTCTCGCATACAGGGTTATTGTTACCATCTTTCTAAATTCCATATATATGCATTGGGATTTCTTTGGAAGGAATGATGCTAAAGCTGAAACTCCAGTACTTTGGCCACCTCATGCAAAGAGTTGACTCATTGGAGAAGACTCTGATGCTGGGAGGGATTGGGGGCAGGAGGAGAAGGGGACAACAGAGGATGAGATGGCTGGATGGCACCACAGACTCAATGGATGTGAGTCTGAGTGAACTCCAGGAGTTGGTGATGGACAGGGAGGCCTGGTGTGCTGCAATTCATGGGGTCTCAAAGAGTCAGACATGACTGAGTGGCTGAACTGAACTGAACGACTGAACTGAACTGAACTGATACTGTATTGGTGTTTTTCTTTCTGGCTTACTTCACTCTGTATAATCAGCTCCAGTTTCATCCACCTCATTAGAACTGATTCAAATGTATTCTTTTCAATGGCTGAGTAATACTCCATTGTGTATATGTACCACGGCTTTCTTTTTTTTTTAGTTTTTATTTTAACTTTAGTTTACTTTACAATACTGTATTGGTTTTGCCAGACATTGACATGAATTCACCACGAGTGTATGTGTGTTCCCAAACATGAATCCCCTCACACCTCCCACCCCATAACATCTCTCTGGGACCTCCCCATGCACCAGCCCCAAGCATCCTGCATCCTGCATCGGATATAGATTGGCAATTCATTTCTTACATGATAGTATACATGTTTCAATGCCATTCTCCCATCTCATCCCACCCTCTCCCTCTCCCCCAAGCCCAAAAGTTCACTCTATAGATCTGAGTCTCTTTTGTTGTCTCGCATACAGGGTCATCATCACCATCTTTCTAAATTCCATATATATGCGTTAGTATACTGTATTGGTGTTTTTCTTTCTGGCTTACTTCACTCTGTATAATCGGCTCCAGTTCCATCCATCTCCTTAGAACTGATTCAAATGTATTCTTTTTAATGGCTGAGTAATACTCCATTGTGTATATGTACCACAGCTTTCTTATCCATTCATCTGCTGATGGACATCTAGGTTGTTTCCATGTTCTGGCTATTATAAACAGTGCTGCAATGAACATTGGGGTACATGTGTCTCTTTCTATTCTAGTTTCCTTAGTGTGTATGCCCAGCAGTGGGATTGCTGGGTTATAAGGCAGTTCTATTTGCAATTTTTTAAGGAATCTCCACACTGTTCTCCATAGTGGCTGTACTAGTTTGCATTCCCACCAACAATGTAAAAGGGTTCCCTTTTCTCCACACCCTCTCCAGCATTTATTGCTTG
>SJYQ01005533.1:6516-28572 GCA_006410935.1 Redunca redunca | reverse complement strand
CCTTGCTGCTTTTAGTATTTGTTCTTTGTGTTTGATCTTTGTTAATTTGATTAGTATGTGTCTTGGGGTGTTTCGCCTTGGGTTTATCCTATTTGGAACCCTCTGGGTTTCTTGGACTTGGGTGATTATTTCCTTCCCCATTTTAGGGAAGTTTTCAACTATTATCTCCTCAAGGATTTTCTCATGGTCTTTCTTTTTTTCTTCTTCTTCTGGGACTCCTATAATTCTAATGTTGGAGCATATCATATTGTCCTGCAGGTCTCTGAGATTGTCCTCATTTCTTTTAATTCGTTTTTCTTTTTTCCTTTCTGATTCATTTATTTCTACCATTCTGTCTTCTGTTTCACTGATCCTATCTTCTGCCTCTGTTATTCTACTATCTGTTGCCTCCAGAGTGTTTCTGATATCATTTATTGCATTATTCATTATATATTGACTGTTTTTTATTTCTTCTAGGTCCTTATTAAACCTTTCTTGTATCTTCTCAATCCTTGGCTCTAGGCTGCTTATCTGTGCTTCCATTTTGATTTCCAGATTTTGGATCATTTTCACTATCAATATTCGGAATTCTTTCTCAGGTAGATTCCCTATCTCTTCCTCTTTTGTTTGGTTTGATAGGCTCTTCTCCTGTTCCTTTACCTGCTGAGTATTCCTCTGTCTCTTCATCTTGATTATATTGCTGCGTTTGGGGTGGCCTTTCTATACTCTGGGAATTTGTGGAGTTTTCTTTATTATGGAGCTTACTCACTGTGGGTAGGGTTGTATCAGTGGCTTGTCAAGATTTCCTGGTTAGGGAGGCTTGTGTTGGAGTTCTGGTGGGTGGAGCTGGGTTTCTTTTCTCTGGAGTGCACTAGAGAGACCAGTAGTGGGTTATGAGACGTAAATGGTTTTGGAGTAATTTTGAGCTGCCTGGATATTGAAGGTCAGGTGTGTGTTCCTGTGTTGCTGGAGAATTTGAGTGGTATATCTTGCTCTGGAGCTTGTTGGCCCTTGGGCGGGGCTTGGTTTCAGTGTCGGTATGGAGGCATTTGATGAGCTCCTATTGATTAATGTTTCCTGGAATCGGGAGTTCTCTGATGTTCTCAGGCTTTGGACTTAAGCCTTCTGCTTCTGGTTTTCAGTTCTATTTTTTACAGTAGCCTCTAGACTTCTTCCTGTATATAGCACTGATGAAAAAACATCTAGGTTAAAGATGAAAAGATTCTCCACATTGAGGGACACCCAGAGAGGTTCACTGAGTTACATAGAGAAGAGAAGAGGGAGGGGGTAGTTAGCGGAGACTGGAATGAGATGAGGTGGGATCAAAAGAGGAGAGAGCAAGCTAGCCAGTAATCACTTCCTTTTGTGCACTCCACAATCTGGCCTGCTCAGAGATGTTCATGAAGTTATACAGGGAAGAGGAGAGGGAGGAAGTAGACAGGTGTGGTCAGGAGGATAAAAGAGGGAAATGAAAAGGAGAGAGATCCAGCCCGCAAGTGTTCTCCACCATCTGGAACACACAGAGATTCACAGGGTTGGATAGAGAAGAGAAGGGGGAGGGAAGAGATAGAGGCCACCTGGTGGAGAAAAGGAAAGTCCAAAGGAGGAGAGAGTGGTCAAGCCAGTAATCTCGCTCTCAAGTAAAACTGGGTAGTGAGGTTTTTAAATGTACAAAATTGACAACAAAAACTAAAAAGTGAAAATTAAAAATCTAGAGTAGAGGTTGGATTTTCAAAAATACAATATTAATGAAATGCAGAAGGAAAAAATATTAAAAAAAAAAAGAAAACAAACGGACAAGAACAAAGCCACAAGAATTATTAAAAAACCCCATCAACAACCTCACAAAGACTATATATGGTGTTTGCTTTAAAAAGTAGGTTTTTTTTTTTTAAGAGAAATAGTTTCAGAAATAAAAATTAAAAGGGAAATACAGGGCTTATCAATTTTTAAAAGTTAGGGAAAAAAAAGAGGAAAAACGGGGGAAAAATGGGGGGTAATGATTGTAAAAATAGTAAAGATATATCTGGCCCTTTCTCTGGAGTTGTGGGCCGTGTGGGGTCACTTTTAAGGTGGTTCCCTCTGTTTAACTTCTGTTTGCTGGTCTCTTCCATGTCTGATTTCCATCCTGGCATGGGGTGGGGGCCGAGGCGGGGTCGGTGGTGGACCCCCCTTTTTTTTTGGCTCACTTGTTCAATCGAGCTGTGGGGAGGGAGGGATGCTGCACACAAATAACACTGTCGTGTGTATGCAGTGTCTCAGCCCCGCTGGGTCTGCCCCCTGCTCGCAGTGCACAACCTGCTCGGGCTCTACGTTGCTCCACCAGGAACCATCTGAGGCCGGCCCTAGGCTGCGTGCCCTTCCCGGGTCAGAGCGTCTCAGGCGTTTGGCAAACGCAATCTCTGTGACTTGTCACATTTCTAGCCTCTGCTGCTCAGTTTTCTGGGTATACCGCTGGTGCCCCTTGTGAGGCAGATGATGACTGACCAGCACCCCCAGAAGTTTTAGCAAAGAAGCCTGCTTGCTGTTTGGTAGGAAAAGTCTCTCCGGGGCTGCGATTGTCCCTTTCCAGCCCTTACGGCTCTGGCTGTCTGTCCCTGGCAGGGGATGGTCTGCAGCCAGCTATTTCTGTTCTGTCCTTTGTTCTGTGCGCGGTCCTGGCAGTGTCTTATGTTCGAGCTTTTTGCATGGTTAGCTATCCCCCAGTCTGGTTTACTAGCCCAAGTTAGTTCGTTCTGGCTACGTGCCTGGCGTTCCTGCCCGATTCTTACAAAGCCTTGCAACCCACCCCTCCCACGCGTCCCTGCCCTGCCCCCACTTTCTAGTGGCGGATGCAGGTGTCTGTGCTGCTTTTCCGCTGGGGAAGTTACTGTTGGGTTTGTAATCTGTTGGTTTTAATTATTCATTTATTTATCCTTCCTGTTATGTTGCCCTCTATGTTTCCAAGGCTCGCCACAGACTCGGCAGGGAGAGTGTTTCCTGGTGTTTGGAAACCTCTCTTCTTAAAGTTCCTTTCCTGGGACGGGCTTCCCTACCTGGGATGCAGCTCCTTCCCCACCTCCTTTGTCTCTTTTTTTCATCTTTTATATTTTTTCCCTACCTGTTTTTGAAGGCAATGATCTGCTTTTCTGGGTTCCTGATGTCCTCTGTCAGCATTCAGAAGTTTTTTTGTGGAGTTTGCTCAGCATTGAAATGTTCTTTTGAGGAATTTGTGAGGGAGAAAGTGGTATCCCCATCCTATTCCTCCACCATCTTCTCCCATCCTCTCCACAGCTTTCTTATCCATTCATCTGCTAATGGACATCTAGGTTGCTTCCATGTCCTGGCTATTATAAACAGTGCTGCAATGAACATTGGGGTACACGTGTTTCTTTCACTTCTGGTTTCCTCGGTGTGTATGCCCAGCAGTGGGATGGCTGGGTCATAAGGCAGTTCTATTTCGAGTTTTTAAAGGAATCTCCACACTGTTCTCCATAGTGGCTGTACTAGTTTGCATTCCCACCAACAGTGTAAGAGGGTTCCCTTTTCTCCACACCCTCTCCAGAATTTATTGCTTCAATTGAAACTGTAATTAGAAATCTTCCAGCAAACAAAAGCCCAGGTCCAGATGGCTTCACAGCTGAATTCCACCAAAAACATAGAGAAGAGCTAACACCTATCCTACTCAAACTCTTCCAGAAAATTTCAGAGGAAGGTAAACTTCCAAACTCACTCTATGAGGTCACCATCACCCTAAATACCAAAACCTGACAAAGATGCCACAAAAAAAGAAAAATACAGGCCAATATCACTGATGAACATAGATGCAAAAATCCTTAACAAAATTCTAGCAATCAGAATCCAATAACACGTTAAAAAGATCATACACCATGACCAAGTGGGCTTTATCCCAGGGATGCAAGGAATCTTCAATATCCGCAAATCAATCAATGTAATTCACCACATTAACAAATTGAAAAATAAAAGCCATATGATTATCTCAATAGATGCAGAGAAAGCCTTTGACAAAAATCAACATCCATTTATGATAAAAAAAACTCTCCAGAAAGCAGGAATGGAAGGAACATACCTCAACATAATAAAAGCTATATATGACAAACCCACAGCAAACATTATCCTCAGTGGTGAAAAATTGAAAGCATTTCCCCTAAAGTCAGGAAGAAGACAAGCGTGCCCACATTCACCACTACTATTCAACATAGTTTTGGAAGTTTTGGCCATAGCAATCAGAGCAGAAAAGGAAATAAAAGGAATCCAAATTGGAAAAGAAGTAAAACTCTCACTGTTTGCAGATGACGTGATCCTCTACATAGAAAACCCTAAAGACTCCACCAGAAAATTACTAGAGCTGATCAATGAATATATTAACGTGGCAGGATATAAAATCAATACACAGAAATCCCTTGCATTCCTATAGACTAATAATGAGAAAGTAGAAAAAGAAATTAAGGAAACAATTCATTCGCCATTGCAACGAAAAGAATAAAATACTTAGGAATACATCTACCTAAAGAAACTAAAGATCTGTATATAGAAAACTATAAAACACTGGTGAAAGAAATCAAAGAGGACACTAATAGTTGGAGAAATATTCCATGTTCATGGATAGGAAAAATCAATATAGTGAAAATGAGTATACAACCAAAAGCAACTTATAGATTCAATGCAACACCTATCAAGCTACCAATGGTATTTTTCACATAGCTAGAACAAATAATTTCACAACTTGTATGGAAATACAAAAAAACTCAAATAGCCAAAGCAATCTTGAGAAAGAAGAATGGAACTAGAGGAATGAACCTGCCTGACTTCAGGCTCTACTACAAAGCCACAGTCATCAAGACAGTATGGCACTGGTATAAAGACAAAAATATGGATCAATGGAACAAAGTAGAAAGCCCAGAGATAAATCCACGCACCCATGGGCACCTTATCTTGGACAAGTTCAGTTCAGTTCAGTCGCTCAGTCGTGTCTGACTCTTTGTGACCCCATGAATCAGCACGCCAGGCCTCCCTGTCCATCACCATCTCCCGGAGTTCACTCAGACTCACGTCCATGGAGTCCGTGATGCCATCCAGCCATCTCATCCTCTGTTGTCCCCTTCTCCTCCTACCCCCAATCCCTCCCAGCATCAGAGTCTTTTCCAATGAGTCAACTCTTCACATGAGGAGGCCAAAGTACTGGAGTTTCAGCTTTAGCATCATTCCTTCCAAAGAAATCCCAGGGCTGATCTCCTTCAGAATGGATTGGTTGGATCTCCTTGCAGTCCAAGGGACTCTCAAGAGTCTTCTCCAACACCACAGTTCAAAAGCATCAATTCTTGGGCGCTCAGCCTTCTTCACAGTCCAACTATCACATCCATACATGACTACTGGAAAAACCATAGCCTTGACTAGACGGACCTTAGTCGGCAAAGTAATGTCTCTGCTTTTGAATATGCTATCTAGGTTGGTCATAACTTTTCTTCCAAGGAGTGAGCGTCTTTTCATTTCATGGCTGCAGTCACCATCTGCAGTGATTTTGGAGACCCAAAAAATAAGGTCTGACACTGTTTCCACTGTTTCCTCATCTATTTCCCATGAAGTGATGGGACTGGATGCCATGAACTTCATTTTCTGAGTGTTGAGTACAGTTACTTATATTTTATAACTGTAAGTTTGTACTTTTTCACCATCTTCACCCATTTCATCTACCTTTCACCCCCCACCTCTGGTAACTATTGATATATTCTCTGTGAGCTTTTTGATTAAAAAAACTGACATATAATTTAGATGATATTGTATTTTTCTTTCTCTGTCTGACTTATTTTAGATATCATAATGGTCCATCCGTTTGTCTCAAATGGCAAAATTTTATTCTTTTTTTTAATGGCTGAATGTTTCATTGTATATATAGACCACATTTTCTTTATCCGTTCATCTGTTAATGCGCATTTAGAATGTTCCCATATCTTGGTTGTTGTAAAAATGCTGCTATGAACGTGAGAGCACAAATATCCTTTTGAATCTTGCTGTTAAAGTGCTTCACTCAATATGTCAGCAAATTTGGGAGACTCAAAAGTGGCCACAGGACTAGAAAATGTCAGTTTTCATTTCAGTCCCAGGGAAGGGCAATGCCAAAGAACATTCAAACTACCATACGATTGTACTCATTTCATATGCTAGCAATGTTTTACTCAAAATCCTTCAAGCTAAACTCAACAGTTTGTGAACCAAGAACTTCCAGGCATATAATTTGGCTTTCAAAGAGGCAGAGGAACTATAGATCAAATTGTCAACATTCGTTGGATCATGGAGAAAGCAAGGGTGTTACAGATGAACATCTGCTTCTACTTCATTGACTACTTGAAAGCCTTTGACTTACTCTGTGGATCACAACAAACTGTGGAAAATTATGAAAGAGATGGGAATACCCAGACCATCTTACCTGTCTCCTGAGAAAACTGTGTAGGGGTCAAGAAGCAACAGTCAAAACTGGACATGCAATACCTAACTTGTTCCAAATTGGGAAAGGAGTAGGACAAGGCTATATATTGTCACCCTGCTAACTTAACTTACAGGCAGGGTATATCATGTGACATGCCAGGCTGGATGAATCACAACCTGGAATCAAGATTGCTGAGACAATTATCAACAACCTTAGATATGCAGATAACTCCACTCTAATGGCAGAACATAAAGAGGAACTAAAGAGCCTCTTGATGAGGGTGAAAGAAGAAAGTAAAAATGCTGGTTTGAAACTCAAAAACATAAGGAAACTAAGATCATGGTATATGGTCCCATCACTTCATGGCAAATAATTGGGAAAAAATAGAAACAGTGGCATATTTTCTTTTCTTGGGCTCCAGAATCACTGGATGGGGACTGCTGCCATAAAGTTTTAAAACGCCTGCTCCTGGGGAGAAAAACTATGATAAACCTATACAGCATATTAAAGCAGAGATATAGCTTTGCCAACAAGTGTCCATATGGTCAAAGCTATGTTTTTTCCAGTAGTCATGTATGAATGTGAGTGTTGGACCATAAAGAAGGCTGAGCACTGAAGAACTGATGTTTTCAAATAGTGGTGCTGGAGAAGACTTTTTAGAGTCCTTTGGACAGCAACGAGATCAAACCAGTCAATCCTAAGGAAATCACCCCTACATATTCTTTGGAAGGAATAATGCTGAAGCTGAAACTCCAATACTTTAGCCACCATGACGCAAAGAACCGACTCATTGAAAAAGACCCTGATGATGAGAAAGATTGAGTGCAGGAGGAAAAAGGGGTGACAGAGCATTAGATGGTTGGATGCATCACCAACTCAATGGACATGAGTTTAAGCAAACTCTAGGAGATGGCAAAGGACAGGGAAGACCGGCATGCTGCAGTCCTTGGGGGTGGAAAGAATCGGACATGATTTAGCAACTGAACAGCAACAATAATTCATTTTCTTCTAATATTCAGAAGTGGAATTGATGGATCATATGGCTACTCTATTTTTAATTTTTTTGAGGAGCCTCCATACTGTTCTCCATAGTGGCTGCACCAATTTACATTCCCACCAGCAGTGTAGGAGGTTGCCTTTTCTCCACAGCCTCTCCATCACTTATCTCTTGTAGGTCTTGATGATCACCATTTTTAGATGCTTTATGTGATATCCCATTGTGGTTTTTATTTGAATTTCTCTGATGATTAGTGACACTGAGCCCCTTCTTATGTACCTTTGGCTACAGATGTCTTCTTTGGAGAAATGTGTATTTAGTTCTTGTGCCCATTTTAAAAATTGGATTTTTTTGTTTTTAAGTTGTATGAGTTCTTTATAAATTTTGGACATGAACCCCTTATCTGATACATGGTTTGCAGATATTTTTTTCCTGTAGGTTGCCTTTGTGATTTTTGCTGTGCAATAGTTTTAAGTTTGATGTAGTCTCACTGGTTGATTCCCCCCGCCCCCCTCCTTTTTTTTTTTTTTTTGGTGCTTTTTGTTTCATGTCTATAAAATCATTGCCAAGGCAAGTAATCAGGAGCTTCTTCTCTATGTTTTCTTCTAGGACTTCTGTGGTTTCAGGTCTTATATTTAAGTCTTTAACCCATTTTGAATTAATGTTTCTGAGTGGCATATGGTAGGGATCTGGTTTTATCTTCTGAATGTGTTTATTCAGTTTTCCCAACACCATTTGTTGAAGAGACTATCCTTTCCCCACTACTTGTTTCTAGCCTCCTTACAAAAATGTTAATTAACTGTATATGTGGAAGTTTAATTCTGGATTCTTTATTTGATTCTGTTGGTCTATTTCTATGTCACTATCATGAAAGTATTTTTAACAGCTTCTTTAGAGGTGTATTCTGTGTTTGTGGCTAGAGAAAACAGTTGATTTTCATATGTTGATTTTGTATGCAGCAACCATACAGAATTTATTATTTCTAATTGTTTATCTGTCCTATTTGAACTTTTTATGCATACAATCATGTCATAATGAATAACGGCAGTTTTATTTCTTCTCCAAACTTTTGTTTGTTCAACAACTTCTAGACTGAATAGGAATACTTGTCAAATGGGTGGACTGGTGATAATGTCATTGTTTCTTCATTTCCAAACTAACAAGGATAAACATTTCACCCTTTTATCAGATTAAGCAAGTTCTCTTGTATAGTCTGCCCTCCAATCCATGGGTTTTGCATCCACAGTTGGTTGAGTCTGTGGATCAAAAATACTTGGGAGGCAGATTAATGGATAAAGATATTGTTGCACATATACACAGTGAAATAGTATTCAGCCATAAGAAGGAACATATTTGAGTCACTTCTAATGAGGTGGATGAACCTAGAGCCTATTATACAGCATGAAGTAAGTCAGAAAGAGAAAAATATTGTATTCTAATGTCTATATACAAAATCTAGAAAAATAGTACTGAAGAATTTATTTACAGGGCAGCAATGGAGAAAAAGACATAGAGAATAGACCTATGAACATGGGGAGAGAGGAGGAGAGGCTGAGATGTATGGAAAAGAGTAACATGGAAGCTTACATTACCATATATAAAATAGATAGCCAACAGGAATTTGCTGTATGGCTCAGAAAATTCAAACAGAGGCTCTGTATCAACCTAGAGGGCTAGGAGGGGGAGCGAAATGGGAGGGAGGTTCAAAAGGGAGGGTATATATGTTTACCTATGTCTGATTTATATTGAGGTTTGACAGAAAAAAACAAAATTCTGTAAAGCAATTATCCTTCAATAAAAAAATAAATGTGACCCTGTATGCGAGACAACAAAAGAGACTCAGATCTATAGAGTGAACTTTTGGACTCTGGGGGAGAGAGAGAGGGAGAGGGTGGGATGAGATGGGAGAATGGCATTGAAACATGTATACTATCATGTAAGAAACGAATCGCCAGTCGATGTCCGATGCAGGATGCTTGGGACCAGTGCAAGGGGAGGACCCAGAGAGATGGTATGGGGTGGGAGGTGGGAGGGGATTCATGTTTGGGAACGCATGTACACTCGTGGTGAATTCATGTCAATGTTTGGCAAAACCAATACAGTNTTGTTAGAGGTTATCAATATTATTAGTTTTCTTTTTTAGAACACTTCTTTTGAGGTCATTTTTTAGTACTTTTATCTATTTCCTTCCTTCTCTCTTTGAACTACCTTGCTGGGCAATTTTCCCCTCCAAATTCTTGAGAATTTTTTAACTTGGATGTTTAACTTGTTAATCAAACTTTTATCACTTTAATATATGTATTGAAACCTAAAAACTGTTAATTCAGTTAACATTCTTATTACTAATGCTTCATCAGATTTTTTTAAATTTCATTTTCCCCCTGGTGGTTTAAGAATGATATACTCTTACCATTATTTTTGTGATGATTAAAAAAAAAAATCATGTGCTTTAGCTTTATCTTGGTACTTTTACTTGATTCCAGGAAAATTCAGCAAATAGAAATAAACAGTTTACTAGATAAAATAGTCAAAGCATTGGCAATGAAAATTTTAACTGAATTAGGGGAAAGAATAGATGAATGCAGTAAGATTTTTAACAAGGAGCTAGAAAATATAAAAAATACCTAATCAGAAACAAAACATTCAACAAGTGAAACTGAAGGGGAAAAAAAAAAGCAAACACAGTAGAAGAAATGGAATAGCAGACTAGATGATACAGAAGAATGCATAAATTATCTGGAAAGTAAAATAATGAAAATCAATCATGATAGCAATAAAGAAAAGGAAATTCTAAAAATGAAAACAGTTTAAGAGATTTCTAGGATAACATTAAAAATACTAATATTCACATTGTATGGGTTACAGAGGAGGAGAGAGAGAAAAGGAGATCAAAGTATTTGAGAAAATTATGCTGAAAACCTCCTGAATGTGAACAAGGAAACATATCCAGGTGCAGGAAGAGCAGACGGTTCCAGAAGCAATGAATCCAAGGAGACCCACAATAAGACATATCATAATTAAAGTAGGAAAAGTTAAAGAGAGAATTCTAACAGCAACAAGAATAAAACAAGGAAGCACATATAAGGGAACCCCTGTAAAACTATTAGCTGATTTGTCTGCAGAAACATTGCAGGCCAGAAGGAAGTGGCATGATGTATTCAAAGTGTTAAAAGGGAAAAACCTATACTCTAGGATACTCTACCCAGAAAAATTATCATGAAGCAGAGATAAAGAATTACTTTGACAGGCAAAAACTAAATAATTTATTAATATTAAACCTACCCAAAAAAGAGCTTCTCTAAGTGTAAAAGCAGTAAGAATTTATAGGAAAGGGAAAATCCAACTACAAAAAACCAACATATAATAAGAACTGAGGATTAAATGCTTAAACCAAGCATGAAAATAAAAGACAAAAGAATGCTAAAATCAACTGTAACTACAATAAACAGTGATGCGATAAATGTGAAGAACACCAAGATGACATCTAAAACACAAACAGTAAGGGAGGGGAACAAAAAATGTAGATCTTTCAGAGTGTGTTTGAACTTACATGACTATCAATTTAAAACAAATAGTTACAGTTACAGGAAAATACATATGAACACATGAAAACCACAAATCAAAAGCCTATAATAGATACACTAAAAAGAGAAATAAATACAAGCATGCTACTGAAGAAAACCATCAAACAACAGCCAGAGGTGAACTGTAGGTGTTAAGAAATGGATGTGTGCCATACTTTGTGACACTTTTTTACTTTTTTTTTTTTGCCCTCAGTCAAACTTTTTATGTTTGGCAGGAGAATGCACTTGCTGGAATGTCTAGATACACTCAAATATAGACCTTTTTGCCTTGGCAGACACTTGAGCTGGAGCAGTACTGAGAGCAGAGAGGGAAGTGCCCACACTAAAATTATTGCCACATGTAGGGCAGCACATGTCCACTCACTGACGGTCCTCTGAGCATCAGTGGGAAGGCGACCATGCCTCTCAGGGAGTAATTGAGACTCTGCTTTAACTATAGCTGAAGGGGATGAGGTTTGCCTGTACAACAGCGCCGCCACAGAACCAAGCTCTCCTCTTTAAGTAGAAAAATTTCAGCGAAGCACTCTTAGACTGCCTTGCTCCAGTTACTATCATTTTGTAGTGGGTGCTCTAAACTGTCAGTTACAACTTTGAGTTATTTGGGGGTTATTATGGTTAGGTAGTTAGAATAGGGAAAGGGGATTCAATATTTTGGTCAGAAGAAGCAGTGACTAGAAGGAAAAAAAAAAAAGAAAGAAAGAAAAACCCACGAAAAGGGGAAGCCATGGCCCTAAGTGGGAACCTCTGGCAGAAAAGGCACCCAACAGGCTCCCTTCCCTGAAAACATACCCTCTTCCCTGATTGGTTTTGGGTGTATGTATTTACCTTCCCCTATTTGCATAGAATGTAACCAGTCAGGCCCCAGGAACCTGCTCAGGGGAAGGAACAAGGGAAGAGAGAAGCCAAAATGACAGGGCCACTCCTGCGGGGACTGTTCTACTCTCAGGTCTACAGAGTGTACTGCTTGTTGCTTGCCCAATACATCCTGCCTGCTTGAGATATAACTGGTGTGTTGTTTCAACTCTTTGCCACAAGGAGACAAGAGATGAGGAAGAAGAACCAACCTGATATTTGTAAGCCAGTAAAAATTTAGGGAAAATCTGCTAAAAGAAACTTTCCTTTTTTTTTTTTTTTTGAGAAAAATGGGTTTGTGGCCCATTTATGTTGCTTTTACATTGTGGTTTTTAATCTTCTGATCTTCCTAGGGTAGGAAGCTTCTGTTTGTTTTCTTTAATAGGAAGAAATGGTCCAGTTTGACAAAAGCCAAATCAGACTTCAAGAATTTAAGAAGTGGAGTAGTGTCAGGGAAGCATGTTCCTATTCTTACTCAAATATAGAACTATGGTTTAAGTTATTAAAAGACAATTTTTATTCAGCTTGACCCTTGAAGTTCCTTAATACTCATTGCATGTCTGTTATGTATACATATATCAGGGGGAAAACAAGGGGTGATAGGGTATGGTTGGTGACTAGGGGCAAGGAGCTTACATATCCTGCTTGGGAAGATAACATACATTTCTGAAATGTTTAACAGAAACAAAATAGAGAAAATGATGAACATGGCTAGTTGAGAAATCCCACAGGGCAGTTTTAATTGAATTTAGTATGGTGACAGATGGCACAAATGCTCAGGGAACTTTGCTGACTACAGTTTGCTCAACTAGCTTCTTTTAGTAAAGCAAAGATTTTGTGTTCATTCTGTGGTGGTGTTGTGTACATATATAACAATTTTTCCTTCCTCTAAACAGGATTTTTTAAAATACAGGAAATATGTGGTTATTCTCATCAAACACAGAGTTAAAAGTTAAGTGCTAAAAGATAAAATTTTCCATTTTTTTAAAACAAAGAACTATTCTAAATAAATTTTATTTCAGCACAATGAAATTGTTGAAAACTGTCACATCACAAAAGAAAAAAATAATGTTTAGGGTTTTGTTTTGTTTGTTTGTTTTAATGGTTAGTATTTGGGAATGAAATTATTGTTACCCTTATAGCTATTTTTTAAGTCTAATTTATTTTACTCTTCTATGAAATTTATACTGTTTCATGTAGTTGAATATTATTTTTCAAATGATACTGTCAAGTTTTTTAGGGCAAGGACTGAATACAGTTATTCCTCACAGAACACTTTACAATTCTGAAACTCAAGAATGTTCTTGAAGATGTCTGGTTATTCATGTGTTTCCAGACAGCAATGGCTGCCACCTGCCTAATCCTTTTAATTTTTTAAAATTTTTTAATTGAAGGATAATTGCTTTAGAGAATTTTGTGGTATCTGTCATACATCAGTAAGAACCAGCCATAGGTACACCCATGTTCCCTCCCTCCTGGACCACACTCCCATCTCAGTTCCCTGAGTCATACAGAAAATTTCCATTGGCTATCTATTTTACATATGGTATTATACATTTCTATGCTATTCTATCCATACATCTCCCCTTCTCCCTCTTTTCCTCCCCCCATGCCCATAGCTCTGTTCTCTATCTGATTTTCCATCACTGTGATGAAAATAAATCCATCAGTGCCATCTCTTAAGATTCCATATGTATGTGTCAGTATACAATATTTATATTTCTCTTGGTGACTTACTTCACTTTGTATAATAGACTCTAGGTTCGTCCACCTCAGTAGAATGGATTCAAATGAGTTCCTCTTTATAGCTGAGTAGTATTCCACTATATGTATGTACTACAGCTTCTTTATCCAATCGTCTGTCGATGGACATCTAGGTTGCTTCCATTTTCTAGCTATTGTAAATAGTGCTCTAATGAACCTTGGGGTACATGTGTCTTTTTCAATTTTGATTTGCTCAGGGCATATGCCTTGGAATGGAGTTGTTGGGTCATATGGTGGTTTTATGCCTAGCTTTTCAAGGAATCTCCATACAATATTCCATAATGGCTGTATCAGTTTACATTTCCACCAGAAATGCAAGAGTGTTCCATTTTTTTTTTCACACCCTCTCCAGCATTTCTTGTTTGTAGACTTTTTGATGATGGCCAGTCTGCCTGGTGTAATGTGGTATCTCATTGTAGTTTTGCTTTTCATTTCTTCAATAATAAGTGATGTTCAGCATCTTTTCATATGCATGTTAGCCATCTGTATGTCTTCTTTGAAGAGATGTCTCTTCAGGTCCCTTTCCCACTTTTTGACTGGGTTGTTTGCTTTTCTGGTATTGAGTTCTATGAGCTGTTTATATATTTTGGAAATTAATTCTTTGTCAGTTGTTTCATTTGCTATTATTTTCTGCCATTCTGAGGGTTCTCTTTTCACCTTGTTTGTAGTTTCCTTTGCTGTGCAAAAGATTTTATGTTTAAAATGAAAGTGAAGTTGCTCAGTCATGTCCAGCTCTTTGCCACCCATGGACTGCAGCCCACCAAGCTCCTCCGTCCATAGAATTCTCCAGGCAAGAATACTGGAGTGGGTTGCCATTTCCTTCTCCAATTTTTTTTAGGGCAGTCCTAAATCAAATCCCTTATGATTATACAGTGCAAGTGAGAAATAGATTTAAGGGCCTAGATCTGATAGATAGAGTGCCTGATGAACTATGGAATGAGGTTCATGACATTTTACAGGAGACAGGAATCAAGACCATCACCATGGAAAAGAAATGCAAAAAAGCAAAATGGCTGTCTGGGGAGGCCTTACAAATAGCTGTGAAAAGAAGAGAGGTGAAAAACAAAGGAGAAAAGGAAAGATATAAGAATCCAAAGAATAGCAAGAAGAGATAAGAAAGCCTTCTTCAGTGATCAATGCAAAGAAATAGAGGAAAAGAACAAAATGGGAAAGACTAGAGATCTCTTCAAGAAAATCAGAGATACCAAGGGAATATTTCATGCAAAGATGGGCTCGATAAAGGACAGAAATGGTATGGACCTAACAGAAGCAGAAGATATTAAGAAGAGGTAGCAAGAATACACAAAAGAACTGTACAAAAAAGATCTTCATGACCCAGATAATCACGATGATGTTATTACTCATTTAGAGCCAGACATCCTAGAATGTGAAGTCAAGGGGCCTTAGAAAGCATCATTACGAACAAAGCTAGTGGAGATGATGGAATTCCTGTTGAGCTCTTTCAAATCCTGAAAGATAATGCTGTGAAAGTGCTGCACTCAATATGCCAGCAAATTTGGAAAACTCAGCAGTGGCCACAGGACTGGAAAAGGTAAGTTTTCATCCCAATGCCAATGAAAGGAAATGCCAAAGAATGCTCAAACTACTGCACAATTGCACTCATCTCACATGCTAGTAAAGCAATGCTCAAAATTCTCCAAGCCAGGCTTTAGCAATACGTGAACCGTGAACTCCCTGATGTTCAAGCTGGTTTTAGAAAAGGCAGAGGAACCATAAATCAAATGGCCAACATCTGCTAGATCATGGAAAAAGCAAGAGAGTTCCAGAAAAATATCTATTGTTGCTTTATTGACTATGCCAAAGCCTTTGACTATGTGGATCACAATAAACTGTGGAAAATTCTGAAAGAGATGGGAATACCAGACCACCTAACCTGCCTCTTGAGAAATCTGTATGCATGTCAGGAAGAAACAATTAGAACTGGACATGGAACAACAGACTGGTTCCAAATAGGAAAAGGAGTACACCAAAGCTGTATATTGTCACCCTGCTTATTTAACTTATATGCAGAGTACATCATGAGAAATGCTGGGCTAGATGAAGGACAAGCTAGAATCAAGATTCCTGGAAGAAATATCTACAACCTCAGATATGCAGATAACATCACCCTTATGGCAGAAAGTAAAGAACTAAAGAGCCTCTTGATGAAAGTGAAAGAGGAGAGCGAAAAAGTTGGCTTAAAGCTCAACATTCAGAAAACTAAGATCATGGCATCTGATCCCATCACTTGATGGCAAATAGATGGGGAAACCTTAGGAAAACAAAACAAAACAGTGGCAGACTTTATTGTTTTTGGCTCCAAAATCACTGCAGATGGTGATTGCAACCATGAAATTAAAAGATGCTTGCTCCTTGGAAGAAAAGCTATGAGCAGCCAAGACAACATATTAGAAAGCAGAAACATTACTTTGCCAAAAAAGGTCCATCTAGTCAAAGCTATGGTTTTTCCAGTAGTCATGTATGGATGTGAGAGTTGGACTGTAAAGAAAGCTGAGTGCTGAAGAATTGATGCTTTTGAACTGAGGTGTTGGAGAGGCGTCCTGAGAGTCTCTTGGACTGCAAGGAGATCCAACCAGTCCCTCCTAAAGGAAATCAGTCCTGAATGTTCATTGGAAGGACTGATGATGAAGCTGAAACTCCAAAACTTTGGCCACCTGATGTGAAGAACTGAATTACTGGAAAAGACCCTGATGATGGGAAAGATTGAAAGTGGGAGGAGAAGGGGATGACAGAGGATGAGATGATTGGATGACATCACTGACTCAATGGATATGAGTTTGAGTAAACTCCGGGAGTTGGTGATGGACAGGGAGGCCTGGAATGCTGAAGTCCATGGGATCATAAAGAGTCGACACAACTGAATGACTGAACTGGACTTGTATGAAATGTTCCCTTGGTATCTCTAATTTTCTTGAAATCTCTTGTCTTTTGTATTCTATTGTTTTCCTCTATTTCTTTGCATTGATCACCAGGATGGCTTTCTTATCTCTCCTTGCTATTCTTTGGAACTCTGCATTCAGATGGATATATCTTTTTCTCTTTTGCCTTTCACGACTCTTCTTTTCTCAGCTATTTGTAAGGCCTCCTCAAACAACTACTTTGCCTTTTTGCATTTCTTTTTCTTGGGGATGGTCTTGATCACTGTCTCCCGTACAAAGTCACATACCTCCATCTATAGTTCTTCAGGCACTCTGTCTATCATATCTGTTGAATATGTTTGCCACTTCCACTGTGTAATCATAAGGGATTTGATGTAGGTCATATCTGAATGGTCTAATGGTTTTCCCTACTTTTTTCAATTTAAGTCTGAATTTGGCAATAAGGAGTTCATGATATGAGCCACAGTCAACTCCTGGTCCCCCCCCCCCACACCCCCCTGCTGACTGTATAGCTGACTGTATAGAGCTTCTCCATCTTCAGCTGAAAAGAATGTAATCAATCTGATTTCAGTATTGACCATTTAGTAATGTCCATGTGTAGAGTCATCTCTCGTGTTGTTGAAAGAGGGTGTTTGCTATGACCAGTGTGTTCTCTTGGCAAAACTGTTAGCCTTTGCCCTCTTCATTTTGTACTCCAAGGCCAAAGTTGCCTGTTGCTCTAGTTATCTCTTGAGTTCCTATTTTTGCATTCCAGTCCCTTACAATGAAAAAGACATCTTTTCTTTTTCTTTTTTTTTGGTGTTAGTTCTAGAAGTTCTTGTAGCTTACCATAGAATTTTTCAGCTTCTTCAGCATTAGTGTTTGGGGGCATAGACATGGATTAATGTGATATTGAAAGATTTGCCTTGGAAATGAACAGAGACCTTTCTGTCGTTTTTGAGATTGCACCTAAGTACTGCATTTTGGACTTTTTGTTGACTACGAGGGCTACTCCATTTCTTCCAAGGGATTCTTGCCTGCTGTAGTTGATATAATGGTCATCTGAATTAAATTAGCCCGTTCCAGTCCATTTTAGTTTGATTCCTAAAATGTTGATGCTCACTTGCCATCTCCTGTTTGACCACTCCCGATTTAGCTTGATTCATGAACCTAACATTCCAGGTTCCTATGCAATTGTGTTCTTTAAAGCATTTAACTTTACTTCCATCACCAGTCACATCCACTACTGGGCATTGTTTCCACTTTAGCTCAGCCTTTTCATTCTTTTTGGAGGTATTTCTCCACTCTTCTAGCAATTTGGGCACCTACCGACTTGGGGTGTTCATCTATCAGTGTCATATCTTTTCACCTTTTCATACTGCTCATGGGATTCTCAAGGCAAGAATACTGAAGTGGTTTGCCATTCCCTTCTCCAGTGGATTATGTTTTGTCAGGACTCGCCACCATGACTTGTCTGTCTTGGTGACCCTACATGACATGGCTCATAGTTTCACTGGGTTAGACAAAGCTGTGATCCAAGTGATCAGTTTGGTTAGTTTTCCGTAATTGTGGTTTCCATTCTGCCTGCCCTCTGATGGATAAGAGGCTTGTAGAAGCTTCCTGATGGGAGGGACTGGATGTGGGGGAATCTGGGTCTTGGTCTGATGGTCAGGGCCATGCTCAATAAATCTTTAATCCAATTTTCTGTTGATGGGTGGGGCTTTGTTCCCTCCCTGTAGTTTGGCCTGAGGCCAGACTATGGTAGGGGTTATGCAGCAACCTCCTTCAAAAGGACTTATGTGGGCACTGTTGTATTCAATGTTCCTGACCCCGTGGCAGGTCAGTGTTGACCCATGCCTCTGTCCGAGACTCCTGGACACTAACAGACAAGTATGACTCAGTCTCTTTTAGGGTCACTGCTCCTTTCTCCTGGGTCCCAGTGCACACAGGTTCTGTTTGTGCTCTCCAAGAGTCTGTTTCCCCAGTTCCCTGTAAGTTCTAAAATCAAATCTCACTGGCCTTCAAAATCAAATTCTCTGGGGTTCTCAGTTCCTTTTCTGGATCTCCAGGTTAGGAAATCTGTTGCAGGCCCTAGAACTTCCACAACAGTGTGAGAACTTCTTTGGGAAAATTGTTCTCCAGTTTGTGGGTTGTCTACTCAGTGGCTCTGTGGTGGGGCTCACACATCACACCTCCCAGGTCTGCTTCAGCCAGATCCCCTGTCCCTGCAGCAGGCCACTGCTGACCTGTGCTTCTGCAGGAGACACTCAGACACTCAAAGGCAGGGACCCCAGTCTCTTGTGGGGTCTCTGGATCCTGGTGCACACAAGGTTTTGTTTGAGCCCTCCAAGCATTTCTGACAGCTATGAGGTTTGATTCTAAACGTGATTTCGCCCCTTCTACTGTCTTGTTGGGGCTTCTCCTTTGCCCATGGACATGGTGTATTGTTTGTGTGTGTGTGTGTGTGTGTGTGTGTGTGTGTGTGTGTGTGTGTGTTTGGTGGGATTTCAAACAATTATGAACTGATAAATGAAACCAACTTTAAGTTGAAGGTAGAAGTAAAGGAAATCAGTGGGGTGGGAGGAAAAATAGCTCAGAGTAACAGAAGGGCCCAGAGAAGGACACACTGGCTTAGCCAGAGCCTGGGAGAGAGACAAGGACTAATTAGATGGAGGGGAGTGTGATGTATATGCTATCAATATCAGGGCCCTTAGAGGTAGCCACCCTTGAGGAGGAACAAGCAAAGAGGGCTGAGAGCCAGGGCTGCCTGGGAACAGAATCCTTCGTCTCACTGCTGAGACCACAGAGTCCTGCTCAGGAAGCGGCAGAGCACTGCTCATTAGCAATCCAGTCTCATAATTAGACACTGACCGACGCCAAGCTGGGGGCTTCCCTCATGGCTCAGATAGTAAAGAATCTGCCTGCAATGCAGGAGACCTGGGTTTGATCCCTGGGTCAGGAAGATCCCCTGGAGAAGGGAATGGCAACCCAATCCAGTATTCTTGCCTAGAGAATTCTATGGACAGAGGAGCCTGGCAGGCTACAGTCCCTGGGGTCAAGAAGAGTTGGGCACAACTGGATGACTAACACACACAATGCCAAGCTAAGGTGAGAATTTCCAAATGCCTATAATGAAACGTTCTTCACTAGAAGGAAGTACTATGGAAAACTGCATTCCTGAGTTTTCTGGACAGGATGCCCCTCCCTCGAAATCCAGGCTTCCCATATTGGAGCCTATGCTTTCTCAAAGGTATTAGCAGAAGGTGAGTTTCGACAATTTGCTCCAGGGAGATACAGACCAAAGAGAAGTATCAATCGCACATTTCTTACAGCTGCTGTTGAGTATCTTTCACAGAAACAGAAGCTAAAATAAAGACTCAGCCTTAAAATGTGACACCAACCACCTGCAGCCATTGAGAAGCCAGGTTAAAATCCATGACAAGCTCTACCTCTTAGAGACAAGGTGCTGGATGGTGCTTCCAGGGAGACTGATGGGTTTATTAGTGGTCAGAGGTGTCACTATGACCACAGCTATAGTCATCATTTCTGAGACAAGCTACTCTCCAGAGTGCAAACACAGTTACACAAAACAGAGGCCCTGACCAGCCATTTCTAAAGACCAAGGACTTGGACTTCCCTGGTGGTTAAGAATCTGCCTGCAGGGGATACGGGTTCAATCGTGGTCCAAGGAGACTCCACATGGTGTGGGGTAACTAAGTCCATGTGCCACAACCACTGAGCACAAGCCCTACTGAAGCCTGCAAGTTCAAAAGCTCTTGATCTGCAACAAAAGAAGCCACTACAATGAGAAGCTCACACACCACAACTAGAGAGAAGCCCCCACTTGCCACAACTAGAAAAAAAGCACTTGCAAAGCAAAGACCCAGCAAAAACAAAAATAAATGAATAACAGTTTAAAAATAATAACAATAAAGGCCAAGTTATTAACATAGGAAGGGTCCTGTTAGAGCCTGTGCATTTGCCTTAGACCATACTTGTGAGATGTCTGGGCTTCCCTCATAGCTCAGTTGGTAAAGAATCTGTCTACAATGCAGGAAACCCTGGTTCAATTCCTGGGCTGGGGAGATCCACTGGGGAAGGAATAGGCTACTCACTCCACTATACTTGGGCTTTCCTTGTGGCTCCGTTGGTAAAGAATCCACCCACAATGCAGGAGACCTGGGTTCAATCCGTAGGGTGGGAGGATCCCCTGGAGAAGGGAAAAGCTACCCACTCCTCGCCTGCAGAATTCCATGGACTGTATAGTCCATGGGGTCACAAAGAATTGAACACAACTGAGCGACTTTCACTTCAACTTCATACTTGGGAGATGCTAACATGTTTGTGTCCATAGACTGTGAAGATTCTAAAACACTCAATGGCCTCTGCACAACAGACACAGTAGTCAAGAGGAGGCATTTCAGAGTTCAACAGACTTAGATGGGGACCATCTCCTGCTAATTGCAACGCCCAGGCTCCTTTCTCTCTAAAATAGACAATAATAATAGCTCCTATGGAGTTAGAAGGTGTTATAAGATCAAATGATATGTAAAATCCTTGGCAAAGTAAGGATTCCACAAATGTTACTGTTATTGGCAGGACTTCATTGTACCAGTGAGGTAACACAACTAGAAACAGAGTTTAGAAACAGTCAGTTTTCACCCCCCAGCTCAGTGCTCTTTAGCTGGATTTCAATCTCAAATTATTATTAAATGTCATTGTGATGTCAGTTAAAGTTATGATCCAATGATTCTGAGCAGGAGGTGTCTTAATTGTGTTTGTTTGGTCTTACCTTGTGAAACTCTCCTCATGCTCAGACACCACTTTTTGCTCATATCTGAGGAGAACATGGGATGGTCTGATGTCTGATCACTGGTCATTTACTGCTGAGTACAAAAGTTAACCAGTTCCCACCAACCCTCTGTGTTCATTATATCTGATTTGTAGCCCATCATATCTGTAATGGCACCCCACTCCAGTACTCTTGTTTGGAAAGTCCCATGGACAGAGGAGCCTGGTGGGCTGCAATCCATGAGGTCGCTAAGAGTCAGGCACAACTGAGTAACTTCACTTTCATGCAGTGGAGAAGGAAATGGCAACTCACTCCAGTATTCTTGCCTCAAGAATCCCAGGGATGGGGGAGCCTGGTGGGCTGCCATCTATGGGGTCACACAGAGTCAGACAAGACTGAAGCGACTTAGCAGCAGCAGCATATCTTTAAGCATCTATGATCTTTATACCTTAATACTCCACTCAATATGCCAGCAAATTTGGAAAACTCAGCAGTGGCCACAGGACTGGAAAAGGTAAGTTTTCGTTTCAATTCCAAAGAAAGGAAATGCCAAAGAATGCTCAAACTACCTCACAATTGCACTCATCTCACATGCTAGTAAAGTAATGCTCAAAATTCTCCAAGCCAGGCTTCAGCAATACGTGAACCGAGAACTTCCAGATGTTCAAACTGGTTTTAGAAAAGGCAGAGGAACCAGAGATCAAATTGCCAACATCTGCTGCATCATGGAAAAAGCAAGAGAGTTCCAGAAAAACATCTATTTCTGCTCTATTGACTATGCC
>SJYQ01005532.1:82231-115430 GCA_006410935.1 Redunca redunca | reverse complement strand
TTAGCCTTTCACTCATCTCTAACCATAGTTGGTGATTAAGAAAAACAAAACCAACAAACTTTGTTCTTGGTCTCTAATTTTTCTAGTAGTGGACACACTTGTGTAGTATAACTTCACATATTCTGTTACTTAGAGACATTGTAGGTATTTCTGGTATAAGACTGTCTCTAAATTTGGTCTCCTTTGGAAATATTCCATCTTTGGGGGATTTAAACTCAGTCAAGTTTGGATTCTCCCCTTCATCCTTCTGCTCGATACTTGTAGCTTCCCAAATAGCTGCATGCTTCCCATGTGCTTTGGGAGGAACTGAATCTAAGACCCAGGTATGAAAAGAGTGAATTATCAGGGGCGAGAAATTCTAGACTGAGACTCATCATAGAAACAGGCCAAATGGAATTAAAATCTTCATATGGTACACTTTTGTTGAGCTTCGTCATTTTGTGGCCAAAAACTTTCTAATAGTGTCTTTTCTGTAGCATGTGGGTGTACAAAAATCGATGCTAATTTTAGGGGGAAGATGTACTGAAATCCACTGTGGGACTTCATACTCGGAATTATTACAGTGGAATGGCATTCCACAAACTCCTTAGCAGACATGAGTCACTGGCATAACAAAACGTCTTCTGCTGATAAAATTTAAATTTTTTCTAAATCTAATAACGTAAGATAGTAGGAACTTTAATGTTTTACTTTGTAATGAAATCTATTTATAATTCTTTTTCAAACCCTTATGCAAACCTTTGTGACCTAAGTGTGATTTGAGAGCAGCCTTTTTATAGCTGACATCACTGATGTTGTAAGAGAAAAAGCCTGGAGCAGCAGCAGTTGAATTATTAGTGTAGTGGGGATAAAGGATCATATAATTTGAAATACATAACTCTTAAAAAAAAAAGAAAAAAAATGAGTGGGAAATAGGCAAATTTAATATCAAAGTCCCAATTACTTTACAAGGAGAAAAATATCCTAACATCTACATGTATCCAGAAATATTCAGCAAGCATCTATCATGCTGGCTCTGTATTATCAAACTGGGTTCACTAAGCTATATAGCCATTGCTTTCCTGGAACTTAGTTTCTACCCAAGAGAGAAGAAAAAAGTATTTAAAATGTTTAAATCTCTCTTGTTTCCTATAGAATGAATAAAGCTGGAAAATATTGACAGGTTCATTCAGTCATTCAACAAATATTTATTGAGCACCTACAATACGGCAAGAACCATTCTAGGCACTGGCTGTTAGTGATGAACAAAAGTTTCTGACTTTGTGGAACTACTATCCCAGTTGGGGGAGACAGATGAATAAAACAGATAATCCCAGATAATGGGATGTACACTTTAAAAAATAAGCCAGAGCGCTGTGATAAAGAGTTACTGAAGAGATCACTTTGGGTCCCATGGTCATGGAAGGTGACCTTGGATCTGGGATCTGAATTGGTTGAGAGGAGGATTCAGGAGGTTGAAAAGGAGGATCCTAGAAGAGAATAATGTCAAAAAAAGAGAAAGGGAAGAAGCCTTGTTCTGGACAAGGCAGGAGAGGATGGGGTGTATTGGATACAGAGAGTGTCAGGTTTTGTTTTTAGAGAGAGGAACAAAGAAAGGAAGGAAGTAGTGTTGCATTCTTAGTTAAAGCTTAATTAAGGCTGGAATTTGAAAGAAGACAAGTCTTTCAGACTCAGTATTCTCAGAAACAGGAAGAAGTTAATCTGCTGAAAGGGAACACTTGCCAGGAGCGGGAAAGTGAGTTGGCAAGAATCAGAAACAGGTTGATAGAAGACACTGAGTGCTCAAGTGAGGTGGCAGACCCCTACTTTGTAGCGATGCCAAATAGCTGGTTCTGAGTTCTTCTCTAGCAGTGCTTAGCCACTGCAAGGGAGTAAAGCAAGGCTATAGCATCTACCTGAGATTCAAGTTTTGAAGGACAGAGATTTAAGAGATGACCCATCTTGGGGGTAATATGAGAAGGGAAAGAGAGAAGAAGCAGGGGTACTGAAGCATGGAAGATTTTCAACACAGTGTGTCTCATAGACGCGTCTATGAGATTGAAAAGCAAGAGTGAAAACAAGACAGTGAGAAGGAAGAGATTATAATCAAACTATATGACATGAGATAGTGACACATCACATATTAAAATACATTAAGCAAACAGCTGTCTTCTTTAAAATCATCTTGGCATCATTAGTTGGCCAATATTGTGGACAAGCATAGGAAATTTACTTTTCATTGAGACTAGTATGGCACAGAGGAAGGGTAAATTATTTCTTAATCTTCCATGTCCTTCAAAGTCAGCCTGCTTCCTGAGGGCATGTTTAAATAACCCCAGTTCTTAGTGATCTCATCTCTCCCTGAGCTCTTGTTCTTTTTTGCTTTATAATTTTCTGTACCATTGTATTACATATTATGTTTGTTCACGAGATTCCTCAAGGCTGAGTTTTGTTTCAGCACAGGAAACATGTTCTTTGTTTCTGTAGATGCTCAATAAATACTGTAAATTGGTTAAGCTGTAACATTTCATTTACTGAAAGGATTAACATTAACATCTACCCCATTAGATTTTTTTGCCACAGTTAGGTATTTGATTTTAGTAATTATCTTGCCAAATAAAGCTGGACTGAAGGGAAAGTCTGAACTGGATAACATGAGCATAATCAAAGATAATACTTGGATTCAGAGAAGGGTATAAAATGAGAAATGAATTAGTCAATCTCTCGCTCTCAAAAACAAAACAAATTAAACATACGCTAAATGAAAATATGTTCCCTTTTAATTAAGGCTCAGAATACTACTGCTGGACTAGACTATGTTATTAATAGTTAACCCCTGATTTTATGGGCTTCCCTGGTGGCTCAGCTGGTAAAGAATCTGCCTGCAGTCTTGGAGATCTGGGTTCGATCTCTGGATTGGGAGGATCCTCTGGGGAAGGGAACAGCTACCCTTTCCAGTATTCTGGCCTGGAGAATTCCATGGACTGTATAGTCCATGGGGTTGCAAAGAATCAGACACAACTGAGCAACTTTCACTTCACTTTCATTTTGTATATGAGGAAACTGATGCTCAACAGAGAAAGTGAGTTGCTCCTATCCTACCTGTATGGAAAAGACAATCCAATTTCTTTGAGTATTTCCCTTAACACAGTACCTGGCTGCTCCCTTGAGCTTTATAATCCCAGACAATAATGGTCCTTTCAGTAGTAGCAACAATTCTTTTCAGCTGTGAGAGGTAATCACATCCTGTAATCCAGGAGGTATCCTGATGGAGAAACATGGAATCAGAATGTTGTGTTTTGGACTATATTGTGTTTTGTTCTATCACATAATGACTGGCTTCTAAGGAGTAGATTAGTTACATTAAAAGCACCATTTTGCCCCCTTATTTGCAGAGGAGCCACACAATATCTCTTCTTTGATGTCTTGACAAGAGGGTCTCATCTTTTTCCTTTTACGGTGAGTTTCTCAGCACCATCAGCTGGAGAACGGCACAACCAGGGCCTTGGCACAGCTCCCTGGAAGCACATAGCCACTGGCCAAGCAATCATCTTTGTGCACTGTTCTTCTCCATGAGAACACTTCTTCATAGGATGTAGGACTAGATTTACAGCACAGATTAAGCAAGTTCTCTGGCCCTGTCCTCATGCTTAACATTTTTAGCTGGATAAGACCCTGGTGATCATCTGGTCAGGGATCAACTCGAGGCCAACAAGTTTGCCTCGTGCCTCCCAAAAGCCACCAGGTTGGCATGGCCTGGCCCCTTATTATCACTGACAGCTCACGAGGTTACAGGAACAAAGGCTCCCACTGGTGAGTGTCTGTGCCAGAAACTGCTCCAGGTGCTCCAGGTATGCCCTGAATCTTCTGTAAAACCCATTAGGAATTTTAAGAAAGTTTAAGAAACAGAGACTGAGAGACTCCTCTGCCTGGTACCTCTGCATTTCAGTGCATATAGGCAAGGTGAAAGCCGACCATTCCCTGTCCCTCAAAGCCATGTGGGAAGCCACGGATTCTGCAGTGGGAAGTCACTATAGCTTTACAACATTTGGCGCAAGATTCCTGTTCCAATTAGTAATATGGATTAAATCAATTACAAAATTGCACTCAAGTCTTTTATGCTGTTTTCAAGTTTAAAATGTTTTCAAATAACTATTACTGACTAGTTCCTTGTTCTCACAATGTGTGGGTTTTGCCCATTTTTTTTTTTAACATTCCTTAATAGTGAGCACTTAGAAAAGTAGCCAAAGCTTTTAAATTGAAGCTTTCAGGGAATAATCAATTTCCAAGCAAATTAACTTAGAAAACAAGATCTGTATCCTCTTTGCTGTTGCTCAAGGTTTAGTTTGGATCCTAGTCAATAAAGATAAAACTACAACCTATGAAAACATCTTATTCTCAGAGCCTATTCAGGCTCTTCACTGAGATTTTGATTAGTTATGGAAGAATTATCATCAATCATCTTAACTTGATTAAGAATTTTAAAAAGTACTTACTGTAACATTGGTACTGGTCTGAACTTTCATCTATAAAAAAAAAAAGGAAGAGACTAATGAACGCCCATTGGCACTATGATTAAAGATGAAAATGCTGGCTATGAAGCACTATGGTATCTCCTTGGTTTAATCTCAATTGTCATTTCTACCTTCTGTGAGTGCCGGGAGCCAGCGTGAGGAGTTCCACCCATGACAAGGTCATGCGGCAGATCTGATGTGCAAGGTCTAGTCAGATTTCAGGTTTCCCCCCTGGTATTTCCCAGGCATGTACCCCCAAAACTAAAAATCTGCCGGTTTTTGTTCTCTGCTTCTCTACTCTTCTGATATACTCTGGAAAAAGTTATCTCTAAGCTTTGGTCTTCTGCATTTGAAAGAGATGTTTCAGTTAAACCTCCTCTTATAGCTCTCTAGCTTGCCTAACAGGTTCCCCGGACCCCTTACAGCTTGTGAATTGCTTATAGCCCCCAACCGCGAGAGGCACAAAGCGTAAAAGCATCTTAAAGATACAGAGCCTTTTCTAAAGAGGTAAAAATCATATTGGTGACGGGTTTTCACTGTTGACTCAATGATTGCCGCCAGGCCTCCATATTCTTTATCTTTTAGGCACCTGTGAGGATGTTAATCAATGTAAACGGGATATGGAAAAGATATATAGTAGTTTTGATGTTAGGAACACTAGACTTCTGAGTTAATTACTTTTCTTTGTTATATATCACTGCACTCCTCTTGTATCTTTGCTATGTAAGAATGCAACTTGTGAGTCTTCTGGTTCCTCCTGCTTCTGAAAAGCCTGTCTCTGTGGAATAATGCACTGTTCGCTTTGGGCAACTTTATGCTTCTGTGTTGTATCTTTAAGCCCAGTTACTGTGCTCTTAAACTTTATTAATTATTTTGTTCCTTTTATTTGCACACTTCCTCACATTCCTTAACTATTCAGAGCAACCTCTGATACTAAAATTTGGGACTGCAAAATAATGCTAACAGCAAATGGCAAGAATGGTAAATAGGTCAATATGAATAGAGATTGATATAGGAAAAAAAAAGCATTTCATTTGAAAGTTATCTCTCAAGTTACTGAGGTTTAAGAGCATTCTATCTAGTGGGTTTTCTCTTTTATTCAGTAAATATATGTGTATGTGTTGGTCGCTCAGTCATGTCCTACTCTTTGCGACCCCATGGACTGTAGCTCACCAGGCTCCTTTGTCCATGGAATTCTCCAGGCAAGATTACTAGAGTGGGTTGCCATTCTCTTCTCTGGGGGATCTTCCCAACCCAGGGGTCGAACCCACGTCTTCTGCATTGCAGGCAGATTCTTTACCATCTAAGTCACTAGGGAAGCCCCAATAAATATGTATTGAATGAATATAATATCCTAAGTATTATACTAGAGAAGAATCATAGGTTTATCTAAGGAGAGCTAGTAAGTGCATGAGCAGCCTCTTATACCCTTGTTGTTGTTTAGTTGCTAAGTCATGTCTAAGTCTTTTGTGACCCTGTGGACTCTAGCCCATCAGGCTCCTCTGTCCATGGGATTTCCCAGGCAAGAATACTGGAGTGGGTTGCCATTTCATTCTCCATAGTATTTTCCCAACCCAAGGATCCAACCCTCATCTCTTGTGTCTCTTGCACTTGCTCTTTACCACTGAGTCCCCAGGTAAGCCCTCTTATACCCTTAAGACATGTTAACTGCTCCCAAGGTAAAGGTAAGGGTCTGAAGTTTATTAATGACCTAGTTTCTTTTGCATGCTCAAATGGTATTTGGGAAAGTTTAGAAAATGGCTTTCTAGAAGGATGGATTATGTGAAAAGAAGAAAATGTGAATCAAAGAGATTACTCGAACTGTTAGTTGTGGTCATCACAGACTGTCTTTCATCTGAAGAGTTCAAAAATACTTTTCCAACTAGGGACTTTTTTCGAAAGGAAAAAATAAAGGGATTAGAGAAATTCCTCTTCTATTTCTGTCCATCTTTAGTGGAAGTCACTTTAAAATTCCCTTATCTGCTCTAAAATTTTCATAATCCTATGTGTATATGAAAGAGAGACACACATACACACACATCTCTGGAAATTTTATAATGGCATCTCATTTATTTCACATAATCCTAAACTATTTCATTATGAACATCATAATTTTTCTCCTCACTGTTTTTCTTTAGATACCATATTAGTTCTATTTTTGAGGATTTAAAGGTAAAAAAATGAAAAGGATAATAATGTATAGAGAAAAAAAGAGATTGAGGAAGGTTTTCATGCTTAATGAGTGAGTGTCCAACTCTTTGTGACCCAGTGGACTCTACAGTCCATGGAATTCTCCAGGCCAGAAAACTGGAGTGGGTAGCCTTTCTCTTCTCCAGGGAATCTTCCCAACCAAGGGATTGAACTCAGGTCTCCTGCACTGTAGGCACATTCTTTACCAGCTGAGCCACAAGGGAAGCCTACTTAATGAGGCAAATCCATTTTTATTTTCACATTATTTGTTCATAATTATAATTGTCATTATTTACTAAGGGTTTACAATGAAGCTAAGTGATTTATGTTGATTAGACCGTGCAAACAGCACAACTACCTAGGGAGAGATGTTCTCTGGTCTGGGTAAGGAGGAGCTGGGGCCTAGAAGTAACATGCATGGCTGTGGTGGAGCTCGGTAGGAGGAGCCAGTCTCCATCCACACCTGCGCTCAGAATCTTCTGCTGCACCTCTGGGTGCAGGCGGTCCTCTTTGACGCAATCTAGCTGCCTGTGATGAAAATCACTGAAAGGCTGAAAATCAATGTTGAAATTTTAATCACATGATAATTATTTTAAACATATTTTATTTGTATAAAGCTTGACTCTACTTAAAAATAAATCAATAATTAAATCAATTTTTGTATATTTAACACCAAACACTTGTCTATATCATATTTTATCATGTCATCATACATTCCATTACAATCCCTCATATTTTGAAAATAGAAGTCCAAAAACATAAATTTAGAAAGAAATGACATTAATAATAATAATGCCCTAAAATGGTTCCATATTCATTATCTTATTTGATGTTCACTACAGTGCTCTTAGGGCAAGGGGGCTGATCCTGTTGTCCTCATTTTACAAATATGAGAAAAAGAGACATGAAAAGATGTAAGTTGGCTCATTAAGTTCCCTGCTTAACATATAGGATGGTAAAATAGAGGAGCTAGCATATGAGCCTTTTTTTAACCTCAAGCACAAGGTTTCTTGTTGGAACCTTTTATTACTTGGTAGTATTATGGCAAAATCACTTGACTTGTGAGTTTTTATCATTTTATTTGAGAAATAATCTAAGGGCATCCTTTAATTGTGTTGATGCACGTGGTTCAATAGGGTACCCGGAGGAACAATGACAAATGTGGTTACTAAATTCTCAAAAGCTGCTCTGGGGGTTGAGCAAGCTTCTTGTTTTAATAATACTTGGCTTTGTTTCTTGGAATAATTCTTAAATATGTTATGGTTTCTGCTGCATCTGATACATAGGCATAATGCATAGACAAAACAAAAGAGAAAGGAGGAGAGAGGAAGGAAACCAAGCTCTCAAATTACCTGGCTATTGAAGACTGTTATCGTTCCTTTCTGAGAAGCTGTTATTAGTAAATCCAACTGAGGAATCTTGACAATGCACTTAATCACATCCCGTCTTCTACTCCCTGTGAATGTCACACACTCATTTCAGCTCCTAGCAGTAAAGACCCTAAAAGTCACTTGTTAGAGTTTTAATCAGAAAAGAAAAAAGAAACAACCAATGTTAAGCTAGAAAGGCTCTAGTTACTTTAAAACTAAAGTAGAACAAAACCCAAAAAACGAGCAACTATCGATTTTTAATTATTCTTAGAGATACTAATCTGACTTTTTAATGCATTCCAACTAAACATGGTCCATGACTTCCCATAGAAGTTGTTAAGATCACAACCTAGCCCCACCTTCAAGTGCACATTTCAGAGAATGAGTTTTCCAAATGTCTTTTAGAATTATTTCTATTTAAAGATCTTCACATTCAGAAATTCTTTCTTTGAACTGTCACCATATGATTTACAAAGAACGAAAGTTTAATACTATCTCAGGATTTCCAGTACAAAAAAATGAAACTGCCTTAATACTGTTTTAGGCTTTCTTATTTGTTACTTTATGAATTTTGGAGAAAACACTTTCATGTTTCTTTGCCTATGTGCTGAATGATAAAGCCACACATATTGAGCCTCTTCCCAGGATGATTTAAATCAAGTTTTTATAATTGCAAATGTTTAGAGAGGAAAAGCAAGGGAACAAATTTCATACTCCAGTATTATCTGCCTAACCCACACATTCTCAACAGAGAAATTATTTTCTCCAAAAGGGTACAAATTGGTTCTTGGTGGGCAAGGCATGTAAACAATTCTTACTCTCTGTGTCAAAGTTCGGATGTACATACAGTACATAGGCAGAGACACAGTATCTGAGGTATTAAAATGTCGGAAGGTTGGGGGAATGAGGTTGAGAGGGAGTTGGGGATGGATTTTCCTGCAGGAAAATTTTCCTGCAGGATTTTCCTGCAATTAGGAAAAAAGTTCCAAAAGACAACTTGGAGGGGAAAATGTGAAAAANAAAAAAAAAAAAAACAACCCACAAAAACTGTTGAGAATATTTTATGCCAAGCCACCAACACGTTTTCTGCTTCCATTCCTTCCCCACTGTAGACCACTTTAATCACAGAAGCCAGAACGTTTGTTGAAGTGTAACTCAGGCCAGGCCCTCTCACAGCTCTCAGAAGTCTTTAGTGTGACCTCAAGGCCCCGGACAGAGAAGGAAATGGCAACCCACTCCAGTGTTCTTGCCTGGAGAATCCCAGAGACAGGGGAGCCTGGTGGGCTGCTGTCTATGGGGTTGCATAGAGTTGGACACGACTGAAGAGACTTAGCAGCAGCAGCAGCAGCAGCAGCAAGGCCCTGGACATCAGTGCCCTCACCGCTGATGCTGCTCTAACCTCCCCGCTTCTGCTATTCCCCCTCCCCCACCACTCCACTCCAGCTTGGAGTGTGTGCTTTACTCTCATATCTCCTCCACGTCTTTCCCAGCTACCCTGTTTAAAGTCCAACACATGTTCACATGTCCAAACCAACTTCCTCCCACACTCCTGCTTTATTTTTCCCCACAGTCTGCTCACTTTATTATTTTTTTCTATAGTGCTTAATTTACTCACTTAAAAAAAAAATTGTCTGTCTCTTCCCCCATTAGAATATAGATTCCATGAGGTCAGGGATTCATGATTGTTTGTTCACCACTGTGTTCCCAGCACTTAGAAAGTCACCTAGTTCACAAAGTTCTTTAGTCACTAAGTCATGTCCAGCTCTTCTGCAGCCCTATGGACTGTAGCCAGCTAGGCGTCTCTGTCCATGGAATCCTCCAGACAGCAACACTGGAGTGGGTCGTCATTTCCTTCTCCAGGGGATCTTCCTGACCCAGGGATTGAAACCGCATCTTCTGAATTGGCAGGCAGATTCTTTACCACTGAGCCTCTAGGGAAGCCTGGCTTACAAAGTAGACCTTAACACATATTTGTTGAGTGAATAAACAAGTTATAGAAGTCAACAGCCATCTATAAAGATGCTTTTGAAATTCTAATTTAGAAGGCCAGAAACATGCTTCCCCTGGTCACTGGCCCCTCCTCAGTAAGCGATGACAGCAGCATCACCGCTGCTCCCTGGCTTCTGTTCTTTGATGACAGTTCCCATGGAGAAGCCCAGAGTTTAGGCTCTGGTGAGCTCTATCATTGGGCTAAGGAAGGGTCAAAAACCATGGTGGGTTTTGTTCATAAAGGACTGAAGTAAGTTCAGCGGGTTTTTTTGTTTTTTGTTTTTAAAGAACACCAGATTTAATCTAGACTATGCCCTTCATCTCAGAATTTGAGATGAAATGCTTGAGGACAGAGACAGATTCTGGAGGATTCCTTTCTACATCCTGGACTTCTCCCTCCCTGGAGGAAAGAAAAGAAAGAAAACCCATGGCTTCAGTAGTGGACAGGGAAATGAGTTCATGGGACCCAGGCTCAAATTTTAAAGCAAATGACATCTCTAAACTGGAGACCTCAAACTGAGCTAACACTCCTCTGTTATTGACCCAGATTCACAGTTTGAGAGGTGTTAATGCTAACCTCCATAAGATAATCAAGGGTGGGAGCTTGGGAAGAGTTCTAATAAGTGAAAACTTGAAAATTCAATTTTAAGAATATATATTTTTTAAAATATGATTGATCCATTTGGTACTGGAGCACACATTATTGAGGTGACATTGTGGAGACATTTAATTTGAGATCTGAACCATTTCTGAAAAATGGGAATTTTTCCTCCTTATATTCGCTACTTAGTGTCCTTCAGAGGAACAGTAATATTTCCAGTTCGATTGCAAGTTTCTTCTGATACTGCATTTGAAATTGTCACTCCCATCTCTTGTTATAAATTACTGATCAAGTAAATAAGATGGAAAATGGTTCAATGGAAATGTTGTATTCCCACTATTTATTTTTGAGAAAATATTAAAACCCACGTCAATTTGTTAGGGAAATTAAATTATCACCTGAAATTGCAACTCGCTGTTTTCTAGACACGAGGAAAACCAAATTTTCTTCATCCATTTGGTTAATAAGAGAATCTTCTTCAGAGGAAAAGTAGCCAAAGATCTGGAAATCCAAACAACACAGGTAAACACTCACAGTATCTCAGAAATGGCTGTAGAGTAAGAGATTTAATGTCAGTTGAATCTGCAGGCTTACTTTGAGTTAACAATCAACACATTGCTTTATAAATATGAATTTCTGATATAAATATCAGAAGGCGGTTTAATATTATTCAGCATACTGCATGCTGATGGGCGTGAGTTTTGAGCAGTTATAGATTTTTCTTTCCAATGGATAAACTGATGTCCCAGGCTGATGTCCTTGCTCAGACTGATAGTTCAATTAGGAGCTGGCACTTGCTTAGAAATCAAATCAGTCTTCATCAGACAGTTCTCAGTGCTGAATTGAGAACCCTGATGCTGAATTTTGCCACTCTCCAATAACTCCTACCCATTTTCCATAAATCTCCCTGAACAAGACTTTTCATTTCTTTATTGGTGGGGGTGGGGGGGAGGTTGGGCTTTCCCTGGTGGCTCAGGCAATTAAGAATCTGCCTGCAGTTCAGGAAACCCAAGTTTGATCCCTGGGTCAGGAAGATCCCTTGGAGAAGAGAATGGTTACCCATCCCAGTATTCTTGCTGGAGAATTCCATGGACAGGAGCATGGTGGGCTACAGTCTATGGGGTCTCAAAGAGTTGGACACAATTGAGAAACTAACACTTTCACTCACTTTGGAATTTTACTGTTCCAAATCCTACCCTCCAGGAATTGCATTAATCAATTACTATAAAAAGAATATCTTGAAGAAATAAAGTGTTTTTTATTGGTGAATAAATTGTCAAGATCGTGTAATTCCAAGGAATTTGAAACATAAGATAGCTATTTTTTCAGTTGTCTTATGATAAGCAGAAATAAAGTTCTTAGAAGTTAATGACACACTGTATTTCTCATAAACTTGAGACTAGCTGGTCTTATTAGTAAATGAGCAGAATGAGCTTCTGAAACTCAAGTGTGGATGTGAACCACTGGATCTTACTCAAGTGCAGTTCTGACTTGTAAGCTTGGGAGCGCACCTTTCTAAGAAGCTGTCCGTGAGGGACCAATCAGTCTGTTATAATAACATTTGTTTATTTTGATGTAGATAATGGCTTAGCATTATGTGTTTACATGTCCTTCCATCAGTTGTTTCACAAATGTAACTACTTCCTCCTTTACATTCTCCCACATCCAAACCTCATAACATCTATCAACTGCCTTAATAATTTCCTACAATTAGGTTTTATTCCTTGGGAAGACTAAGATTATCAAAGACTCTTGTATTTTTCCACTTTTCTTTCCATCAGAAAAAGCAACATTCATTAAAAGATTAAGAAATGTATTACTTTTCAGAAATTGCTGTTAACTTTCCATTAGTATAAAACATTCTACATGCAGCATCTAATTCCCTTTGAAGGATTGAGAGCATGCTGAAAGGAAGGCCCAAGGTCCTCATGTCCTTGCTAACTGTCAGGTGGGGCTGCCCCTACCTTTCAGAGGCCTCTTTTCAGTCCTACTACTTGGGGCCCTACATCTCAGCACCAGCAATGGTGCTTCAAATTCTTCACACTTAGAATCTTCTTCCGCCTTCTTCTTCCCTTTTTAAGGACTCCTGTGATTACATTGGGTCCACCCAGATAATCCAGAATAGTCTATTTTAAGGTAACTAATTAGTCATCATTAGCAATATTGCATAGGAACCTGGAATGTCAGGTCCATGAATCAAGGCAAATTGGAAGTGGTCAAGCAGGAGATGGCAAGAGTGAACATCGACATTCTTGGAATAAACTAACTAAAATGGACTGGAATGGGCGAATTTAACTGAGATGACCATTATATCTACTACTGTTGGCAGGAATCCCTTAGAAGAAATGGAGTAGCCATCATGGTCAACAAGAGTCCGAAATGCAGTACTTGGATGCAATCCCCAAAACGACAGAATGATCTCTGTTCGTTTCCAAGGCAAACCATTCAATATCAAAGTAATCCAAGTCTATGCCCCAACCAGTAACGCTGAAGAAGCTGAACGGTTCTATGAAGTCCTACAAGACCTTTTAGAACTAACACCCCAAAAAGATGTCCTTTTCATTATAGGGGACTGGAATGCAAAAGTAGGAAGTCAAGAAACACCTGGAGTAACAGGCAAATTTGGCCTTGAAGTACAGAATGAAGTAGGGCAAAGACTAATAGAGTTTTGCCAAGAGAACGCACTGGTCATAGCAGACACCCTCTTCCCACAACACAAGAGAAGACTCTACACATGGACATTACCAGATGGTCAACACAGAAATCAGATTGATTATATTCTTTGCAGCCAAAGATAGAGAAGCTCTATACAGTCAGCAAAAACAAGACCGGGAGCTGACTGTGGCTCAGATCATGAACTCCTTATTGCCAAATTCAGACTCAAATTGAAGAAAGTAGGGAAAAACCACTAGACCATTCAGGTATGACCTCAATCAAATCCCTTATGATTATACAGTGGAAGTGAGAAATAGATTTAAGGGACTAGATCTGATAGACAAGAGTGCCTGATGAACTATGGATGGCAGTTTGTGATGTTGTACTGGAGACAGGGATCAAGACCATCCCCATGGTAAAGAAATGCAAAAAAGCAAAATGGTTGTCTGAGGAGGCCTTACAAATAGCTGTGAAAGAAGAGAAGTGAAAAGCAAAGGAGAAAAGGAAAGATATTCCCATTTGAATGCAGAGTTCCAAAGAATAGCAAGGAGAGATAAGAAAGCCTTCCTCAGTAATCAATGCAAAGAAATAGAGGAAAACAACAGAATGGGAAAGACTAGAGACCTCTACATGAAAATTAGAGATACCAAGGGAACATTTCATGCAAAGATGGGCTCGATAAAGGACAGAAATGGTATGGACCTAACAGAAGCAGAAGATATTAAGAAGAGGTGGCAAGAATACACAGAAGAACTATACAAAAAAGATCTTCATGACCCAGATAATCACGATGGTGTGATCACTCACCTAGAGACAGGCATCCTGGAATGTGAAGTCAAGTGGGCCTTAGAAAGCATCACTGTGAACAAAGCTAGGGGAGGTGATGGAATTCCAGTGGAGCTATTTCAAATCCTCAAAGATGATGCTGTGAAAGTGCTGTACTCAATATGCCAGCAAATTTGGAAAACTCAGCAGTGGCCACAGGACTGGAAAAGGTCAGTTTTCATTACAATCCCAAAGTAAGGCAATGCCAAGGAATGCTCAAACTACTTCACAGTTGCACTCATCTCACATGCTAGTAAAGTAATGCTCAAAATTCTCCAAGCCAGGCTTCAGCAGTACGTGAACTGTGAACTTCCAGAAGTTCAAGCTGGTTTTAGAAAAGGCAGAGGAACCAGAGATCAAATTGCCAACATCCACTGGATTATGGAAAAAGCAAGTGAGTCTATTTCTGCTTTATTGACTATGCCAAAGCCTTTGACTGTGTGGATCACAATAAACTGTGGAAGATTCTGAAAGAGATGGGAATACCAGACCACTTGACCTGCCTCTTGAGAAACTTATATGCAGGTCAGGAAGCAACAGTTAGAACTGGACATGGAACAACAGACTGGTTCCAAATAGGAAAAGGAGTACGTCAAGGCTGTATATTGTCACCCTGCTTATTTAATTCATATGCAGAGTACATCATGAGAAACACTGGGCTGAAAGAAGCACAAGCTGGAATCAAGATTGCCGGGAGAAATATCAATAACCTCAGATATGCAGACGACACCACCCTTATGGCAGAAAGTGAAGAGGAACTAAAAAGTCTCTTGATGAAAGTGAAAGAGGAGAGTGAAAAGTTGGCTTAAAGCTCAACATTCAGTAAACTAAGATCATGGCATCTGGTCCCATCACTTCATGGGAAGTAGATGGGGAAACAGTGAAAACAGTGTCAGACTTTATTTTTGGGGCTCCAAAATCACTGTAGATGGTGACTGCAGCCATGAAATTAAAAGACGCTTACTCCTTGGAAGGAAAGTTATGACCAACCTGGATAGCATATTCAAAAGCAGAGATATTACTTTGCCAACTAAAGTCTATCTAGTCAAGGCTATGGTTTTTCCAGTAGTCATGTATGGATGGGAGAGTTGGACTGTGAAGAAAATTGAGCACTGAAGAATTGATGCTTTTGAACTGTGGTGTTGGAGAAGATTCTTGAGAGTCCCTTGGACTGCAAGGAGATCCAACCAGTCCATCTTAAAGGAGATCAGTCCTGGGTGTTCATTGGAAGGACTGATGCTAAAGCTGAACCTCCAATGCTTTGGCCACCTCATGCAAAGAGTTGACTCATTGGAAAAGACTCTGATGCTGGGAGGGATTGGGGGCAGGAGGAGAAGAGGATGACCCAGGATGAGATGACTGGATGGCATCATTGACTCGATGGACATGAGTTTGAGTGAACTGCAGGAGTTGGTGATGGACAGGGAGGCCTGACGTGCTGTGATTCATGAGGTCACAAAGAGTGAGACAAGACTGAGAGACTGAACTGAACTGAACTGAACTGATGACTACATCGTAATTGCATCTGCAAAGTCCCTTCACAGCAGTACCTAAATTACTTTGATGTTTTATTGGATGACCACAGGACGAGAATCTTGGGGCCGGTGGTTGGCATGCGGGATATCTTTAGCAGTTGCCTGTCACATCCTCCTTTTATAAATGCAATTCTATACAATAAGGTATTTGTGCAAAATACTACACAAATACCAATATTAGCAGCTTTTTAACTTCACATAGTTATGTGAGATAATTTTCAGATAATAATGTGAAATGACAACAGGAATGAATATTTGTGTTAATACCCTCTTTGAAAGTTCTAAACTGTCCACTGGGGCACCTTTGCTGCTTGCCCGGTCAGTACATTAGCCATGCAATCTGTCATATATGTGGTTTATAGTCACATCTATGATAGGTGCCATCCTATAGGACATCTGCTCTTATGAAAATGATACATTTTGCTATTTTTAAGCTTAGTGACACAATATTGCAATGCTTATCATAAGCAATTTCCAAAGAACACTAAAAATACCAAATTACTAACATTTATTGAGAAAAAATTTGAGATAGTATACCACATAAAGTCCTTTCAAAGAGACCCCTCTTTAGCTGTCTTTATCTGTTATTACACTTTGAAAGAAAAGTTTAGAAAAAAATGTTTTTAAAGAACAGAAATCATCTCCTTTCTTGTGATGTGCTATAGCCTCAAGAATCTAAAAATTTCTCTTTCAACAGTTTAAATTTCAGTCTAGTAACCAGCGGGACATTTTAGAGAATTTTATGACTATTGGTGATGCTTTAGAGTATTAATTTTCTTTTAACTATGTTATTTAAAGGGCTTGCTGCATGCATTAAGTGATCCATCTTTTTTAACTATACTTTTTTTTTTCCCCGATTACCTAAGGAACACATGTTCAATGTAGAATATTTGGAGAAAATAAAAAGCAGATAAAGGAAAATAAAAACCAGTATGCAACTCATTTTTTAATCTATCCTGGAGCATTCTTTTCACATTTTTGAAGTTAGCAAATAGTTTCAGGTTTATAGTATTTTTGTTGCTTAGTCACTAAGTCATGTCCAACTTTTTTGTGATCTCATGGACACAGGCTCCTCTGTCTATGGGATTCTCCAGGCAAGAATACTGGAATAGCTTGCCATTTCCTTCTCCAGGGGATCTTCCTGACCCAGGGAGGGTTAAGTGAACCCGTATCACCTGCCTGGAAGGCAGACTCTTTACCACTGAGCCTCCTGGGAAGATTTAAAGTAGTTTAATTTAAATTTACTTTGGGGGAACACAGTCATAGACAGATGTCTATGTGCTGGGATGGCTCTTCTTTGAGTTAACTGGATGTGCTCCTAGAAGGAACATGTTTGTGAATTGCTCACTGGAAATTAAGAATAACATACCACTGCAGGAAAAGAAGATTGTACCTTCTTTTGAATCTTCTAGTGACTGGCTTTATAAATTTAAGACAATCACATTTCTTTAGATCTCTTTACATTTAATTTCCCTCACTATAAACTAAAATCACAGGTCCAGAGGACATTTTAGTTGAGTCTTAAAGTTTCATTACTCTATAAACATCAATTTTTTTCCAAGTACATTTGTATCTAAAACCTAGAGAAAGAAAATGTACCTTTTTGTGGCATTGCTAATACAATGGGGGTGGCCAAAATGGTTTTTTTGGGGGGGTTGGCCAAAACGGTTTTTTATTTATTTTTTGTAAGATGGCTCTAGTAGCACTTAGTTTTCTTTACCTTCACTCAAAACAATTTTGTTATGCTTCAACCAAAGGACACAGTCTTGATGAATGGATACAAAACAAGACCCATAGATATGCTGTTTACAAGAAACCCACTTCAGACCTAAAGACAAATATAGACTGAAAGTGAAAAGATGGAAAAATATATTCCATGCAAATGGAAGCAAAAGAAACCTGGAGTAACAGTCCTCATGTCAGACAAAATCGACCTTGAAATAAAGAAGATTATAAGAGATAAGGAAGGACACTACATAATGATCAAGGGATCAATCGAAGAGGAAGACATAATGATTGTAAATATCTATGCACCCAACATAGGGGCACCTCAATACATAAGACAAACACTAACAGACATAAAAGGAGAAATTGACAGTAACACAATAATAGTAGGAGACTTTAACACCCTACTCACACCAGTGTGGCTCAGATGGTAAAGCATCTGCCTGCAATGCTGGAGACCTGGGTTCAATCCCTGGGTGGGGAAGATCTCCTGGAGAAGGCAAAGGCAACCCCCTCCAGTATTCTTGCCTGGAAAATCCCACGAATGGAGGAGTCTGATAGGCTACAGTCCATGGGGTCGCAGAGAGTCAGACATGACTGAGCAACCTCACTTTCACTTTCACACCAATGGACAGATCATCAAAACAGAAAATTAATAAGGAAACAAAAGTCTTAAATGATACATTAGATGAGATGCATCTCATTGATATCTTCAGGACATTCCATCCAAATGCAGAAGAATACACCTTCTTCTCAAGTGCACATGGAATATTCTCCAAGATAGACCACATCTTGGGTCACAAATTAAACCTCAGTAAATTTAAGAAAATTGAAATCATATCAAGCATCTTCTCTGATCACAATGCTATGAGACCAGATATCAATTACAAGAAAAAAACTGTAAGGAACACAAATACATGGAGATTAAACAGCATGTTTCTAAATAACCAACAGGTTACTGAAGAAATCAAAAGGGAAATAAAAAAATTTCTAGAAACAAATGACAATGAAAACACAACTCGAAACCTGTGGGATGCAGCAAAAGCAATTCTAAGAGGAAAGTTTATAGCAATACAATCCTACCTCAAGAAACAAGAAAAACATTGAAGAGACAACCTAACTTTACATCTAAAACAACTGGAAAAAGAAGAAGAAGAACTACAAAAAAAAACAAGAAAAGTAGTAGAAGGAAAGAAATCATAAAGATCCGAGAAGAAATAAATGAAAAAGGAATGAAAGAAACAATAGTAAAAATGAATAAAAGTAAAATCTGGTTCTTTGAGAAGATAAACAAAATTGACAAGCCTCTAGGTGGACTCATCAAGAAAAAAAGAGAGAAGAATCAATCAACAAAATTGGAAATGGAAAGGGAGAGGTTACAACAGACAATGCAGAAATACAAAGGATTATGAGACAATTAGGAACAACTATATGGAAATAAAATGGATAACCTGGAAGAAATGGACAGATTCTTAGAAAAGTTCAATCTTCCACGACTGAACCGGGAAGAAATAGAAATCATGAACAACCCAATTACAAGCACTGAAATGGAAGCTGTGATCAAAAATCTCCCAAAAAAACAAAAACCCAAGATCAGATGCCTTCACAGGAGAATTCTGTCAAACATTTAGTGAAGAGCTAATGCCCATCCTTCTAAAATTCTTTCAAAAATTGCAGAGGGAGGAACACTTCCAAACTCATTCTATGAGGCCACCATCACCCTAATACCAAAACCAGACAAAGACAACACACAAAAAGAAAACTACAGGCCAATATCACTGATGAATATAGATGCAAAAATCCTCAAAAAATTTTTAACAAACAGGATTCAGCAACAAATCAAAAAGCTCATACACCATGATCAAGTTGGGTTTATTCCAGGGATGCAAGGATTCTTTAATATATGCAAATCAATCAATGTGATACACCATATTAACAAATAGAAAGATAGAAACCATATGACAATCTAAATAGATACAGAAAAAGACTTTGACAAAATTCAGCACCCATTTAAGATTAAAAGTCTTCAAAATAGTAAAGACCATATATGATAAGCCTACAGCAAATATTATTCTCAATGGTGAAAAACTGAGAGCATTCCCCCTAAGATCAGGAACAAGACAAGGGTGTCCACTTTCACCACTATTATTCAATATAGTTCTGGAAATCCTAGATCCAGCAATCAGAGAAGAAAAGGAAACAAAAGGAATCCAGATCGGAAAAGAAGTAAAGCTCGCACTGTTTGCAGGTGACATGATACTGTACATAGAAAATGCTAAAGATAGTACCAGAAAATTACTAGAGCTAATCAGTGAATTTGGCAAAGCTGCAGGATACAAAGTCAATACACCGAATCACTTGCATTTCTATATACTAATGACAAAAAATCAGAAAGAGGAATCAATTCCATTCACCATTGCAACAAAGAGTTAAATATCTAGGAATAAATTTACCTAAGGAGACAAAAGAACTGTACACAGAAAATTGTAAGACACTAATGAAAGAAATCAAAGATGACATAAACAGTTGGAGAGATATTCCATGTTCCTGGGTAGAAAGAATCAATATTGTGAAAATGACTATACTACCAAATGCAATCTACATATTCAATATGATCCCTATGAAATTACCAAAGGCATTTTTCACAGAACTAGAACCAAATATTTCACAACTCGTATGGAAACACAAAAGACCCTTAATAGCCAAAGCAGTCTTGAGAAAGAAGAATGGAGATGGAGGAATCAACCTTCCTGACTTCAGATTATACTGCAAAGCTATCATCATCAAGACAGTATGGTACTGGCACAAAAACAGAAATATAGACCAATGGAACAAGATAGAAAGGCAAGAAATAAACCCATGCACCTACGGGTACCTCATTTTTTACAAAGGAGGCAAGAATGTACAATGGGGCAAAGGCAGCCTCTTCAATAAATGGTTCTGGGAAAACTGGACAGCTACATGTAAAAAAATGAAATTAGAACACTTCCCAACACCATACACAATGATAAACTCAAAATGGATTAAAGACCTAAATGTAGGACCAGAAACTATAAAACTCTTAGTGGAAAACTTAGGCAGAACACTCAATGACATAAATCAAAGCATTACCCACCTCCTAGGTAATGAAACAAACAAACAAACAAAAAAGTAAACAAGTGGGACCTGATTAAACTTAAAGGCTTTTGCAAAGCAAAAGAAACCATAAGCAAGGTGAAAAGACAACCCTCCAAATGGGAGAAAATAATAGCAAACAAAATAACTGACAAAGGATTAACTTCCAAAATATACAAGCAGCTCATACAACTCAATGCCAGAAAAACAACCCAATCAAAAAGTGGGAAAAAGATGTAAACAGACTCTTCTCCAAAGAAGACATACAGATGGCTAACAAACCCATGAAAAGATGCTCAGCATTGCTCATTAATAGAGAAATGCAAATCAAAACTACAATGTGATTATCACCTCACACCAGTCACCATGGCCATCATCAAAAAGTCTACAAACAATAAACACTAGAGAGGGTGTGGAGAAAAGGGACCACTCTTGCACTGTTGGTGGGAATGTAAATTGATACAGCCACTATGGAAGACAGTATGGAGATTCCTTTAAAAACTAGGAATAAAACCACCATTGACCCAGGAATCCCACTCCTAGGCATATACCCTGAGGAAACCAAATTGGAAAAAGACACATGTATCCCATTGTTCATTGCAGCGCTATTCACAATAGCCAGAACATTGAAGCAACCTAGATGTCCATTGATAGATGGATGGATAAAGAAGTTGTACATATACACAATGGATTATTACTCAACAATAAAAAGGAACACATTTGAGTCAGTTCTAACACATTGATGAACCTAAAGCTTATTATACAGAGTGAAATAAGTCAGAAAGAGAAAGATAAATATTGTATACTAACGCATATATATGGAATCTAGAAAGATGGTACTAAAGAATTTATTTGCAGGGCAGCAATAGAGAAACAGACATAAAGAACAGACTTATGGACATGGAGAGAAGGGAGGAGAGGGTGAGATGTATGGATAGAGTAACATGGAAACTTACACTACCATATGTAAAATAAATAGCCAATGGGAATTTTCTGTATGTCTCAGGAAACTCAGACAGGGGCTCTGTATCAACGTAGAGGGGTGGGATGGGAAGGGAGATGGAAAGGAGGTTGAAGAGGGAGGGTATTTATGTATACCTATGACTGATTCATGCTGAGGTTTGACAGAAAACAACAAAATTCTGTAAAGCAATGATCCTTCAATTAAAAAAGAAAACTAAAAAAAAATGGGAACAAAAAACACTAGGGTTGTGAAACAGTGTTTAGCAATAATAATTATACTGGGAAAATAGATACATAAAACATGAATTTTGTCCTCAAACAATTTATGGTCTCTCAAAGTATATCCATGATTACAAGTCCTTCACAGCACTGTTGTACTTGAAAGAGGACATGGTAAGCCTGGAGGGCTGGACCAGCTCATGATGAGTCTCGTAAGCCAAGTAAAGAGCTTGAAATTGACTCTATCAAAGGTGAGGAACCAATGAAAGCTTTAGTTAGGCTGAGAATTTAGAATAATCACAGTGGTATGAATAAGATTTACAGCAGGAGTGCAGACAGAAAGACCAGTTTAGATGTCATTTTGAAGGTTCAGGTGAAAGGGTGATGGCTTGAACTACAGCTGAGGCAGCAGTGTAGAGAAGAGAAGACGGATTTCGCTCTAGTCCTTGAGTTTTGTTGACTGCTTAGCTGTGGGACAAGGGAAAAATTAATGGCTCCCTTATTTCCATGATTGTGCTTTCAGGCAAGATGATGAAAATTAAATGAAGAGAAGGTGTTTCCAACATAGACATAAATGTTGTTAATAATCAGCAGTATACATTCCTCATATTTGGTCTCAAAGGGAGGTATCCATTTTACATCTCTTTGACTCATTTTATTTTAATTTTGTAACTAACACCTGTTTGTATGGCTCTAATAAAAGTAACTATTAAAGTTGGTATCACACAGCCCAGAAACAAACAAAGAAAAGTTACTTATGTCTCCACATAAGTAATGTATTCCCTCTCATTCATAACTTAAATCTCCATTTCTAAAATCAATGACATTAAGTATTCTTAATTATTAGTTTACAGATACTTTGTTTGCTGCAATTTAAAAAAATTCTCACTTCCTTTTCTCCTAAGTTTTGTCAGTTTGGTTGTAGTACTCTGAGAACTTCAGTTCAGTTCAGTTCAGTTCAGTCTCTCAGTTGTGTCTAACTCTTTCTGACCCCATGAATGACAGTATGCCAGGCCTCCCTGTCCATCACCAACTCCTGCAGTTCACTCAAACTCATGTCCATTGAGTTGGTGATGCCATCCTGCCATCTCATCCTCTGGAATATAGACAAAAGTCTATATTCCAGCTGTAACAGACTGAGAATAGCTGATTACCAAATAAAACTCTTTTTAAAATTAAATATGGCCATGATAGAAAAATCCCCTTTATATGATAGAGTTATCATGATGTAATATCATGATTAATAACATCACCCCCATAAATTTGATTTTTGTCATTTCTTGCTTTCTGAAGGGCTCATGCCAAAGCCTTTGACTGTGTGGATCACAATAAACTGTGGAAGATTCTGAAAGAGATGGGAATATCAGACCACCTGACCTGCCTCTTGAGAAATGTATATGCAGGTCAGGAAGCAACAGTTAGAACTGGACATGGAACAACAGACTGGTTCCAAATAGGAGAAGGAGTACGTCAAGGCTGTATACTGTCATCCTGATTATTTAACTTCTATGCAGAGTACATCATGAGAAACGCTGGGCTGGAAGAAGCATAAGCTGGAATCAAGATTGCTGGGAAAAATATCAATAACCTCAGATATGCAGATGACACCACCCTTATGGCAGAAAGTGAAGAGGGACTAAAAAGCCTCTTGATGAAAGCGAAAGAGGAGAGTGAAAAAGTTGGCTTAAAGCTCAACATTCAGAAAACTAAGATCACGGCATCTGGTCTCATCTCTTCATGGGAAATAGATGGGGAAACAGTAGAAACAGTGTCAGACTTTATTTTGGGGAGGGGGCTCCAAAATCACTGCAGATGGTGACTGCAGCCATGGAATGAAAAGACGCTTACTCCTTGGAAGGAAAGTTATGACCAAACTAGACAGCATATTAAAAAGCAGAGATATTACTTTGCCAACAAAGGTCCATCTAGTCAAGGTTATGGTTTTTTCAATGGTCAAGTATGGATGTGAGAGTTGGACTGTGAAGAAAGCTGAGTGCCAAAGAATTGATGCTTTTGAACTGTGGTGTTGGAGAAGATTCTTGAGAGTCCCTTGGACTGCAAGGACATCCAACCATTCCATCCTAAAGGAGATCAGTCCTGGGTGTTCATTGGAAGACTGATGCTAAAGCCGAATCTCCAATACTTTGGCCATATCATGCAGAGTTGACTCATTTGAAAGACCCTGATGCTGGGAGGGATTGGGGCAGGAGGAGAAGGGAACAACAGAGGATGAAATGGCTGGATGGCATCACCGACTCGATAGATGTGAGTCTGAGTGAACTCCGGGAGTTGGTGATGGACAAGGCCTGGTGTGCTGCGATTCATGGAGTTGCAGAGTCGGACATGACTGAATGACTGAACTGAACTGAATATACAAAATGCATTCAAGGCAGTTTTAAGTGTTCAATGAACCTTGAGAACCTGGCTGTGATAAATTGGATTTTTTTCAAAATGTAAAAAAAAAAAAAAAAAAGCCAATTTTATTAGATTGTCACAGCTGTCATATCAGCATGAAATTTTTTAAAAAAAACATCAAATTGGTGAATTTTTATGTAGTCATTTTTAATATTGAATAAAGAAAAAAGCAACATTTTGGCATATTATGCTTCATTATTTCAAGGAATGTTCAAACATAGTTGCAATGCAAAAAAAAAAGAAAGAAAGAAAAAGTTTGTCCTCTGTATGGAGAAGGTGCTGTGACTGATGAAACATGTCAAAAGTGGTTTACAAAGTTTCATGCTGGAGGTTTCACACTAGACAATATTCTGTGGTCAGGTAGAGTGGTTGATGGCAATCCAATTAAGACACTCACTGAGAACAGTCAATGTTATACCAAGCAGGAGATAGCCAATATACTCAAAACATCCAAATCAAGCATTGAAAGTCACTGGCACCAGCCTAGTTATGTTAATCACTTTCATGTTTGGGTTCCACATAAGTTAAATGAACAAAACCTTCTTGACCATATTTCTGCATGTAATTCTCTGCTGAAATATGATGAAAACTTTCCATTTTTTGAAAAAAAAATTATGACAGGCAATGAAAAGTGGGTACTGTATAATAATATGGAATATAAAAGATCATGGGGCAAGTGAAATGACACAAAGCACACCAAAGGCAGGTCCTCATCCAAAGAAGGTGATGTAGTGTACATGGTGAGACTGGAAGGAACTCCTCTATTATGAGCTCCTTCCAGAAAACCAAAGGATTAATTCCAACAAGTATCACTTACAATTAGACCAACTGAAAGCAGCACTCAATGGAAAGTGTCAGGAATTAGTCAACAAAAAGTGCATAATCTTCCATCAGGATAATACAAGACCTCATGTTTCTTTGATGACCAGGCAAAAACTGTTACAGCTTGGCTGGGTAGTTCTGATTCATCCACCATATTCACCAGACACTGTACCTTCAGATGTCCATTTATTTCAGTCTTCACAAAATTCCCTTAATGGAAAAAGTTTCAATTCCCCTGAAGACCGGGAAAAGACTGAAAAAGGTACCTGGAACAGTTCTTTGCTCAAAAAGGTGAGAAGTTTTGGGAAGACGGAATTATGAAGTTGCCTGAAAAATTGCTGAAGGCAGTGGAACAAAGTGTTGAATACATTGTTCAATAAGATTCTTGGTGAAAAATGAAAAATGTGTCTTTTATTTTTATATTAAAGGCCAAAGGAGCTTTTTTGGCCTACCCAGTATATCCAGTGATCATTTTTGGATGTGAGAGTTGGACCATAAAAAACGCTGAGCACCAGTCAATCCTAAAGAAAATCAGTCCTGAATATTCATTGGAATGACTGATGCTGAAGCTGAAGCTCCAATATTTTGGTCACCTGATGCAATGAACTGACTCCTTAGAAATGACCCTTATGCTGGGGAAGATTGAAGGCAGGAGGAGAAGGGGATGACAGAGGATAAGATGGTTTGATGGCATCACTGATTCGATGAACATGAGTTTGAGTTGTTAGGTTAGATAAAAGGAAATCCTGCGGTTGCATTAACAGGCTGTACCTTGAGAGTATTATGCTGAGTGAAATAAGTCAGATGCAGAGAATCAGGGTATGTGATCAGCTTGTGCCACAATCAAAATCAGCTGGTGCTCAAATTCCCTGATTAGCTGGTGTGTTGGAATCTCCATTTTCAGTTTTCTGGTTCTAACTAGTCTGGGGGCTACATGCCAGGGGCATACTGGTGCAGTGAACTTCTGGTTAAAGTTGCAGTCAACCTGGTGGGTGTTTTAATATCTGTAAAAGTTAGGTACATGCTTCATACTTTGGGTTATGTCTTTAAAACAGAATCTGGGGTCTTTGTGATAGATCTGTTATGTTTAACTCTTTAAGCTATAGTCATAACTGCTCAAGTCATAGATACTCTCCTGCCTGACTCTCCTGTCTTTGTTTCTTCATTCTTTACTTCCCCAAACATTAACTGCTAGGGCCTGTCCTTTGCTCTACATGGAGAGCCTAGGGAGTAATGGTATATTTCTAAGGCTGCTTTTCCCAATCAACAACAAGCGGGGACACAGAGCAGTCTGTATTGTCCCAGACCTTCTGGAAAGGTCTTGCAGACTCTTTCTCGGTTTCAGTTCAGGAATTTTGTGTTCTTTAAAGGCTTAATAGAAATACTTTTTTGTTTGCAATTTTTTATCCAAAATTAATTGATGAATTTATTTGTTTGACTTTGAGGATCTGAGCTATCATTTACTATTGGTTTCTAATTTTATCAAATTGGAATCAATTGAAATATTACTTTTAGCTTTCCACATAGTCAATTTTGTGATGGCCCCATATATAATTGAGAAGATGTATCTCTTCTAAATCTTTGATTCAAAATTCTATATACACATATTTACTAGGTCCTTAAATGTGATAGTCAAATCCATTAAATCCTTGCTATTTCTTTTTCTACTATATCTACTGATTTTTCAGAGACAACCAAATAATTTAAGAGATCATTTTGATTACTCTGTATGCAGTGTGCAATTTTTTCAATTCTAAGTTACCTTTCAGATTTATAAACAAATCTATAGAATGCAGTCTTCTGTGAGTTTTAAATGAGGAGTGAAGAATCTCCCCACTCTTTTTCCATAGTTCACAGATTACTTTGCAATCAAATATGCTTCTTCACATATGTTCTTCCAATAACACCAGAATGATATCAAAGGAGTCAATACCAGCCTGATAAAAGAAAATGTCTCAGGAAACATAAAAGCTGGTCAACCTCATTCTTCTCTTAAAAATATGGATATACTGAAATTTATATACATTGACACTACTGAAAAAGAATATCTCACTTAGAATGTAATGAAAACCTTACTCTGTCTGCCTTCTGCTTCTGCTGCTGCTGCTGCTGCTAAGTTGCTTCAGTCGTGTCCGACTCTGTGCGACCCCATAGACGGCAGCCCACCAGGCTCCCCGGTTCCCTGGGATTCTCCAGGCAAGAACACTGGAGTGGGTTGCCATTTCCTTCTCCAATGCATGAAAGTGAAAAGTGAAAGTGAAGACGCTCAGTCTTGTCCGACTCTTAGTGACCCCATGGACTGCAGCCCACCTGTCTGCCTTACTCACTTTTAATTATGGGCAGTGCCTTGCCTTTAATGGATATAGGCATTGAAACATGCCACAGGCACACTGTGGTTAACCCCTATGGGGTTAACACTTTTTTTTTTTTTTTGCTGAACAAGGGAAAATAATACCAGGATTTCATATTATAAACAAGAAAAGTGGATACCTCACACCAGTCTATAGATGCATCTGGATTGTTGCAGAGCTTCCTATAAAAGCATTTCACATCTTGACTCTTCACTTCTGGACCAAAGAGTTCCTGTACCATCTTGTAAAACTTGTCATAATCAACTGCGTCTGCATTGTAACAAAGCACAAGAACTTTGTCAGAAAATTCAAAGGACTATACTGCATTTTTAGTTGCTTTTTCTATTTTCTAATTTATTTCCTGGTGGTGATGGTTTAGTTGCTAAGCCATATCTGACTCTTTGTGATCCCATGGGTTGTAACCCACCAGGCTCCTCTGTCCATGGGGATTCTCCAGGCAAGAATACTGGAGTGGGTTGCCATGCCCTCCTCCAGGGGATCTTCCCAACCCAGGATTGGACCCATGTCTCCTGCACTAGCAGGTGTATTCTTTACCACTGAGCCACCTGGGAAGCCCAATCTATTTCCTTATTTCAACCTATAAAAACTTCTAAAGTTTAAAGATCTTTCCATGGGAACATAACTAAGCTCTTGGCTAGAATATTATGTAGTCAGAAAGAAATAATTTACTTTGGTGTTTAGTATCTCCTCCATATATTTTATTTCGATTATTTTAGAAGTCTTGTTCAGCAATACAAAGGTAAGAAAGTGAATTACTTCTTTCCTATTAGGAAGAAGTTTTACTAACAGGAGTATTTCCTCAAACTAATTGGGTAGACAATAAAAGTGAGCAAAGAACATGTCTTCTTTTGTTTCATTTTGTTTTTTTTCTCACCAAAATTATACTATTTTTTTCATTATGTCATTAGTTCATCTCGGCATATTTTTACATATGATGTAAAGTGAGGGTGTTTCATTTTGGATTCTCTAAGAAGCAGACCCCAAGACAGATGCAGAATTGCAAGAAACTTACTGGGGGTGGGGGGAGCTCCCGTGAAAGAAAGAAGAATGGGAACAGGAGTATGTGATGAGACAGTTCAGCTCATAATAAAGTTCTGATACATGTTAAGGGAAAGAGAGGTGAATTCATTCAACACATGAAAGACAGGTCTCCATACCACCTTTCAGTGGAACTCCCACAGATCCTGAGCCCTCACTTGCCCCTTACTCTTCTTAGGTCTCAGCAAAGAGATTGTTACTGGAAGTGATGTGGTAACAACCTACCTGCAGGTTCCTTGGTTCCCAGAATTCTCTTGCCCCTACACCCTTGTAATGCATTATTTTTCCAATCCTTTACATGCAGAACCTCTTCAGTAATGTTCTTTGTATCTACTGTCATTATTTGTGTAACTTCCCTCTTTCTCTTTAACATTTTCAGTTGTTCTGTAATTGTTGAAAGGCTCCAATCCGTTTTTCACTATCTCTTCTAAAATCTCTCTCCTTGAAATAATTTTTACTAATGTCAAATTTCTTAAAGTCTTGGATAACATCTAACTTTTCCTGAATTTTTATCACTAACTTGCCACATGCTGCTGCTGCTGCTAAGTTGCTTCAGTTGTGACCGACTCTGTGCAACCTTATAGATGGAAGCCAACCAGGCTCCCCCATCCCTGGGATTTTCCAGGCAAGAGTACTGGAGTGGGTGCTAGACAAAGTTAAAAAAAAAAAATCTTGACTCTAGCTGTATGCAGTTCAGGAAGCAACAGTTAGAACTGGACATGGAACAACAGAATGGTTCCAAATAGGAAAAGGAGTCCGTCAAGGCTGTATATTGTCACCCTGCTTATTTAACTTATATGCAGAGTACATCATGAGGAATGCTGGGCTGGAGGAAGCACAAGTTGGATTCAACATTGCCAGGAAAATATCAGTAACCTCAGATATGCAGATGACACCACCCTTACGGCAGAAAGTGAAGAGGAACTAAAGAGCCTCTTGATGAAAGTGAAAGAGGAGAGTGAAAAAGTTGGCTTAAAGCTCAACATTCAGAAAATGAAGATCATGGCATCTGGTCCCATCACTTCATGGCAAATAGATGGGGAAACAGTGGCTGACTTTATTTTTCGGGGCTCCAAAATCACTGCAGGTGGTGATTGCAGCCATGAGATTAAAAGATGCTTACTCCTTGGAAGGAAAGTTATACCAACCTAGATAGTTATACCAACCTAAAGCAGAGACATTACTTTGCCAACAAAGGTCCATCTAGTCAAGGCCATGGTTTTTCCTGTGGTCATGTATGGATGTGAGAGTTGGATGATAAAGAAAGCTGAGTGCCAAAGAATTGATGCTTTTAAACTGTTGTGTTGGAGAAGACTCTTAAGAGTCCATTGGACTGCAAGGAGATACAACCAGTCCATTCTAAAGGAGATCAGTCTTGGTTGTTCATTGGAAGGACTGATGCTGAAGCTGAAACTCCAATACTTTGGACATCTGATGCGAAGAGCTGACTCATTTGAAAAGACCCTGATACTGGGAAAGATTGAAGGCAGGAGGAGAAGGGGATGACAGAGGATGAGATGGTTGGATGGCATCACCGACTCAATGGACATGGGTTTGGGTGGATTCCGGGAGTTGGTGATGGTCAGGGAGGCCTGGTGTGCTGTGGTTCAGGGGGGCAAAGAGTCCGACACGACTGAGCGACGACACGACTGAGCGACTGAACTGAACTGAGCCTTGTTAATTATTGATTTTTTGTGAGCCATACTAGTAACTTAATATTTCTGACTTTCTACTTTCCCATGTATTAAATGGGCATAATAATTACAATCATTATGAAGAATAATTGTTGACTATTTGACACGGTAGACACATATGTACACAAACCACACCATTGACAGAATGTTGATTTTGACAAATTTCGTGATGCATAGCTATTGAGTTACAGGGCAACGAGGAGTTAGACACAAATATACATTAAGCAACTTATGTGTCAGAGCTGAGCTAGACAGTGCTCATAGAATGGAAAACTAGGTAGCCAAGACCCCTTCTTCTGGTAGTTTATATTCTAATGGGATAAACGGAAAATCAAGTGAACAAAATATTTACGGGCTATGACAGGCAAGACTACTAGAGATGGACATTGGATTAGTGGTTATCTGTGTAACAGGGCATGCGAACATTCTGGAATGGTAGAGATATTCTCTGTCTTGATCTAGTTGATACCTACAGGTATGTCTACATATGTCCAAATGTATTGAGTTATACACTAAAGAACAGTGCGTTTTCTGTGCTTTACTGTAAGTAGGTCATATCTTAGTAACAATGTGAGAATCACTAAGTTGAGAGTGAGATAGATGCTCAGAAGGAAATCAATAGGGAGATGCGATATTAACAGAATTATCCTGTGCTGGTGGGTGAGGGTGGACCTGAGGGAATCCCTTTCTAAGGACAGGTAAAAAGCAACAAAGCTGAGACCTGATAAGCAAAAGGAATCAGACATATGCTAAAGCTAGAGAAGAGCATTTTAGGTAGAGGCTGACAAACACAAAAATGCTAAGGCAGGAAAGAGTTTGGTGCATTCTTTAAAGGTCAGTGATATGAAGTATAGTGAGGACTGGGGAAAGTTATCATGAGGTGAGATCAGAGAGGAAGGAGGGCCAAATTAGAGTTGGAAGTTTGTATTTTATTCTAAGCATGATGGTGAGCTATCACTAGAGCATTTGAAAGACCCTGGTTGCTATAAGGAGACAAGGATGAAAACTATAAAGTTAGTGAGGAGTTTGAGATTCAGGTTTCAGATGTGGCGGCTTAGGTCACGAAGATATATTTATGCCTCTTTTCTCTGTGAGTGTGTGCTCAGTTGCTCAATCCTGTCTGACTCTTTGCCACCCCATGAACTGTAGCATGCCAGGCTCCTCTGTCCATGGGATTTCCCAGACAAGCATACTGGAGTGAGTTGCCATTTCCTCCTCCAGGGGATCTTCCTGACCCAAGGACTGAACTCACATCTCCTGTATTGGCAGGTGGATTCTTTACCACTGAGCTACCTGGGAAGCCCACCTAGTTTGTCCACTTAATTATTAATAACAACCCCTTTCATTCTTGAAAGTGTCCTCAGCTGGATGATAGTGGTATAGGCACTGATGGTAAATAATCTGCCTGCAATGCAGGATACCTCAGTTCAATTCCTGGGTAGGGAAGATCTACACCAACTCCCAGAATCCAGTCCTGAATTCAATGGACAGAGAAGCCTGGGGGGCTACAGTCCATGGGGTCGCAAAGAGTCAGACATGACTGAGCAACTCATACACACCTACACACACAGGCACCGAAGAGAGATCACTGAGATGGTGAGATATGGCTGGAAGTAGAATTGCAAAGACTTGCTAATAGCTTGTAAGTTTGGGGCACAGAATTTGTGAGTGAAGGACTGGTTGGATTCTAGAGTAATGGTTGTTATTGGGAGAGTTTGCCCTACCTCTCTCATAGGCTATTCAGCAATGTATGCAAACATTTTTGATTGTTACAATGAGGGATGAGGATGCTACTGACATCTGGTGGGTAGAAGCCAGAGATGCCACTAAATATTCTGCAGAGCACAAGATAGCCCGCCCCCATTCCTGGCCTCATACACATACACATAGAATACACATACAGACAGAACAAAGAATTATCAAGCCCCAAATGTCAACAGTATCAAGGTTGAGACCTTGCTCTAGAATGACACTCAGGTTTCTGATTTCAAAACTGAACAGATATTTGGTACTATTTACCAAAGCAGGGGCAAACGAGTAAGAGTCATATTTCTTGAGAAAAATAAACCATTCAATCTTGGTAATATTAAGTTTGAAATTCATATGAGAGATCCAAATAGCTTAGCTGTTTTAATTCATACCAACTAGTACAGATAGATGTCTATTCTAAATGCCACTGGATAAGGAATGTAAGACTTTTCTTTCCTCAGATGATTTTAAGTCTATTGGGTAATTAACAAGAAGATTTAAGAGCAATATTGCACAGATGAACTCCTACAATATTCTTGAGATAGTTTTTGAGGTAAACAACGGTGCCATTAAGAAACATTCTCTCTAGTTCTCAGCTTCTTGCCTATCTTGCCCATGGTGAGAGGTAGACCCGATTTGGGGCTTCCCAAGTGGCTCACTGGAAAAGAATCCACCTGCCAGGGAGGAGACACAGGTTCGCTCTCTAGGGTTGGGAAGATCACCTGGAGAAGGAAATGACAATCTACTCCAGTATTCTTGCCTTGGAATTCCAATGGACAGAGGGGCCTGGTGGCCTATAGTCCGTGGTATCTCAAAAGAGTCAGACACAACTAAGCAACTAAACAACAACAACAAAAGTGAATGTATGGCCAGTATTAGCAGTCTGATAAAAATTCAGATTACATTTCTCCCTTCTCAATCTTTTAGTTTAGTCCCAGTCATAAAGGTAATTTATCTAGCAGTACTTAGTTGTGATCAAATCTAATACACATACATATACATATATAACTATTAACTACAGTCACTAGTACATTGCACTTTAGTTATAGTAGAATGTACTATAAAAATGTATATATATATATGTCTATAATATATATGTGTTCTCTCTCTCTAAACATAAATATATATATATGTGTGTGTGTATATGTGTGTGTATATAAACATATATTGATATTTCTCCCGGCAATCTTGATTCCAGCTTGTGCTTCTTCCATCCCAGCATTTCTCATGATGTACTCTGCATGTAAGTTAAATAAGCAGGGTGACAATATACAGCCTTGATGTACTCCTTTTCCTATTTGGAACCACTTTGTTGTTCCATGTCCAGTTCTAACTGTTGCTTCCTGACCTGCATACAGGTTTCTCAAGAGGCAGGTCAGGTGATCTGGTATTCCCATCTCTTTCAGAATTTTCTACAGTTTATTGTGATC
>SJYQ01005532.1:43678-80443 GCA_006410935.1 Redunca redunca | reverse complement strand
CAACCTAGATGCCCATCAGCAGATGAATGGATAAGAAAGCTGTGGTACATATACACAATGGAGTATTACTCAGCCATTAGAAAGAATACATTTGAATCAGTTCTAAGGAGATGGATGGAACTGGAGCCGATTATACAGAGTGAAGTAAGCCAGAAAGAAAAACACCAATACAGTATACTAACGCATATATATGGAATTTAGAAAGATGGGGATGTGACCCTGTATGTGAGACAACAAAAGAGACTCAGATGTATAGAGTGGACTTTTGGTCTCTGGGGGAGAGGGAAAGGGTGGGATGGGATGGGAGAATGTCATTGAAACATGTATACTATCACGTAAGAAAAGAAATGCCAGTCTATGTCCGATGCAGGATGCAGGATGCTTGGGGCTGGTGCATGGGGAGGACCCAAAGAGATGTTATGGGGTGGGAGGTGGGAGGGGATTCATGTTTGGGAGCACATGTACACTCGTGGTGGATTCATGTCAATGTATGACAAAACCAATACAGTATTGTAAAGTAAACTAAAGTTAAAATAAAAATTAAACAAAAAAAAAGAAAGAATGAGAAGAGGAAAAAATAAGAGGAAAGTGTGGTGTTAATAAGTGACACAGAAGATAATTTCTAGAAGCAGTAGCAGTTAACTGTTTATGCAGTGAAATGGCCAAGTAAGCTGGAAAATATAAACAAGCTGTTGAATTTGGCAGGCATATTAGGTGATCTAATACCTTGGTAAGAGGATTTTTCAGCAAAGTGATGAAGGAAGCCATACTTGATTGAAAACAAAGTGGTTACACTATGAGGAAATTTAGCAGAGAAGCAAAGGAAAAACATACAAGCTTAAAAGGAAGAGAAAGTCAAGGTAAGGACTGTCATCATAATTTTAGTTTTAAAGGACAAAACCAGTGGGAAAGGAGGATTTTGCAGTTGTTGCAGCAAGGTAGCAACAGCTCTGGAGGGGAGGAGGCATGGAAGAAAGAACAGGTATTGCTTCAGGTAATTTGGAAGTGGAAGAAAGAGAGTTTGAGGGAATTCTTACCCTTTGGCTTTGCTTTCACTTACGATGTTGAAAGCTTGACTGAGAGAAGGTGAGATCCTATTGAGGACTCAGAAAAAGTGGAAGGGTTTGGAAAATCAGTTACAGAGAAAGTTAAAACAAACTGACAAGGGGACTAGAGAAACATGAAAGCTTATTGAGTAGTTTAGAAAGCCCAGCCAAGTTCTCAATCATTTAACAAAAGCATATCTATTAATAAAAGGTCTGAGTCAGCTCTAACACTTAAGAATTGAGTGACTTGAACAGATGATTTTTACATATCTCTCATTTGTTAGCAAATAAAATGGAGCTAATAGCAATAAGGAGCCTGGCAGACTAGAGTCCAGTTCAGTTCAGTCGCTCAGTTGTGTCCAACTCCTTGCAACCACATGGACTGCAGCATGCCAGGCCTCTCTGTCCATCACCAACTCCCAGAGTTTACTCAAACTCATGTCCATCGAGTTGGTGATGTCACCCAACCATCTCATCCTCTTTCAACCCCTTCTCCTCCCACCTTCAATCTTTCCCAGCATCAGGGTCTTTTCAAATGAGTCAGCTCTTCGCATCAGGTGGCCAAAGTATTGGAGTTTCAGCTTCAACATCAGTCCTTACAATGAACACCCAGGACTGATCTCCTTCATAATGGACTGGTTGGATCTCCTTGCAGTCCAAGGGACTCTCAAGAGTCTTCTCCAACACCACAGTTCAAAAGCATCAATTCTTCAGTGCTCAGCTTTCTTTATGGTCCAACTCTCACATCTATACATGACTACTGGAAAAAACATAGCTTTGACTAGACATCCATGCGCTCACAAAAGAGTCGGACATGACTTAGCAACACAACAACAAAAATAGCAATGACAGTAATATTTGCCTTTTAGAATTGTTATGAGAAGTAATTAAATTGTATTTATTAAAATGATTTGTAAATTCTTAGATAGGGCATTTGCCATCTGCCTTTGCTGGGATTAAATCAGTGCTGCTGTAGCAGCTGACCTTTGACACTTCCCAAAGGAAGTTCAGGGTGGAGAGCAGGGGTTCCTAGGTGGCACTAGTGGTAAAGAACCCACTTCCCAATGCAGGAGTTGTAAGAGACTTGGGTTTGATCCCTGGGTCAGGAAGATCCCCTGGAGGAGGGCATGGCAATCCACTCTAGTGTTCCTGCCTGGAGAATCCCACAGACAGAGGAGTCTGGTGGGCTTTAGTCCATAGGGCCACAAAAAGTATAATAAGACTGAAGTGACTTAGCTCGTAGGCACAAGCTCCAGGAAAACTGGTAGAACAGGTCTTTAGATAGTCAGATGTTTTCAGGAACTGATTGAATGATCCCATCCCTTGCAATCTCCTCTTATCTACAAAAGTCTTAAATCCCTTAATGGTGACATCAGCTCCTTGTGACTAGCAGAAAATCTTTTGTAAGATAAGTGCTTGATTGCATGAACTCCCATTTCACCAAAATCTCATATGTTGACCTTCCCCCACTACCTCTTGGAGCAGTCTCTCAGAGGTATCTGAGGTGCTGTCTCCCAGACTGCAGTCCCCATTTTGCCCCCAACAAAATTTAACTTGCAACTCTCAGGTTGTGCATCTTTTTTAAGTCAAGAAGACTATTCAGATAATACTGGTCTGGGTTTGAACACCCAAAGTCAACATTTTCACTTGTTTATGACTATGTTGTTGTCATTGCTGTTCAGTCACTCAGTCATGTCCTTCTCTTTGCAACCCCAGGGACTGTAGCCCAGCAGGGCTCCTCTATCCATAGGATTTCCCAGGCAAACATACTGGAGTGAGTTGCCATTTCCTACTCCAGTCTGGCATATTAAGAGGCTAGCCATGCTGACCCTCTAGCAGTCATGTGGGCCCCACTACTTCCCTTACAACAGCAGGATTTGTTCTGTTAGAATTTTGCTTTACCATTAAGCCTTACTCTTCACTGCTATTCTCAATGATCTGAAGCTACACACTACACCACTCCCCTTCAACCTTGACCATGGAGCTATACATTCAGTTCTGTGTTGGTATCTGATTCTAGTAATCCTGGTAGATCACTGCTCACCACCATCTCCTTACCTTGGCATGCTTGAAATTATTCCAGCCTAGAGACATGAGGAGAGGCCCAGGGAGTGAATCATGGTGAAGGAGGAAACTTTGCCTTACTTAGAAAATTCTCTATGATCTTGTGATACCCTTAAGTAAAGTGGTGACAGGTAGTTCATGTGGCTTACTAATGATCACTGTGCACTAGTCACTCACGTGGTAAACCATCTGCCTGCAATACAGGAAACTTGGGTTTGATCCCTGGGTCAGGAAGGTCCTCTGGAGAATAGAATGGCTACCCACTAGAGTATTCTTTCCTGGAGAATTCCATGGACAGAGGAGCCTGGCATTCTGCAGTCCATGGGGTCACAAAGAATTGGATACAACTGAGTGACTAAGCATGCCTGCAATGCCCTATTGAGAGTCCCAGAGCAACCAGTAAGACACCAAATGGTAGATTCCACATAAGAAACCTTAGATGCCATTTAACCCATCCCCCTAATTTTACATTTGAGAGAGCTAACTGGGAATACTAGACCACCCAACCTGCCTCTTGAGAAAACTATATGCAGGTCAGGAAGCGACAGTTAGAACTGGACATGGAACAACAGACTGGTTCCAAATAGGAAAAGGAGTACTTCAAGGCTGAATATTGTCACCCTGCTTATTTAACTTCTATGCAGAGTATATCATGAGAAATGCTGGGCTGGAAGAAACACAAGCTGGAATCAAGATTGCCAGGAGAAATATCAGTAACCTCAGATATGCAGATGACACCACCCTTATGTGAAGAGGAACTAAAAAGCCTCTTGATGAAAGTGAAAGAGGAGAGTGAAAAAGTTGGCTTAAAGCTCAACATTCAGAAAATGAAGGCCATGGCATCTGTTCCTATCATCTCATGGGAAATAGACGGGGAAACAGTAGAAACAGTGTTAGACTTTATCTTTTTGGGCTCCCAAATCACTGCAGATGGTGACTGCCGCCATGAGATTAAAAGATGCTTACTCCTTGGAAGGAAAGTTATGACCAACCTAGAAAGCATATTGAAAAACAGAGACATTACTTTGCCAACAAAGGTCCATCTACTCAAGGCTATGGTTTTTCCAGTGGTCATGTTTGGATGTGAGAGTTGGACTGTGTAGAAAGCTGAGCGCTGAAGAATTGATGCATTTGAACTGTGGTGTTGGAGAAGATTCTTGAGAGTCCCTTGGACTGCAAGGAGATCCAACCAGTCCATCCTAAAGGAGATCATCCCTGGGATTTCTTTGGAAGGAATGATGCTAAAGCTGAAACTCCAGTACTTTGGCCACCTCATGCGAAGTGTTGACTCATTGGAAAAGAGTCAGCATCCCTCTGATGCTGGGAGGGATTGGGGGCAGGAGGAGAAGGGGATGACAGAGGATGAGATGGCTGGATGGTATCACTGACTTAATGGACATGAGTCTGAGTGAACTCCAGGAGTTGGTGATGGACAGGGAGGCCTTGCATGCTGCAATTCATGGGGTCACAAAGAGTCAGACACGACTGAGTTACTGAACTGAACGTTCAGAGAAATGAAAAGAGCTTCCTCAAGTCCACTTAGCTATTCAAGGACAGAGTCAGATGAGGAACTGTACACCACTCTCCCATTCAATGTCTTTGCTCTTCAGCTGTGTTGCCTCTCCCTGTTATAAGAAGCAATTAAATTATATTTATTAAAGTAATTTGTAAATTATTAAATTCTATCTTCTTTCTGTTTGATAGTATTCCCAGTTCTAATCAACAGACCAAACTGGACTGCCCCATGTTCACTGATCTTACCTTCTTTTTGGGCGAACAAGCCGGCTCTTTCATCTCTTTTCTGCACTGCTACATGTTCAACCAATCTTTCAAACCCTCTCAAGGCTGTCCTGAAGCTGCTAACCTGCAGTGCAGTGTTGATTTGTTTTTCCTCCTTGATATCCATAAGGACATAGGGAATCTTTTATTTTGTCCAGAAATAACAGTGTAAATTTGCCAACTTGGAAAACCTTCCAGTTGTTGCAATGCCTCCCTGCTGCCTCAACTTTTGCCCTAGCTCTCATTCCTTTGATCCTAACATCCCATGCCGTGGGTAGGAGTATAGCAGGGAAAACACTGACTTAGGTCTAATGCATTTCATATAGGCAAACACTTCAGTAAAACTCCTGACCTCATAATGTTACCAGTACCCTTCATATGGTCCTTATTGCATCATAATACCTTTGTAACATCATCCTTCCTTCATAAAGAGGAAATTGAGATTTCTTTCTCCACAAATTTGTGTGTATGTTTGTGTGTGAGTGGGTGTGGGGTGTGTGTATATACTGCCTAAGAGGAAAGAAAAATGGATAAAGGCCAAGTATGGAAACGGGGCATTACCTTCTCCCCACTATATCTCTTTTCACCTCATTTTGCCTTCCTTAGGATATGCCCTGGAGAGTAAAATTCACATTCATTCTTGCAGCCATACTTGATTGGATACCTGAACTTCTAAAGATGAAAATGTATTTCAGTATCTGACCTTTCTATGACAAATGAAGATAGTTTTTGAGGTCATAGAGAATAAAAATACTTTTTCTCCCTTTATGTATTGTCCTTCAATTAAAATAATAAAGCAAGTCAGTATGAGGAAGAGGTAGTTCCTGACTGAGGAAAGTTCTTTCAAGGTATCATTAGTTGAGTGAGAAGAAGCTTTCTCTTTGTCTCCTTTCCTCTAATTGCAAGCTCCAATACTCCAATACTATTTAGTGCAATTGCTATTAAATCAAGATTTCCAATATTTAACTCTTTATGGGAAGGAGAGATTGTCTAATATTTTATCCACCATGAGCTAACTTCCTATGCTTTAGGTGAGTTAGATGTAGTCCATCTTTAAAAACATTTGCAAGGCCTTGCATTCAGAAGTGAATCAAGTAGCATTTCTGGGTATAATACTGGGTGTAATACTGTTTCCTTAATATTCATCTCTGGCTACTAAGAGGACAAAATAAGACTTTTATGTAGGTAAAAATCTCCTAATTTCTTTTGTTCCTTCTCTTTTCCCTTTAAAGCTTTCAAAATATAGGTAGTGACACATGAAGGACCACTTTTCCTACCATTCTCATGGATTCTCATTTTCATTCATTCAGCAGATATTCACTGAACATCTGCTTCACGTTAGGTACTATTTTAGGCACTGAGGAAACAACAATGAACAAAAGAGCTTATTGAGCTTTCAATCTGATGGAGAAGACACACAAACAAGCAAGTAAGTAATATGGCAGAAGGTGATAAGTATGCTAAAGAAAAAGAGTAAAAGTATGTTGGGTTGGGGGATAAGTCAAAGGACATGGATGGGGGAGCTCAGAAAAGGACTCATTAATAGAAAGACACTTGGACACAAACTAGAGAGAAGTAAGGTAGCAAGCCATGTGGATAAATGGTAGAAAGGTATTTCAAGAAAAGCATGCATAAAGTCCCAATATCAAACTGTGCTTAATAGTCTGAGAAGCAAGGAAGCAGTCATGTGACTGGGGTGATGTGGTATGGGAAGAGAAGGTGACGAGATAACATCAGAGAGTCAGAGGTGGAGCCAAATCTGTTCTAAGGACAGTCTATACAGTAATCACTATTCTGCCATTGAGTAGAATGCTGATATCTGAGCCACAATTGAAAAGGATTGTTTCAACTGCTTGTTAGTTGCTCAACCATGTCTGACTCTTTGCAACCCCATGAACTGACAGCCCATCGGGCTCCACTTTCCATGGGATTTCCCAGGCAAGAGTACTGGAGTGGGTTGCCATTTCCTTCTCCATTCAACTGCTTAGTAGAGGTAAGCTGAAGGAGAGAAAGAGTAGAAGCAGGAAAACCAACTAGGTGGCAATTTCAGTAATCCAAGTAAGAGATGATAGTGGTTTAGATGAAGGTAGGGCTAAGATGGCAGGCTGTATGAAGATAGATGTGATAGAATTTGCTGATAGATTAGATGGGAATGTGATAACAAGAGAAGAATCAAGAGGGATTCTGGGAGGATAGAATAGTCACTCACTTCTGGGGAGGAAGTCAGTGGGAGAAGGAGATTTTGAGGGGAGAATTAAGAGTTCAATTTGGGCTGTGTTAAGTTTGAGATGTCTATTAGATAAACAATTGTGGATATTGAATAGTCAGATGTAAAAATCAGGGGAGAGCTTAAAAATCATCAGCACTTGCTCTGCTGTGTACAGTTGCTCAGTCATGTCCAACTCTTTGCAACCCAGTGGACTGTAGCCTGTAAGGCTCCTCTGTCCATGGAATTTTCTAGGCAAGAATACTGAAGTGGGCTGGCATTTCCTACTCCAGGCGATCTTCCCAACCCAGGGACTGAACTCACATCTCCTGCATTGGTAGGTGGATTCATTACCAGTGAACCCCAGGGAAGCCACCATCAGCACTTAGGTGGTATTCAAAGCCATTGGACTAGATGAGATCTCCTTGAAGAAACAAAAAAACTGAGGACCAAACCTTGAGCATGCCACTGTTCAGAGGTCAGAGGAATCAGGAAGAACCACTGATGGAAACTAAGTAGGAGTGGCCAGTGAAGTAGGAGAGTTAAGAGAAAGGAGTATTTCAGAAACCAAGAGCAGAAAGTGTTTCGAAAAGGAAGGAGATGTTGGAAAGACTAATAGTTTACTCAATAAAGAAATTCAGCTGTAGGTGCAAAGAGAATTGACGTTCAGAACTTGAAGGTATGCCAGATTTTCTTAAAAAAAAAAAAGTTCAATTACATCCACTAATTTATGTTTCCTAAGACAGGAAATGGTTTAGATATATTTGGCCAGAATTTCCTCAAGGCTTCTTCCTCTTTTCACTGGAGATCAAAGTTTAGACAGGGCTGGGAAAGATTTGCTCCTTGGAGAGAGATTAATTGGTTGAGTAAGGGTCGAAGTTTCCTCTTAGCTGTCATGTGCATGACGCAGAAGGCTAAGGATTATCAGTGATTCTGAACAAGAGTGGCAGATAAAAACCTGTCTTCTTGGGGACTTCCCTGGTAGTCCAGTGGCTAAGACTCGGTGCTCCCAATGCAAGGGGCTCAGGTTCAATTCCTGGCCAGGGAACTAGATCCCACATGCTGTGACTAAAGATCCCACTCCGATGCAGCAAAATAAATAAATTAAATTAAAAACAAAAAACCCCCCAAAGCCTGTTTCCATTGACACTGTCATACTTTGTAAAGACTGGTTTGAAATATAGAGGTTGTAATGAATTAATGCTCCAGTGTGAGAGGATACTAAAATAGACTTCTTTCTGTCTTACCAGAGGTTCCAGGGTACAACAGGCTTGAGGAATTCTCCCATTTTTTTTAAAAAGGGCTATACAGCCCATGAAGGATGGTGTACAGAGGCACTGAGAAACCAGTTCTTCACACGTTAGTCTATTCTCTCCTTCAGAAGGCTTAAGAGAAGGCAGGTTCATTACGAGGTTGAGGAGACCCTTAATGAACACCTCCAGACAAAATTTTTAGAATAGTCATGTGACAATAACTTTGGGAGGAACCCTATTGGAGAAGACTGCCTAGAGGGTCTAGGGGACCCTAATCAGGGTCTTAGAGGGAGAACTAAGGCTCCAGCTGACAGAGAGGCACTGCCGCTGTCTACAGAGTTGTGGGAAAAATGTCTCCAGTGACCTCAGGTCCTCTAGAGACTCCATAGATCACCCCAGGAGAGAAAAACGCAGACTGAAAATTTGCATAAGCAGAGGGCATCAACATCAGATGACAACTTTACCAATCAAGGAAGATTTTCCTCAAAATCCCAGAGGGGCCCAGAGCAGCATCAAAGGTGGTGCTTAAGGAAACAGGAGAAGCTGGTTATTGTTCTCTCCACTCCCATCTCCCCACCCCCCAAAAGTTCTCCAGGCTATAGCACACTCTGTTTTGGAGGGTTGACAGATGATTTTTCTATGAGTTTTAATGTGGTCAGTATTACAATATTCTGGACTTTATATTACTTGAAAGTGATCAGAAAGGCTTTGAGAACTGATAAAATGTCAACCAAGGGTAGAGAAGAATAGGTGGAAAGAAAATATTTGAAATGAGTAGTACCAAAGAGAATAAAATTACTTTTTGCTTGCACTGTGCTGGACAAAGGAGCCTGGCAGGCTACAGTGCATGGGATCGAAAAAGAGTGGAACAGGACTTAGCAACTAAACAACATACTGAGTCCAGCTCACTCAGTAAATTGGTTACATTTGCATATATTGTACTTTTCCTACTTTGGAGGAGTGAGATGCAGGCATAATTAGCATATGCTTTTTAGTGCATTAAAATATACATCACATAAAACTTACCGTTTCAATCATTTTAAATGTGCAATTCAGAGGCATTAAGTAATTCACAATTTTGTGCAACCATCTCTACTATCCATTTCCAGAACATTTGCAACACCCCAAATTGAGATTCTGTACCCTTTAACCACTAATTCCCCATTTCTTCCTCCCCTCTGATGATTGCTACTCTATTCTCTGTTACTATGAATTTGTCTATTCTAGGTACCTCTTATTACTGGAATCTATAATATTTGTCCTTTTGTGTCAGGCTTACTTCACTCAGCCTAAGGTTTTCAAGGTTCATCTATGTTGTAGCATGTATTAGAATTTCATTTATTTCTATTACTGAGTAATATTCCATTGTATGTACATACCACATTTTTTATTCATTTGTCTATTAATGGACATTTGCTTTATTTCTACCATTTGGCTATTGTGAATAATACTGCTATGAACACTTGTGTACAAATACATGCTCCAGTCCCTGCTTTCAATTCTTTTGGCTATACTTCTAGGAGCAGAATTACTAGATCATTGATAAATGTGTTTAACTTTCTGAGGAACTGCCCAGCTGTTTCCACAGTGGCTACACAATTTTACATTCTTAGCAGTGGCACAGCAAGGTTCTAACTTCTCCACTTTCTTTCAGTGCTTTTTAGTTTCCTTTTTGTTGCTGTTTTTAGTTTTTGATAATAGCCATCCTAGTAGGTCTGAAGTGGTATTTCACTGTGGTTTTGATTTGCACTTTTCTAACAACTAAAGACCCTTTATTTTAAATTTAATTTTAATTTTAATTAGAAGATGCTCCCAGCAAGGAAAGCTATGACAAACCTAGACAGCAAATTAAAAAGCAGAGACATCACTTTGTGACAAAGGTCTATGTTGTCAAAGCTAAGGTTTTTTCAGTAGTCCTACATGGATGTGAGAATTGGACCATTAAGGAGACTAAGCGTGGAACTGATGCTTTCAAACTGTGGTGCTGGAGAAAACTCTTGAGAGTCCCTTGGACAGCAAGGAGATCAAACTAGTCAATCCTAAAGGAAATCAACCCTGAATATTCACCGGAAGGACTGATGCTGAAGCTCCAATCCTTTGACCACCTGATGCGAAGAGTCAACTCATTGAAATGGACACTGATGATGGGAAAGACTGAAGGCAAAAGGAGGAGGTGGCAGAGGATGTGAAATGGCCAGATAGCATCACTGACTCAATGGACATGAATTTGAGAAAACTTCAGGAGACAGTGGAGAACAAAGGAGCCTAGCACGCTACTGTCCATTTCCTTCCATGGTTGTCATTTCCTTCACCCCGGGATCTTTCCTACCCAGGGATCAAACCTGTGTCTCTTTCATCTTCTGCATTAGGAATCAGATTCTTTACAACTAGTGCCATCTGGGAAACCCCAAGTATAATAGATAACCTTAACAATTCATAGTATTATAAAAACAAATCTAACAAAATTCTTAAATATTTACCAAAAGCCTCTTATTCCTTTTTTCCTTCACTATTATTCCTCTTACATAGGCATTGCCTTGGACTTTAAAGCCATAGTCATTTTACTAAAATAGCCAAGAACCTGCAGCCAATCACTGCCTACCTACTTCCCTGCCCTTATTTTGCAATTCTCATTGCACCCAGCCACATTGGTTTCTTTATTTTTCCTCCAATGTGTCAAGCATGGACCCACCCCATTACATCTACCCTGTGCCTGTTGTACTCAGGGTGGCTATGTGTAACCATGCTATACCAAATAACAAACTCTTCCCTCCCTCCCAAATACCTTTTATCTGCCTTCAGTTTAGTCACTCGGTCGTGTCTGACTCTTTGTGACCCCATGGACTGCAGCTTGCCAGGCTTCCCTGTACATTACCAACACTTGGAGCTTACTCAAACTCATGTCCATCAAGTTGGTGATGCCATCCAACCATCTCACCCTCTGTCATCCCCTTCTCCTCCTGCCTTCAATCTTTCCCAGTATCAGGGCCTTTCCCAATGAGTGAGTTCTTCACATCAGGTGGCCAAAATATTGGAGCTTCAGCTTCAGTATCAGTCCTTCCAATGAATATTCAGGACTTATTTCCTTTAGGAATTAAAGATAATTAGGAATTATCTGCCTTATTTATCTTTTAAAAATTTTTATGTATTTATTTTTGGCTGTGCTGGGTCTTCACTGCTATGTGAGCAGGGCCTACTCTGTAGTTGCAGGGCTCAGTAGTTGTGGTTCCCAGGTTCTAAAGCACAGGCTCAATAGTTGTGGCACACAGTGTTAATTGCTGAGGCATGAGGGATCTTCCCCCACCAAGGATCCAACCCTTGTCTCCTGCATTGGCAGGTGGATTCTTCAACACTGAGCTACCAGGAAAGCCCTGCCTTATTTTTCTTAGTGCCACATTTCACAACACTACATATGTACTTAGTGTTGATAATTGTCTGTTCTCCCAACACCACCACAACGTAAAGTTTATGAGCAGGGACTCAGCACTAATGAATGAATGAATGCTTTAGGGAAAAATATGAGTCTTTCTTCATTCATTCAACTAATATTTATTGAGACCTTACCATAGACTAGACAGTAAACATAGTCGACATTAAATATATAGAACTTGTTAAATGGTTGCATGGTTGCATAAGTCTAAAATACAAAATTATATGAGTGTTTTTTTTTTTTTTTTTTAAAGAAATGGTTGGGTTAATCTCATAGGTAAGTCCAGACTGGAAGCCTTAAGGACAAATCAAGATTTTGAGGTCAGAGCACACTGCCCCTCAGCTATTGCTCAATGCACCATGATGGAGAGCCACCTTGCCCTGACCATTAGACATTAATTCCAAAACACTTGTAATGGGAGTTCACAGACCCTACTCATTCTCAACCTATCTTCTGAATAGAGGTGGGAGGAGGCATACACCTTCGTGGAGGGCAGGTCCTTTGTCCTTGAGCAGACACTGTGCAGGCCAGCGGTGCCCAGGACAGCTTGCGGGTCTGGATAGTGACTACATCCTCCTTGGGCCCTTTTGTGGCTTGCATAGAGGCAGTGGCGCAGCCCTGTAATGACTTTTCGGTTCATGGATCTGTGTTTAACTTGCCATCTATNCCCCCAAACCCCAGCCTGTCTGCAGCCCTCGCTCCCCGATGGGCCCAGTTCCTCCATACCCCATCTCTGTCACTGTCCTGCTCATCTACTTCTCTGCTTTCTGTCTCCTCATTTAATTCGACAGGGCACGAGACAATGGCTTATTACTTTGAGAAAAGAAATTAAGGGCCGTGGAGTTAAGACATTAAAGGAAAAAGATGATTGATTTGTGAAAGTTGAAGAGGGTGATGAGATCTAGTTCCTATATTAATTTTCTAAAATGAGAGGTAGAAACCTAACAGTCGCGATGTGTAAATTCTTTTTAAAAATTTGCCCATTAGCAGGTGTAAACCTTTGACTGCTTCCTAGGAAGTGAGATAGTTTTATTCAGGTCCTCAGAATGCACACGGGCATGTATCCTATTAGCTATTTTTTCTGTGTTTTGTTCCTTTTAGTTTCCAGCACAGGCAAGTCTCAGGCGAGATTGCAAATGGATGAGAGAATCCCAACTCAAAATGAACATATAATTAGCTGTGAAACCAGTAGGTTTCATTAAGTAGAATTTGATAATACAATACTTTTAACCCAGATGCAAGATTTAAATCTCACTAACACTTGACATTTTGAAGGATGAACCACCCAGCTGTTTCATTGAGGACATTATTTTTTAAGCTTGGAAAAGAAATTATCATTTTGTATGTGCTCCAGAAATTTCATTTGTACAAAAGTTTGAAATAGAAATGTATATTTCTCAGGTCTTAAATTTCCTTAAAAAAAAAAAATCCTGAAATCCATTGATAATTCATTAATGCTTTTATCTTGGCAAGTTTACAAGAATAAAATTGTTGTAGCATTATCGAGTATTTTCTTGTTCACCAGCCTTCTATGTGATGACAAACCTGCATATTATATTTGTTATGATTCCTTTTTTATATGTTGAGGGACACAAGAAAATGTCATAGAAATCATAATTTTATTTGATTGTCTCAGTGATTCTAATATTCTGACACTACCTACCCCTTTCCCAATAAGCACTTAAAGTTCTTATCTTCAAGAAGTGCATTTTCTGTGCTGGGAAATTCAGTTTCTATTCTAATTCAGTGCTTGGGAGTTTGGAAACAGGGGTATGTTGAGTTTTTTCTTAGTACCAGCATTTGTTTTCTTCCTCATCCCTTCTATCTTGTGGCCTCACCCTACTGTATCTCCTTTTCTCTTCCATCCTTTTCCTCCGTCATCATCCCTGCTCCATTCCCACCCCAATCTGAAAGGATTTTCTAAGACTGCTAAAAATGTTCACCACACAGTATTTTGCCTGACCACTACTCTCTTTTTCTGGGCATTTAGTTAGTGCTTTCAACAATGGCTTTAACCTGCCTTTAAGTTAGAGGTGGAAACTCTGGGAGAGAATATTCTGAGTCTTGTTCAAGCCCTGGGAGACAGGTCAATAGTGGGATGAGATGGGAGAATGGCATTGAAACATGTAAAAAAATAAATAAATAAAAAAATAAAATAAAATAAAATCAAAAAAAAAAAAAAAAGAAAGAAATTTCAGCCTATACATGAAAAAAAAAAAGAACTGTCTACAGTTTGTTGTGATCCACAGTCAAAGGCTTTGGTGTACTAAATAAAGTAGAAGTAGATGTTTTTCTGGAAAAAAAAAAAATAGTGGATTATGATAGAGCTGAAAACATTTTTGTTGTTTAATTGCTAAGTCGTGTTTGACTCTTTTGTGACCCCGTGGACTGTAGCCCACCAGGATTCTCTGTCTATGGGATTTCCCAGGCAAGAATACTGGAGTGGGTTGCCACTTTTTTCCCCAGGGGATCTTCTCAACCCAGGAATGGAACCTGTGTCTCCTGCATTGACCAGCGGATTCTGGAGTAAATTCCAAACACTGTGCTTCTAGGTAAGAGTTAAAGAGAGGGAGGGTGCTTTCCTCATTGTTAGCCCTAAGCAAGAACTAACTAACCATGGAGTAGTGAAGGGCAGGACATTCTAAAATATCAAAAGTGACTTCTTACTTCAGAGGCTTCTAGAGAGGCTGCTCTGTCAAGTGGAAAGACCACTGGCCTGATGGTGTGAGCATGGGTCCCACTTAATCCTGTGGCTAACCCATCATGTGGACTCTCCCAGTCACTTAATCTCTCCAGTCATCAGTTCTCTTACCTGAGGTTACAGGGTAATTGAGCTAAATGTTCTTTAAGGTTGTCCTGTCTTGCCTTGTATTACGAGAATTCCTTTGATACCTGTAGGTTAGGAGCTGGCTGGTTTCAGCCCTTATGGCTTATATCCTCTCTCTTACTCCCAACCCTCTGCTATATCCCCTTCTAAGCCAAAAATAGGTACGTACTATGGTTACGCTTCTTCACATACCCTCATGGGTTCTGTCTTCCTCTCCACACTCTGCAGGAAGAAAGCAGAATAAGTAATTCACATATATATATGAGTAGGCCAGGCAACTACTCCATTCTGTCCTCAATTCCTGGTTTCTTAGGGAATGCTGAAAGCAAGTGGAATCCCTGATATTCTTCAGGCAGAGGCTTTGACCAGACAAGACTATGAAGATTGCCATCTCATTTAAACTGAACTATCAATTCAGTGAATTAGTCACTTCAAGTTCCAATTGAATGGCTTGTTATATGGGTATCATCTCAGCCTAAGCAGGCCCAGTATGCACTGATCTAGGTTTCAGTAAGTGTAGCAGTAGGAAAAATCAGAGCTCAAGAAACTCACTCTTACCATGCAATGATGAGTGATAGAAAGGCCATCAAGCATGTGGTTTGTGTAATACTTCAGTCTAAGAACTTCCAGGTGAGTATGCCTTTCAGCCCTTTGGCTATTGCACCTCTGGCCACACCTACCACCATGCAGGTGTTCTGCACATGGAATACAACAGAATGATGCTGCAGATTAACAAGAGAGACTTTCTTTACTACCACCTCCTACCCCTTCAAAAATAAGAACAACAAACAACATGCTAATCTTGGCAGAGGATGTTTAGACCTTCATCTTGAGATGAAGAGATTTAGTCTCAGAGCTAGAGTCTCATAAAAATGCATGTCACCCTATGTTGACATGGGTTTTAGAAGCTGTACTTCAGTCACTCAGTTGTGTCTGACTCCTTGTGATCCCATGGACTGCAGCATGCCAGCCTTCCCTGTCCTTCTCTATTTCCCAGAGTTTGCTCAAACTCATGTCCATTAAGTCAATGATGCCATCCAACCATCTCATCCTCTTGTTGTCCCCTTCTCTTCCTGCCCTCAGTCTTTCCCAGCATCAAGATCTTTTCCGATGAGTCAGCTCCTTGTATCAGGTGGCCAAAGTATTGGAGCTTCAGCTTCAGCATCAGTCCTTCCAATGAAGTAGATGTTATTTTATATTGCAGTGTTTTAACATATGGACCCAGGACTTCTTTTTAACCTACATCTAAAAAACACACCTGTGCATATGCACATTTATATAAGGATTTCTTACCAATACATTTTCAGTAGACTGTTTCTTTTATATACCTAAACATTTCAATATGCTAGTTATTTTATTGAATTAATCATTTTCTGATTATAGCAGTGGCCCATTCAATTGAAATAGTCTCATGTTGTTCCCATAAGAGCCTAAAGGTGGGTGGGGAATGAGAAAGTCTTCTATTCATTTGTCTTAGAAGCATCCACAGACTGTATGGGCCACAGAAATATGCATAATCACAGCAGCAGGCACATAGTATATAGTATGTTTCCATAAACACAGTGGAGCCACCTGTTACTTGCAATTTAATCTCCTAGTTGTGTACCACTTATTCAAATACTTAAAACCAAAAGTTATAGAATTATATTACACTAATTTATTTTTGTGAGATGTTGTTATATCCATCCTTCATTGTTGAGTTGCCTGACTTGGAGGAGTCTGTATCTTTTGCTTATTTTCAAGAAGTTAGAAAACATGTGAGAAAGCATGTAATGACTTGCTTTAGTAGAATCTTATGTCCTGATATCAAGTCATGCTCCATAGGATTATAATTATTGATGCTTGAAATTATTCTTCTCTTAGTATTGCTAATAATTGTATTCTTTCTTGAATTTTCTCCTTTCAGAGCAGAATTCCCGTCACAAATGCATATGTGATGCATTTTGACATGCACTGCTAAGATGAAACACAAAAATGAACACCATATACTTGTTTTATTATTCTCAGATATGATTAGATGTACTTTATCATGATTTATGCTACTGACCTACAAGAAAATAATACTAAAAAGGGTAACAGTTGAATACCTAAGGACCTGCAACTTCAATATTTCTGGGATGATCTGGAATATCACAAGGAGAGATTTTATTACAGCGTAGTCACACCTTCTCTGAACCCTTAGCCCAGATTCATACACATTTTCTTCATTAGAAGTTTTCACCAGATACTTTTCCAGGATGGCCAACAGTCTCCCAACAGAATTTGATGTGATAGTGATGGGGACAGGTCTGCCTGAATCCATCCTTGCCGCTGCATGTTCCAGAAGTGGTCAAAGGGTTCTGCATCTCGATTCAAGAAGTTACTATGGGGGAAACTGGGCTAGTTTCAGCTTTCCAGGATTGCTGTCCTGGTTGAAGGAACATCAGCAAAACAGTGACACTGGGGAAGAAAGCCTTGCTGCATGGCAAGACATGATCCATGAAACAGAAGAAGCCATCCCTCTTTGCAAGAAGGATGAAACCATTCAACACGCTGAAGTTTTTTGTTATGCCAGTCAGGGTATGGATGGCAATATTGAAGAGCTTGATGCTCTGCAGAAAAATCCTTCTTGTGTAGCATCTAGTACCCTCATAAAACCTCTGGATTCTACAAGCTTGTCTGAGGAAACACACTCATCACACATTACTAGCTATGAAGTGCCTACACAAGACACTCCAAAAAACAATGAAGAAATAACTGATACGGCAGAAACTTCTGTGAAAGAAGAATATTGTGGGTATGATACTTATAAACATACAGTTCCAGATGGCACTAAAGATGAAATCAAACATGTATTGGAAGACAACAGTGTGCCACCAAAGAGAAAGAGGATTGCTTACTCTCAAATAGTTAAAGAAGGCAGGAGGTTTAATATTGATCTGTCATCGAAACTGCTTTATTCTCAAGGACTGTTAATTGATCTGTTAATCAAATCAAATGTTAGTCGTTACGCTGAATTTAAAAATGTCACTAGGATTCTTGCATTTCGAGAAGGGAAAGTAGAGCAGGTGCCTTGTTCCAGAGCAGATGTCTTTAATAGCAAAGAGCTCACTATGGTTGAAAAGAGGATGCTAATGAAATTTCTTACATTTTGTTTAGATTATGAACAACATCCTGAGGAATACCAAGCTTTCACACAATGCTCATTTTCAGAGTACTTGAAAACCAAAAAATTAACCCCCAGCCTCCAACATTTTATACTTCACTCGATTGCCATGACGTCAGAATCATCTTGCACTACAGTAGAGGGCCTTAAAGCAACAAAAAACTTTCTTCAGTGTCTTGGACGGTTTGGCAACACTCCCTTTTTATTTCCCTTATATGGCCAAGGCGAAATTCCCCAGTGTTTCTGCAGGATGTGTGCAGTTTTCGGTGGAATATATTGTCTTCGCCATAAAGTACAATGCCTTGTAGTTGACAGAGAATCTGGAAGATGTAAAGCAATTATAGATCACCTTGGTCAAAGGATAAATGCTAAGTATTTCATTGTGGAGGATAGTTACCTGTCTGAGGAAACATGTTCCAATGTGCAGTACAAGCAGATATCTAGGGCAGTGCTCATTACAGATCAATCTGTCCTAAAGACAGATTCAGATCAGCAGATTTCCATTTTGATAGTACCTCCAGTGGAACCAGGAGCACGTGCTGTCCGAATCACTGAATTGTGTTCTTCAACCATGACATGCATGAAAGACACCTACCTGGTACATCTGACCTGTTCATCTTCCAAAACAGCAAGAGAAGACTTAGAATCAGTGGTGAAGAAATTATTCACCCCATATTCTGAGACAGAAGTAGACAAGGAAGAACTTCCAAAGCCAGGACTCTTGTGGGCTCTTTATTTTAACATGAGAGACTCCTCGGGAGTCAGCCGAAGCTCATATCATGGCTTGCCTCCCAATGTTTATGTCTGCACTGGACCTGACTGTGGACTCGGAAGTGAGCATGCCGTCAAGCAAGCTGAAACACTCTTCCACGAGATCTTTCCAAGTGAAGAATTCTGCCCCCCACCTCCAAATCCGGAAGACATTTTCTTTGACGGTGATGAAAAGCCATCAGAGCCTCTTGGAACCAATAATATAGTAATGGCCAAACTAGAACCCTCTGAGGGAAGCAAAAACCTAGAAAGTTCAGGGAAGCACCTTCAAAATTAGAAAAAAAAACAAACTGGAAATGCTACTTTGGGCCTTTGTCCTGGCATCAGAATATTCTCATTCAAAGGACAGTTTCCTGTATGAGTAATTAGATGTGGTTATAGGATGAATGCCATGCAGATGTTGTCTATAATTCTCTTTGTGACTTTTAGTCATTGGATGCCTTTGTTAACCTATCAATGACTGATGTATTGGATATTGGACTTGTTTTGTTTTCAAATGGGCTCCATGACCCAGAATTTTATTTTAGTACTGGGTATATATGTGAGAGTTCTGTATTAGCAATGGTGCTTAAAGGAAGATGATATTATATCTGCTGATTATCTTCAAATTTTATTATTGTCTACAGAATGGTGATATCTAAGGAATATTTAAATTATTTTTACAGCTATTACAGTTGCTACCACCTCTGAGTAGTGAAACACAGGAAATTATGTGGGTCTTTTGTTTATAATATAAACATATAGATATGGTGGCAGCAATAGCAACTAATGCAAGTGCCAATGTGATAAAATATGTTTGTAATTGTTGGAAGAATAGTTTTGCATGATCTTTTATTTGTAAAGGTGATATTTAGAATGCATCTTGCAGTTTAATTCTCAAGGATGACCCTTGTAATCAATGAGGCAGTGATGTCATCCCAGTCTTATACATTGGAAAGAGTCAGAGAGTTCAGTTAGTAGTTGCAAAACTCATTCTTGGGAGGTTTGGTCCAAAGAAAGTCTAGGGGGAAAGATTAGTTCTGGTTCAATACTTCAGAAAATTTATGCAGAGCACTGCTCTGGCAAATAAGTAATTCAGGCTAAAGAAAAAATAAACTGCTCCAGGAAAAGATATTTCAGAATGCCTGAAGCATTTTTAACCTGGGATTACAGATGGTTTTAAAAATCCATCTGTGAGTAGATTTCCCCAGATTTCTCAATGAAAGTGAAGTATACCATTTTGTTGGCCCCACCACTTTAATTAGTAACACTACAGTTGTTAGGAGTAAATCAGAGGAAGCTTTACCATGCCCCTTTGGTTGTGTCCCAGCAAATAACAAGGTGGACGCCTTCATAATCAGCTCCTGCCTCTTAGCTGTTATCTAGAAGATAGAAACATTTTTTTCCAGAACCACCAGAAGTTATAAAGCTGCTTATATTCTAGCAGAGTAAGCTTGTGAAACTGTCAGAAGAAGTAAACTTCCTTCCTAAGTCACCATTTCCATTCCTCAGACAGAGAATGATAATCCTATAGGAAATAAGCCCTATAATTACATTTTTTTGCCCTGGAACAGAGCATTTACTGTGTGCTACACACTCCAGGAAATGGCAACCCACTCCGGTATTCTTGCCTGGAGAATCCCATGGACGGAGAAGCCTAGTAGGTTACAGTCCACGGGGTGGCAAAGAGTCGGACACGACTGAGCGACTTCACCTCACCTCACGCACTCCAGTACTCTTGCTTGGCAAATCCCATGGATGAAGGAGCCTGGTAGGCTGTAGACCATGGGCTCGCTAGGAGTCAGACACGACTGAGCGACTTCACTTTCATGCATTGGAGAAGGAAATGGCAACCCACTCCAATGTTCTTGCCTGGAGAATCCTAGGGATTGGGGAACCTGGTGAGCTGCCGTCCCTGGGGTTGCACAGTCAGATACGACTGAAGCTACTTAGCAGCAGCAGCAGCACGCACTTATTGTACTCTCTCATTATAGTTCCTCAACAATTCTGTGAGGCAGATAATACATTTTCAGAGAGGAAATAAAGACAGTAATTCACTCTGAGTGTGATTTGTGGCAGAGCCAACATTGAAATCCAGGCTTCCATGATTTCAAAATCTTTCAACTAACGTTAACTGTTAGAAGAGTGTAGGTACTGAAGGAGAAAGACAAGATTACTGGCTCATGAGAACCAGTCCAGCATTGCTAGTGAAGCAAAGTAGGCAGACTCTCAGCTTACTACTGAGTCAGAGAAATAGGAAAGTAAAGATTAATTAAAAATACATGTAACTTAGAGCTATGAATCTCACTGAAGTAGAATTTGTCGAAGCTTTAACCCAATTATTCTTTTTAATTTACCTTTTGATTATGATGTTATAAAAAGTAACGTTACTAGGGCAAAATACACTCTAAATAAACTTTTGTTGCTCTTCTGTATGTGAGAAAAATGAAACAAAAACAATTTAAGTAAATTTCAACTTACTGAAGTAGAGAAGTCATGAATTGATATTAATATATATATTTTGAATCTAGCAAATCTGTTATTGGTTGGCTTCTAGGCTTATACTTATCGAAAACAAATGAAATGTCTGAAATAGACCTAAAAATTAGTTATTAAAATGTAAAAAATTTGAGATGTTAAATGGAAGTGAAGGTAACCCAGACCTATTGAAAATATTTTAATTTCAATATGAGGAATATTTTTATTCATAAGAATTTGAGAATATCAGTGAGATGTTGCCAAAGATGATGGAACCACAGCAATAGAAACAGGAAAATGTTAGATTAGATAAGTGTTTTAAAAACTAAGAAATGAATTTATTACTTTCCTACTTGAATACAAATAAGTTGAAAATAAAAAATTATTACCAAAGAAAAGCATTTTAAAAATTAGAGGAGAGTATAATTTTCTTTTCATCCCTTTTTTTTTAAAGATTTATTTTTGCTGTGGACCATTTTTTTAAAGCCTTACTGAGTTTGTTACAGTATTGCTTTTTATTTTTTGTTTTTTTGCCTGTGAGGCATATGAGTGGGATCTTAGCTCCCCAATCAGAAATTGAACTCACACCTCCTACACTGGAAGGAAAGTCTGAACCACTGGATCACTGGGGAATTCCCAGCCTAGTATAACTTTCTGACAAGCCCATTTTACTCTTATGGGCTTGTTGGTGAATTTTTTCAAATGTTCAAAGAATAAATAATATCTATGTACCAGAAAGATGATATACTAACATTTGCATTTTGAAGTTAATATCGCCTCAGTACTAGGAGGAAACATTTTGAAAAAGCTCTCATTTGAACAAATGCAAAATATTAGCAAATGAAAAATAGTTATTTACTGTCACTCAGAATTCTGCGGTTAGTGTTCAACAGAATAACCATTAAATCAATATCAACAGAACAAAGTAGTAAAAATTCGAAGTATTAACTACAGGTAACTTTAAAAATAGTAATAAAAATATTTATTTATCTCTGTTAATGACTTTGTTGGTTTCTCATTGTGATAAGTAATTATTAAAACCGAGAACTTATATCATTCCTGTTAGGGAAAAATAAGAAACAATTCTCAACCAGAAATTAAATAATCTTGGCACTATTTTTTATATATAGTTGAAGAAAACTCATCATTGTAATAAATCCTTAATAAGCATATGTAAATGAGAAAGATAAGGAGAGCACAAATTTTTTCTATTAGTATGGCTTTTAAATTAGTGAAACCTGTAGTATCATAAACATAAAAGACTAATTCAGAAAATTGCAGGATATATAACGTTTAAAAATTAATCTTATTTCTAGATTCCAACAATGATAAGCTACAATTTAAAGTGTTTGGGTATTAGTATATGCAAGCCATTTAAAGAAAGTTACACAACTATGTTGGGATAAATTAAGAAAGATCCTTATATGGAAGCAGATTGAAGGAACTACATCCTAGTATAATGGAAGGGAAGTAAATAGGAAATCTGAAAACCAAAATTGTAGTCCTCACTTTACTACTTACAGTTGTATAATCATGGAAAAATCATGCCTACTTTTCATTTCATCATCTATAAAGTAGAAATAATGTTTTCAGAATTATTATGAGGATTAATGTAAATGAAATTATGTCCGAAGAACTGGCAATAAGGTGAAGTTAGTATGTAAATTTGCTACACTTCCACTTAACATGGATGGATGGATGATTTATATAATTTGACAGAACTATGATAATTTAGGCTAATAAGCAAGCAAAGATATGTCTTTTTAACTTAGGAGGAAAACGGGATTCTTGCATCCCAAGAGATGGGCTAAAACCTACCTGCATTATACAAGGATAAAGTACTCTATTTTTTAAAAGGTAAATGCAAATCCATAAGGCTTACTAGGCAAATTTATGAAAGAATTAAGTTCAAACAAGAAGATAACAAATAGAAGTTAATTCTTAGAATGGTATTCAGATTTCCTAATATTAAAAATGCAAACTAAGCAACTTTGACGTAGTTCATGCAAAAAAATTTTAGTTGCATGTATCCTCATACCAGTAGCATTATTATATTCAGTTTTTGAAGAACTATTTAGAAAAATATAATAAGAATCCTATAACCAGTCTGTCTTTTGATAGATCTAATTCACTCTGAGTTAGCATATGCCCAGGAAACTATTTTAAAAGAAAAAAGGCTATTTGTATAAAGATATTTCTAGTGAGTGCATTTATTTGAATTTTTAAAAGAGCCCAGTAATTGGGAACTGGATAAGTAAATTTTCATGTATTGCTGTTGCTTTCATAGACTTATATAGCCATTAATAGTATTGATATATGTAAAACTGTATGAGAAATGTTTAAATGAGCCTCAAAAGTGTTGTTATTGTATTTACTGATTGTGTAAAAATTGAAGTCTATATGTCAGAAAGAATCATAATAAAACATTGTAATTAGAGTGTAACATTAAGAGGCCCTTTTTTTCTATAAAATATTGATGTGTGAAATAAAAAATAAAAGATTAATTGATAAAATGGTTTACTGAATTGGAGACAATATTATTGATTTCTTTGAAACTTCTAAAATTCTCCTTTAAATTAAGAATATATATTTAAATGTTAGTGTCAAAAGGTAATCTTCAAAAGCATGGACAGAAAGTTTTCCAGCTCTTGTGGTCAAGATGGATTTTGTGTCTTTTGTATCTTTTCTCAGTTGCCCAGCATTAAGGTATACTATGACTATAAATATACTTTTCTTCCCCCCAATGGTAACCTCAGAACCAGAGGTAGAAATAATAGAAATGATATTAATACATTCCAGGACATCAGCATGAAGCCATTATATTGAACACACATTGTATTGACACATTCACACAATACACATGTTGTATTCACACATTAAAGTGTGTGAATGTCACTCAGTTGTGTCCGACCCTTTGTGACCCCATGGACTGTACAATCCGTGGAATTCTCCAGGCCACAATACTGGAGTGAGTAGCCGTTCCCATCTCCTTTCCCTTCTCTGGATCTTCCCAATCCAGGGATCAAACCCAGGTCTTCCACATTGCAGGCGGATTCTTAACCAGCTGAACCACAAGGAAAGCCCCACACTAATTAAAAGTATCACCCTAAATCCAAGAACGAACTTCATTTTGGAGTCTTGGAGGCCAGGGGAATGAAGGTTGGGTTTAGACCGGCAGTGAGAAATGAAATATTTCCTACCGTATCAGTAAACAAGGGTGTCACAGTCAGTGCAGTCCTCCAGTGTGAGCTGGTGAACCCCATGGGCACTTAGGAAGAATGGGAGCCATCAGACCACACCAGTTCCTATGGTGAGTCCCGAGGGAAGGAAGCTCAGGATGTGGAAGCACAGGCTACTGTCCTGGATAGCAGTGAGCCCAGACTCTTGCATCTTCCCACACATAGAAAAGCACTAAATTCCTCAGCTTAGTATATCTGGTTTTCTTTAATTAACAATAATCTTTTGATGTTCATGCTACCTGCTCTTTGTTACAAAGCTTCTATATAACCTGGCTCCTCCCCTCACCTCCTCGGAGCAGTTCTATCAGAGTTACTTGAGATGATGTCTCACAGGCTTGAAGTTCTAAGAAGTCTTGCTGAATAAATCATAACACTCAATTTTTAGGTTGTAAATATTTTTTAAGTCAGCAGTAGTGGCCAAGCCTGGGTCTGAGGAGTGTTTTCAGGGAGACAGCTGCTAGGGAAAGATCTCAAGGTACTGAGGATGCTGGCAGACTCTTTCTTATCAATCTGAGAAATTCAAATCAAGGTGATTTAATTCAACAAAGAAAACCAAATCAAGGTGATTTAATTCAAACAATTGTGGGTTATAAATTTGCATTGTTCTAGGGATTAGAAATAGGAAAATAAATGACAGATTCCCTGTAGCTGAGTACCAGTCCCTTAGAGGACGTGTGTTTTATTTTATCTTAATTTTTCTATCAATCATACTCCCCATTATAACCACCCCCTCTCTCTCCCTCCACCCCAGAAGAAAAGGAAAAACAAAAATGTGATTTGTGATGCACGTACCAGTGGGTACCAAAATCTTTGATTATGCAGTTGGAAACAAGTAGCTTAATAAAAGTTAAAAGCTAGATCAGTTAATACTTTCTGAAATCTTTTTCAGTTAACATTCAGTTAATTTAAAAGTTTCTGCCATTAATCAGAAGCTTTCTGGCCTGCCTGGGGAATGGAATGAAGAGACAGTACAAAAGATTGGTTAGGGTCCCAGAAGCCCAAAGTGTTAAGAGGTCAGGGAGTAGAAGTACAAAGAAATCAAAATGAGAGAAGCAGATCATACAGTTTCAAAACCAAAAAAATTCTGATTAGGATTAGTTTTACCTACCTTAGTCTTGGCAGGAAATTTGGAAGTCATGGTATTATTGCATTAGGGTAGTTGCTTCAGTTTTGAAGATTTAAACATTTTTATTTCAGTATTTTTACTCTCATAAAGGGACATTGTTTCCAGTATAGTTCTTACTCCTTTAGCCAACAACCATATGTATATGGTTTCCCTGGGCTTCCCTGGTGACTCAGGGAATGAGGGGTCGCTCAACCAAGGGCTTCCCTGGTGGCTTAGATGGTTAAGCCTGCACTGCAGGAGACCTGGGTTCGATCCCTGGATTGGGAAGATCCCCTGGAGAAGGAAATAGCAACCCACTCCAGTACCCTTGCCTGGAAAATCCAAGGGACAGAGGAGACTGGTACAGTTCATGGGGTCGCAGAGAGTCAGACACGACTGAGTGACTTCAGTATATGTATATTCACATTTCAACAGCAGGGGGCACAATACCTCCAGCTTTCTGTAAGGCATGAACAAAGATGCTGAGTGATTCAACTGAAAGAATTTAACTCTAACATGAGTATTAACAGTTCTGCTACAGCATTTGTAGGATTTTTTCTCCTAACAGTTACATTTTTTATATGAATGTCAGGACACGTGTGTAAGGTAAGATAGGGCAGATATTTATATCCATTTTACAGATAAGACTTGGAAGAATTAAGTGATTTGACTTGCCTGGACTCTCTCCTAGTAAATATTCAGATCCATTAAGTAGAATTGAGATGTAGCTTCTGCTTTGCCTTCATCTCAAGATGGTTATTTATTGCATATAAAAATGTACAGCACATCACTATTTTAAAAGTGGTGGTTTCTAGAATTTTAGAGTACATTTATTTTTAACAAATAAATCATCTTATAAATTACAATCTGTGTAATTAAACTGGGTCAGCTAGAATTGGAAGAAGGAGAAGGGAGTTTAAGCTCACACCTGAAATCAAAGCAAACTGTTTCTCCTGTTTTTTATGTCAAGAGCTTCATTTCTATAATATAGTATTTTTATTTGTTTCTGTTGATATCCTATAATTTGCTCGTTATATAGGTTTTTAATTCTTAGTACATGAATAAAGGGATAGATATCAGAGCAAAAGACATGACTTTGGATTTGAAGGTGCGAGGCTGACAAAGTGTAGTAGGAAGATAAATATGTGTTTGTAATTCAGTCAGAAGGAAATACATATGTAGGCATTTTACAGTTTTAAAGAAACGAATCTTAGGGGATACCAGTGCAGTGGGGTTTATGTCAGTTCTTTTAGTTATAGGTCATAAAATTAATGCCCCTGGGCATCCCATTTCTGTTTGTTTGACACTTTGACTTATTCATTCATTCATCTTGAGAAATGGAATATTTCCTGCCATATCAGTCAACAAGGATGTTGTGACCAGGAATGCCAGCCATCACGGATGGAGAGCTGGTGAGCCCGGAGGGAACTCAGGAAGGAAGGAATAGCTGCCATCTTACAGCCATCAGATGGCAGTCACTCCCTTCCACGAGCCCCGAGGAAGCTCAGGACATGGAAACAAGATACTGGCCCCAGAGAGCTGAGGTGCCTATCAGAGGAATTATTTCAGTGAGTTCATTCTCTTGCATTGTCCCATACATAGAAAAGTGCTAAATCCCACTACTTTGGATATCTGGTTTTCTTTAATAATCTTTTGCTGTTCCTGACTACCTGCATTTTATTGCAAAACTTCCATGTAACCTGGCTCCTTCCCTTGTTTCCTTGGAGCAGTTCTCCCAGGGTTGCTTGAGATGCTGTCTCCCAGGCTTGAAGTCCTAAAAATTCTCACCAAGTAAAACATAACTCTCAACTTTCAGGTTGTGGATATTTTTTTAAGTCTACAATCTCATACATATAAAAATAAGTACAGAAATATTATGAATCAGTATGGGGAAGTATTAATTTGACTTCATTATAATTTCATTATATGTGTTTATCTTTAATTGATTGGTACAAAGACTGTACTAAATAAACCATCCATATGGTTGGAAGACTAAATAAATATATGGTTGGAAGACTAAATTTCAGTAATGAAGAAATTTGGGGGAATGGACTGCTGAGGAAGAAGCAGGGAATTTTGTTTTTAGCTAATTAATGTAGTTGTTAAATTCTTAAAATGACTTAAGTATTAAAAAAAGCTGTATGTCCTTTTGTTCCTTTAACAATTCTATTTTATGACTATACACCATTATTTGCAATGCCCTCTGTTGCTGAAACAAGTGTAAACCAGGTGTTTATTAAAAGGAAAAAGCAAAAGAGAACTGCACTGAAAATAGTTTGTCATGAGATTGTAATCTCTTTTAAAACAAAGTCTGTGTGTGTCGTACCTCTGTATTCCCTACAATGTCTTGCACTTCACATGCATGCAAAAAAGTTTCGCAAAATGGAATACCAACTAGCAGTTTCCAGCACCTCTTTTCTTCTATTTCAACCCAAGGAACAGAGTACCACTGGGAACAGTCTGGGAAAATGTATCAAAAACCATAGTCCTGGATCTTTGTATTATTAGCACAGGTAATTAGTTTTAGGGTAAACCTATGTGAGTGAATAAAGCTACTTAAAAATAGGAACATTTCAATAATCTATGAAATGTTTCATCTAATCATCTTACTAATTTTCTCCGATCAAGGCAGTGGTTCTCAAACCAGGGTGATTTAGCTCTTTGGGGGACATTTGACATTGGAGACATTTTTGGTTCTAAAAACTCAGAAGGGGCTGCAACAACAGGCATCTAATGGGCAGAAGTCCTGCTAAACTTACTAGGGTGCCCAAGATAGCCTCCCCACAAGAATGATTCAGCCCAAACGTCCACACTGCCAAACTGGAGAAAGTGCATTCGAGTAAAAGTTTCTTTTATGCACCCCGCTTTAGCCTTTCTTCCTCAGCCTCTTCAGACTCCCTCGGTGCTTCTTCATCAGAGTCACTGTTGGTAGAGACTGCTGTTGCTCCCTTACATCCCATCCCTCTACTCCATCATCTCTGTTCCCTCACAAACTAGCAGAGGCTTCCACCCGAAGGTTCATAATAAACTCCAAACCAAGATTCATAGATATCGTGAATATATCTCATCCTGCCCCAGCTGTCAGATACAGACTAGAGATGTTGGGGAGTTTAGAAAAGATCATTCATCTCATTCAGGTATAGGATAAGTCTGCAAAGCAGTTATAGAAATGAAAGGATGATATTTTTGTATTGTTTTAGTTTTAGTTTTTTTTGGTCGTGTTCTCTTATTATCTTTTAAAAAATATGTTTCTCTCTACACACTGAAAACAGCTACCTCAAATCAATGTAAAAGTATTTAAGCATACTTTTTTTGGAGGGGTATTATTTACCCGACAGGCTATGGGCAAATGAATCAAATTATATGTATATAATAATATTCCAAAAGTTTCAGAGGAGCCAATACAAGACTAAATAAACCATCCATAATTGCATCATATTCACACTTGCTGATGGTTCATCAAGCAATGAAATAGTAGAGCAGTTTGACATTTTATTATTGTTTAGTAGCTAAGTCATGTCTGATTCTTTTGCAACCCCATGAACTGCAAGCTGCCAGGCTCCTCTGTCCGTGGGATCTCCCAGGCAAGAATATTGGAGTGGGTTGCCATTTCCTTCTTCAAATTTTCCTGGCCCTGGAATCAAACCTGCATCGGCACGCATATTCTTTACTGCTGAATCATCAGGAAAGCCACCCCTGAGCTAGTGACTGATTACATGTGAGTGCTACAGGAAAGGAAGGGAAACCAGGGCACAACAGAGGAAAAGCTAGTGCATGGGGACCGGTTATGAAAGCAAACATGATGCCCTGCCCAGTTTAATGCAATAACCTCTGGATTCTCCTGGATTAGGAAAATCCCCTTCCAGAATTCCAAAATATACACTCTTTTTTTTTCCTCCTGGCATCCTTGTACTGCAGCATGCCAAGCTTCCCTGTCCTGGAGATGGTTCTCCCAAAGCCCATGTCCATCGAGTTGGTGATGCCATCCAGCCATCTCATCCTCTGTTGCCCCCTTTCCCTCCTGCCCTCAATCTTTCCTAGCATCGGGGTTTTTTTCCAATGAGTCGGCTCTTCGCATCAGGTAGCCCAAAGCATTGGAGCTTCAGCTTCAGCATCAGTCCTTTCAAGGAATATTCAGGGTTGATTTCCTTAGGATTTCCCTTAGGATCTCTTTATGGCTCAGTGCTATTTCTTGATATGGTCCAGTCCTGAGCTCCCACCGTGTGCACTCAACTCTCCTATATCTTCAACATCTTTCCAATATTTTCTCTGCCTCCTTACTTTCCCTGAACCCTTGGTGCCCTCAAGGACCTGATTTCTCACCTCCGGGCAGGAGCTGGTTTTTTTTTTTTTTTTGATGGTGAGCTGATGTTTCAATAACGGACCATGACAGAAAATGAAATAGAGTTTATCACTCACAGCCCTGGAGGAAGGACATAGCACACCTCAAGGGGTCACACAGGGAGGCCAAGGCAGAGTGCAGCCAGAGAGGGTCAGGACTTGAGACACATTATAATCCATGGGTTGAGGACTTTGGGGTTGGTGGACTAAGGTTGGATTGGTCAATTCAGTTCAGTTCAGTTGCTCAGTTGTGTCCGACTCTTTGCGACCCCATGGACTGCAGCACGCCAGGCCTCCCTGTCCATCACCAGCTCCTGGAGTTTACTCAAACTCACGTCCATATTGCGTCAGTGATGCCATCCAACAATCTCATCCTCTGTTGTCCCCTTCTCCTTCTGCCTTCAATCTTTCCCAGCATCAAAGTCTTTTCAGATGAGTCAGTTCTTCACATCAGGTGGCCAAAGTACTGGAGTTTCAGCTTCAGCATCAGTCCTTCCAATGAATATTCAGGACTGATTTCCTTTAGAATGGACTGGTTGGATCTCCTTGCAGTCCAAGGGACTCTCAAGAATCTTCTCCAACACCACAGCTCAAAAGCATCATTTCTTTGGCGCTCAGCTTTCTTTATAGTCCAACTCTCACATCCAAACATGACCACTGGAAAAACCATAGCTTTGACTAGACAGACCTTTGTTGGCAAAGTAATGTCTCTGCTTTTTAAAAAACTGTCTGGGTTGGTCATAACTTTCCTTCCAAGGAGTAAGCATCTTTTAATTTCATGGCAGCAGTCACCATCTGCAGTGATTTCGGAGCCCAAAAAATAAAGTCTGACACTGTTTCCACTGTTTCCCCATCTGTTTCCCATGACGTGATGGGACCAGATGCCATGGTCTTCGTTTTCTGAATGTTGAGTTTTAAGCCAACTTTTTCATTCTCCTCTTTCATTTTCATCAAGAGGCTCTTTAGTTCTTCCCTATTATTCAAGCCAAAAAATAGCAGGGTTTTGTTAAGTTCCACAGGAGCATTTAGTCGCCAAACAGGGAGAATGACTTGGCTCTCAAGCTTGTTATTCAGTCACTCAGTGTCCAGCTCTGCGACCTTATGAACTACAGCATGGAGGCTGCCCTGTCCTTCACCAACTCCTGGAGTTTGCTCAAACTCATGTTCATTGAGTCAGTGATGCCACCCAACCATATCATCCTCTGTTGTCCCCCTCTCTTCCCGCATTCAATCTTTCCCTACATCAGGGTCTTTTTAAATGAGTCAGTTCTTCGCATCAGGAGGCCAAAGTACTGGAGCTTCAATTTCAGCATCAGTGCTTCCAATGAAAATTCAGGATTGATTTCCTTTAGGATTGGCTAGTTTGATCTCCTTGCAGTCCAAGGGACTGTCAAGAGTCTTCTCCAACACCACAGTCCAAAGACATCAATTCTTCGGTGCTCAGCCTTCTTTATGGGCCTGCTCTCACATTCATACATGACTACTGGCAAAACCATAGTTTTGACTAGATGGATCTTTATTGGAAAATTAATGTCTTTGCCTTTTAACATGCTATCTAGGTTTGTCATAGCTTTTCTTCCAAGGAGCAAGCATTAATAGACTTGTATTTAAGCTCCCGAGTTCCACCCACTCCTGTGCCTTTGCTATCTTTCTACTACTTAAAGCAGTTTTGGCACCCAGCTACTCAATAATAATAATACCTTCTATATTACCATTTTACAAACTAGTTTTATATTCTCATTTAATACACAAATACACACAATAAGACAGCATTTTGGTACAATTATTCCTATGTTACTGGTGAGTAGATCGAGGTTCAGAAATGTTAATTAATTTTCCCAGAGACATGGTAGTTATGTATACAAATTGGATTTGAACTCAGGACTTTGGCCTCAAAAGCATTCCTCTATCATAGAATTTATCAGATTGTTTCATAATCATTTATCCCCCTGTTTATAATTCATCTTTGTTTTTCCATTGTCTAGCACAGTGCCTGGCATATTATGTGTGCATGATGTATGTTTACTGATCAGTGCTGTAAATAGTGCATAATCATCAAGCTATATCACAAAGAACTTTACTGGACTCAAACTAATACATGGAGTTAACATTTAAATGCCTCTTTTCATGTCCATGCTTTTGTGTGCCCTATATCCTTGAAATTTCCTTTTCATCTTGATAAATTCCCTCCACATGATCCATATCAAAAAATAAATCTTTTAAAAAAAAGAATGAGAAGAAAATTATAATATCCTCTAATTTTTAAAATGCTTTTCTTTGGTAATAATTTTTTACTTCCAATTTATTTGTATTCAGGTAGCAAAGTAATAAATTTGTTTCAACTTGATAAATTTGCTCCAAATATTGGTTTCTTTTAAAATCTTCCCCAGCAAAGAGTTAAGTACTTCCTTTATTGCATTCTCCAGGTCCCCAAACACAGCTCAGTTTTAGTACTTATCAGATGCTTATAATTATTTGTTTACATGTCTGTCTTCTCACGTGTCTGTGAGATCTTTGTCATATCTGCAGGCAGAGGGAATAGCAATATGAAAGCAGCTGACTTTTGTTTTGGTTAGGGTTTGGCTTTGAGAATTTTTGGTGCATCTTAAAATTTTTATTGAAGTATAGTTGATTTATAATGTGCTAATTTCAAGTTTACAACAAAGTGATTCATTATACATATATATAATATGTATTTTTTCAGATTATTTTCTCTTATAGGTTATTATAAAATATTGAATATAGTTCCCTGTGCTATACAGTGGGTCCCTGTTTGTTATCTATTTTATATATAGTAGTGTATATATGTTAATCCCAAACTCCTAACTTTTCCCTCCCTCCCTTTTCCTGTGGGTAACCATAAGTTAGTTTCCTATATCTGTGAGTTTATTTCTGTATAATTTCATTTGTATCATTATTTTTTAGATTCTACATATAAGGAATATCATATGATATTTGTCTTTGGGCCCTCCCTGGTACCTCAGCTGGTAAAGAATCTGCCTGCAATGCAGGAGACCTGGTTCGATTTCTGGGCAGGGAAGATCCCCTGGAGAAGAGATAGGCTACCCACTCTAGTATTCTTGGGCTTCCCTGATGGCTCAGCTGGTAAAGAATCAGCCTGTGATGTAGGATACCTGGGTTTGATCCCTGGGTGGGGAAGACCTCCTGGAGAAGGGAATGGATATCCACTTCAGTATTCTGGCCTGGAGAATTCCATGGACAGGGGAGTCTGGTGGGCTACAGAGGAGTCATGGGGTCGAAAAGAGTTGGACATGACTGCTCAACTAAGCAGAACACAGGCCTATTTCACTTAGTGGACAGGAGAGGAATAGATACACACCTATGGCTGAGTGCTTTTGCTGTTCACCTGAAACTATCACAGCATTGTTTGTTAATCAGCTATGGACCAATAATAAAAAGTTTAAAAACAATTTAGGGGAAAAGCAGAAGGGAAACATGAGTCTAAGCAGTTGATCATTTATGTGTGTGTGTGTTTATGTATACATGTCTAAGAATAAATACACAAATTAGATACAAATGTGTATATGGAATTACTAACATTTATGAATCATTGGATATGTTTAAAGAGGAAAGTAATCTATTTTTCAACATTTATGTTACTGAATCCAAGCTCATATTGCTCACTGAACAATAGGCCAATAAGTCAAAGATGAGTTATTGGGGCAAGGAAAAGAACCATCTTACCTGAATTTGAATTCATGCCTCTTTTATACTGAAAGAAGAGGCAGTAAAGTCGAACACTTACTGGTTCCAGTCAGCCTCCAGAAGAGATATGTTCATTTCTTCTTTCCTATAGTCTTTCACAGGTGGGCCTGGTCAGGATGTTTCTGGAGCTAAACAAAGTTATATTAATTTAATGTTTAGTTATTTTAGTTTAAACTCCATTACCTGGGAGTCAGTGTTCCCAGAGATGGGTCATTATGTATAGTTGAAGCTTACAGGTAACATCCCTTTAGTGATTAACTTGTAATAGAGTATAAGCTTTCTTCCCTAGTACAGTCAGTCATATTTACATTATTCAGCTCTTTAAACATGTGGCAAAAAAATTTAAATATATATCTTTAAAAATATGGGAGTATACATAGTTTTTTCAAAATTCTATTAGGAAAAATATTAGAAAAAAAATTGAAGACCCCTACTGTAGACCATGGACAGCCATAAAAGGCATGGTCAGACTTGTACAAGCCTGGTAATTACTGTTATTTCTACCTCTCCACATATCTGGAGTCTAAGAGGTTCTTAGAAGAACTCAAAGAGGATTGCTTTACCTTCGTAGAAGTTCTCCTTTCAGTCAGAAATGCACACCCTGATACTTTGTTAACACTAAGCTCATCTTTTAAGATCCAACTTATCTTTCATTGCTTCATGAAGCCATTGGGATTTAATTTTTCTGGTTTCCAACCCAATTCCAATGTTCGCTCAGTCGTGTCCGACTCTTTGCAACCCCATGGACTTTAGCCTACAAGGCTCCTCTGTCCATGGAATTTTCTAAGCATGAGTACTGGACTGGGTTGCCATTTCCTTCTCCAGGGCATCTTCCTGAGCCAGGGATTGAACCCGGATTGCCCACATTGCAGGCAGACACTTTACTGTCTCGGCCACCAGGGAAGCCCACTGGTTTATTGTTGCACAATAAACTTTTGATTCAGTTCAGTTCAGTTCAGTCACTCAGTCGTGTCCGACTCTTTGCGACCCCATGAATCGCAGCACGCCAGGCCTCCCTGTCCATCACCAACTCCCGGAGTTCACTCAGACTCACATCCATTGATTCAGTGATGCCATCCAGCCATCTCATCCTGGGTCGTCCCCTTCTGCTCCTGCCCCCAATCTCTCCCAGCATCAGAGTCTTTTCCAATGAGTCAGCTCTTAGCATGAGGTGTCCAAAGTACTGGAACTTTTCAGCTTTAGCATCATTCCTTCCAAAGAAATCCCAGGGCTGATCTCCTTCAGAATGGACTGGTTGGATCTCTTTGCAGGCCAAGGGACTCTCAAGAGTCTTCTCCAACACCACAGTTCAAAAGCATCAGTTCTTCAGCACTCAGCCTTCTTCACAGTCCAACTCTCACATCCATACATGACTACCGGAAAAACCATAGCCTTGACTAAACGAACCTTTGTCGGCAAAGTAATGTTTCTGCTTTTGAATATACTATCTAGGTTGGTCATAACTTTTCTTCCATATCATCTTACATTGCCCACCTTACACTTATGAGTTGATCTTGGCTTTATAAGAGTACTGTAATCTCCTTGAGGGACCACGTGTCTCTGGTTTCTCCTACAAGCCTCAGCAGACTGTTGTTGTTCAATTGCTAAGTCATTTCTGACTCGTTGCGGCCCCATGGACTGTAGCCCACCAGGTTCCTCTGTCCCTGAGATTTCCCAGGCAAGAACACTGGAGTGGTTTGCCAGTTCCTTCTCCAGGGGATCTTCCCCACCCAGGGATTAAACTGCATCTCCTGCATTGGCTTGTGGATTCTTTACCACTGAGCCCACTCAGCAGACTAACAGGCACTTAATATGTACATGATCAATTCACATCTTTACAGGGTAAGCAGGGTCATCACACTTCCCGTATGGATGTTGTGGGGTAATAGAAGTTGCCCCACAGTACAATAGGTTGTGTAACAACAAAATCACGAGTTTTGAAATCAGCCAGTCCAGTCCTGAGTTGTCAAAACTATCTTCACCATCTCTTACTCATTTTGAGCCACAGACTGCTTTTCTCAACAATAACAAAAAAAGGGTAGGGGACATCTTCCATAGAATGATTGCCTTGGAGCTTGTTTCATAATAGATACCCAGTTTGCAATAGTCACCTTCCGCTTTCCTGTTCATAGTGTCAAAGGAAATAGAAGTTTAGGCTTAACATTAGTTAAGTTTTAGTTCAGTCCATGCATTTTCATCCTCTCAGGATGTGTTCTGGGAATCAACTAGAATATAACAAGCAATTAGGACTCAGGATTGAAATCCATTAGTAAATAAAGTATTAAGGGGGGGAAAAGGCTGATATATGTATTCTGCAAGAAAGGGATGTAGTTTTGTTCTGTTTAAAGGAGCCAGGCTGGAAGACTAAATCTGTGTGACTAGGCCTGCTGCTTATATACACCCATGCTATTGGAAGGACCTAAGCAATGTAAGGTTTGCTGTCTCTAGGTCTCTACTAACTAGTCATGGGACAGAATAATAGTAATTTAATTCAGGACTTGAAGCCCAGTGTGCTTTCTAAGACACAGGTATAGTCAATTTTATTATATAAAATTTATGTAATATTTTAAAAATCTGGGGACTTCCCTTGTGGATGCATGGGATGTAGGCTCAATCTCTGGTCGGGGAATTGGGATTCCCACATGCTGTGGGGCAACTAAACCTGTGCACTCTGGAGCCCGAACGTCTCAGCTAGAAGGAAGCCTGGGACTGCAAGCACGAGCCCTCTGGCTGCAGCTACAACCCAGTGCGGACAAATGATACATACAGAAAAAAATTTCTTCTACTGAAATGATAAGAAGGGAAAATGTACTCAGCTCCTGCCCTCTGACATCACAAAGCTGGACCTCTACTTCAGCTCGGAGCACAGCGAGGCTTTCAGTGGCACCTTGTTCACCTCTCCCTTTGTGACTTCTCTCCTCTCACCCCACCTTATCCTCTGTCTCTGCGTCATCTTGTCTTTTCATAGCACTTCACTAGTTTACCTGTTTTACTTTCTGGGTTGTTTTTGTCTCTTCTCTTTTACCCTCCGGACTGTGATAAGTTCCACAAAATGCTTGCTTCACTCACCACTTCATGCTGAGTTTCTAGCGCAGTGATTGACACATGTACTTAAGGAATAAATGAGTGAATATATGAAAGTTAAAATTGTACTAATTTATTGTTTTAACCATAAGAGCCCATTTATTGGTCTGTAAAGTACACTGAGATTTGTTAACCTACAGCATAATTATTTGCACTAAACTTCTTTGCCAGTAAAGGATTAAATCATGCTGAAATTGAAGGTCAAGCTATGCTTTAACATCACATATTAATAAACAATTAATTATATTTAATATATACTTAATAAGAAATTATTATTATACTTAATAAGATT
>SJYQ01005532.1:28690-41537 GCA_006410935.1 Redunca redunca | reverse complement strand
ACTTTGGCCACCTCATGCGAAGAGTTGACTCACTGGCAAAGACTCTGGTACTGGGAGTGATTGGGGGCAGGAGGAGAAGGGAACGACAGAGGATGAGATGGCTGGATGGCATCACGGACTCGATGGACTTGATTCTGAGTGAACTCCGGGAGTTGGTGATGGACAGAGATGCCTGGCGTGCTGCGATTCATGGTGTCGTAAAGAGTCAGACACGACTGAGCAACTGAACTGAACTGAACTGATAGGTTATACTCCACATAAAGTTTTTATGAAATATTGGCTCTATTCCTTCTGCTGTATACATCCTTGCAGCTCATTTTATGTCTAGTAGTTTGTACCTCTTAATCCTCTTCATCTATCTTGCCCCTCCTCACACCTCTGGTAACCAAGAAACTAAAAGTGAGCCCATATCTGGGTGCAAAGAGATGTTATCAGAATTTGTGAACTAAAAACTTTCTACTTTGCCATTTTTTATGTATACTATTTTGATAAATATGATGGTTTGGTTTCTGGTCTTAGCAAGAGTGAACAAACAATGATGGAGGGAGTATTATTACTTCTTGGCAGCCTTAATGATTAATAACAAAACTATCAGTAAACAACTCAAAACACATGGTATATTGGGGCTCACTAGTGTATAGTGAGCCTTGAGGACATCTTTGTATGACAGAATCAAACAGTAAGCATTATTGATGATACTGATTGAGAGATTCATAGAAAGATGCAACTGTTGATATATCTATTCTGTTCAAGAAGGCAGGGATTTTTAAAGATTTTAGAAAATTCTTAAAGAAAATGATTTAGTGCTCAGAAACACACATATTAGTATGTGGAAAGCTCAGTAAGACAGAAAGATACGATATGCAGGAAATCGCATTAGAAGAGCCAATATTGTCCAGAAATATATGCTAAAATTAAAGATATGCATAAGCACCATCCATTTCTCTGCATTTATTGAATAGCACAGATGATATAATTAGCAAGATACACAGAGGTACACAGCACCACAAACACAGCCATACTAATACAAGAAGAAAATGTGTATTTTCTTCTGAATTTGATTTCAGAGTGCTCACTGCATCTCAGTGTTTGTCATTGGACACTGCCACCTGCTCTCTTTTAAAAGGAACTATTAAAGAACATTGCACTGAAGCTGATGACTTCATTTTCAAAAAATCCTTTCTTGTCCAAAATATTCATAAGTGCAGAAATTATCTTTTTCTAAAGTTCTAAAATCTGTCTGTAGTTACATCAGAGGCTCCATCCCATATTACTTTTCCATAAAAAGCAAACATTTATTTGCCAGCATTTCTGCCTGACTCTCTCCTGCAGAAACCAAGTCTGCTTAGCCAGCATCAAGGTTGTTCATTGAGAAAATGGTGATAGTATGTTGGGTTTTAAAAATCTGTAGTTAAAAGTCAGTATATTTTTTAAAATAATATTTTATGGAAATATATATTATGTTGTTGTTTGCTGTTGCTTAGTCACTAAGTCATGTTCAATTCTTTTGCAACCCCATGGACTGTAGCCTGCCAGGCTCCTCTGTCTATGGGGTTTCCCAGGCAAGAATACTGGAGCGGGTTGCCGTTTCCTCCTCCAGGGGATCTTCCCCACCCATGGACTGAACCCACATCTACTGCACTGGCAAGTGGATTCCTTACCACTGAGCCACCAGGGAAGCCCATATATTATATAAAATAATAAATAAAATAGTATATATTATATAAAACAATAATAATGGCATTTATCTAATTATACATGTTAAGGAGGAAATGGGTTAATTATTTTTAAAAAATGAACATGAGGAATTGCTTTTTTTTTCACTAAATGTACAAAATATCACAAGGAAGTTTAGGTTTTAAACAATCTTCCTCAAGCATGTGTTTATTTGGCTTGCTTGTACTGTTTCTTTCTCTCCTTTTCTTCTTCCCTATTACCACCTTCTCATTTTTCATTCTTTTCAGTAAATAGTAGTATGACAAAGACTTGCCTTTAGTCTCTGAAAAAAATTACTAGCAGTAGAAAGATGAGGAAAAGCTCTCCCGTTCTAGGCCATTCTCCCCTACTCTCCTCCACTGGCAGATATTTTAAGACTTTACAGAAACTGAGTATTTTTTTCTTTTTTTAAAAAGACCTAGTCCAAACCTACTAAAACTTTCACCATCTCTGCTGCCTAATTCATTTATTCATGGCCTATATATATTCTCCTCTGTAACCTCTTTCTTCTTGTCTTCTTATTGCTTATATGAGAATTGCTGGATAAATTATTCAGTTTTTCCTATTATCCAGTATATCTGCAATAAACTGATAATCTAGCCCTGTAAATACATTTATAATAATTTGAGTTAGTCTTCTCTTTGTATTTGCCTAACTGCCTGTCAGTCTTTATCTAGCTCTTTATACTCTGTTTTCAAGCCTTTGCCTGCAATGGACTTCAAGTACTTTGTTTCTGTTTGTTATATAATGAAGACAACCTGCTAAGTAGATGCAAATGCTAATTCTGTAGTTACTTTTCATTTCAAATGAAATTTCATTAGTGTTAAGTATGGAAAATTAATTGCTTCTTATTCACAAGTCTGCAGGACATAACGGCCAACTACAAATAACTATGTTAAAGGGTAATGCTGTGGATTAACCGTAAATCAACAGAGCGGGCAAATTCTGCATTAAGGGCAAAATCCAGGTGTCTACTCATGACCTCTAGGTGCTAATAAAGAAATAGATACAATCTCTTGGGCTGGAACATGATTTTTCAAGTATTTTTTCTTTCATTCAACTTTTTTTTTTTGTATTTTCTTTAGGGCAGAGTCAGGGGATAAAATAACAATAAGATAATCTCTGCCCTCAGAAAGTTTACAGTTGGCTAGTGAAACTTGTCTGGAGAAGGCAATGGCACCCTACTCCAGTACTCTTGCCTGGCAAATCCCATGGATGGAGGAGTCTGGTGGGCTGCAGTCTATGGGATTGCTGAGAGTCAGACAGGACTGAGCGACTTTACTTTCACCTTTCACTTTCATACATTGGAGAAGGAAATGGCAACCCTCTCCAGTTTCTTGCCTGGAGAATCTCAGGGACAGGGGAGCCTGGTGGGCTGCTGTCTATGGGGTTGCACAGAGTTGGACGTGACTGAAGCGACTTGGCGGCAGCAGCAGCGGTGAAACTGGTCAAGTGAAAATAGAGGGAGATTAACACTTTGACCTGTCATCACAGATATTTTGAAAGGGCGACAGAAGAAATAGCTAGCTAAGCTACTTGTGAAGTTTCATGGGACCAGAGGCTGTTAAGTAGAAACCCCAAAGTCAGTATTTACTCATATTTTTCCTTGTTTACCTTTTCTCTACTCTCTTCAGTGGGACTTACATTTCACTGAATGGCTAACGCAGTGATGTTCTAGAGTCTTCGTACTGGTTGGCAGCTGGTGGAAAACCCATTGTTAGCATCTCTGCCAACACTGTATCCAGTGGCATCATGTTGGTTAGTCACTTGAATTTGGTGATGGGAATAGTATTTATACCATGAAAGTGAAAGTGAAGTCGCTCAGTCGTGTCCAACTCTTTGCAACCCCGTGGACTGTAGCCTACCAAGCTCCTCTGTCCATGGAATTTTCCAGGCAATAGTACTGGAGTGGATTGCCATTTCCTTCTCCAGCGGATCTTCCCGACCCAGGGATCGAACCCAGGTCTCCCGCAGTGTAGACAGATGCTTTACCGTCTGAGCCACAAATGCTGCCAAGAAAGTTTTTTTTTTAAAAATTTCTCCAAAGAGCAGCTGGTTAAACATTTATCATCCCAGGGAAAGAAGTATATCTGTGCTGACTAAAATAAGATGCACAACATGGAGTTGTGAGTTAAGTTGTGTGTAGGGCAAAATGAGGACTGCAGCTTGGGAGACAGCACCTCAGATAGGTCTGAGAGACTGCTTGAAAGAGGTAGTGGGGGGAGGTTAATATATAATATTTTGGTGAAGGGGGAGTTCAATGCAATCAAGCACCTATTTTACAAAATGGATTCTGCTAGCCATGAGGAGTCAATGTCACCACGAAGGGATTTAGTGCTTTTCTAGATATGAACAGTTGCAATGATTGGGATCATGAAATCAGTTCCTGAAAGTAGCTAACTATCTAAAGACCTGTTCCACCAGTTTCTCCGGAGCACAGAGTGCCTCACTGTCACCCGAATTACCCTTAGAGGGTGTTGAAGGTCAACAGCTGCAGCAGCACAGGGTTCAATCTCTGCAGAGGCAGATGGCAAATGCCCTTGTTGCTGTCTCGTCTCTGGCAAATGTTCTTGGCAAGTGCCAATTTGTAGCTGACACCTTAATTCTACTAAAAAATTTAGTGGAGGATAAAGAGACAGGATGGTTTTTTTCCTCTAATAATAGAAAGGTATGGTCCAGATAAAGCAGAGATGAGAACCATAGTAAGATACTATCCCTACCTTCTTAGAAATTACACCAGGAAGGATAAGACAAGTTATCAGTCACTATATCTCAAGACTAAATCAGCAAAAAAGTTCAAAGGAGGAAGGGAAGACTAGAAAGCCTGCTCTAAAAGTACATTTCAATGGTTTGGTTCATGGATTGCCGAATAATTAGGGCCCCACAATTACTGTCATGTAAGATCTGTGGGTCACTCAGACAAAGGTGGTGTTATTTTGGTGTATGAAGTTTCTCAGCATTTACCATCCTGTTATCCTTCTGTGGAGATTCCTGTTCAATGTCAGCAACAGAAGCAGACAGAGTAACAGTGTTACAGAGGGTTGGCATAGGCCTCTTAGTGTCTAGGTTTATACTTTATTACTCTGCAATACTGAGAAAGTAACATACACTCACAATGATTCAGATTCCTCATTCTTAAAATTTGATTAGTAATAGTACATAACTCATAGGGGTTTTTTTGAAATTAAATTCATTAAAGATGTGGAAGCATTCAGGGCATACCATATCATGTATTGTGCTCATGCTGTCGTGTCTGACTCTTTGCAACCTCGTAGACTGTAGTCCTCTGTGTCCACTAGGCTCCTCTGTCCATGGGATTTTCCATATAAGAATACTGGAGTGGGTTACCCTTTCCTCCTCTAGGGGATCTTCCTGACCAAGGGATTGAACTTGAGTCTCCTGCATCTTTTGCATGGCAGGCAGATCGTTTACCCAATGAGCCATTGGGGAAGCCACATATCATGCATATGTAGATGTTATCTGTTGTTTTTATTAAAACATATTCACAAGGACTGGCAGTTTCCATAAAATGGGTTAGATGTGGTCAATTCTGTCTTTCCAAACACTTTTAAGAACTCCCAGAAATCACTGCTGACTCTTAAGCTTGACATATGAAGGTTATCCATAGAATCTTGCGCATTCACCCAGTTTCTCTGCAATTAACCCTGAATATTTGTGGTACTATCTTCATCACTTTCTGATATTACGAACACATAGAGTAGATATAATTTCTCTTCACAGTAGATATTATTTCTCTTATATTGTTGTTAGATTTACCTAATCAGTGGTGGGGCTTCCCAGGTGGTTTTGTGGTAGAGAATCCACCTGCCAGCATAGGACACATGGGCTGTAGCCCTGAGTCTGGAAGATCCCCTGGAGAAGAAAATGGCAACCCATTCCAGTATTCTTATCTGGAAAATTCCATGGACCGAGGAGCCTGGTGGGCTAGAGTCCATGGGGTCCCAAAAGAGTCAGACACGATTTAATGACTAAGCAACAACAAATCAGTGATAAGGGAAAGGCACAGGTCTGAAAGTACTGTGAAGCTGGCCTCATAAGATGCTGTTCTAAAGAAAGATAAAATTTAAAAAGGTTTTTGGAAATATAAACACTTAAAAAATAGACATAAGATTTTTCCTTCTTCTTACTGGCCATAGAATTATTCACCACCTGTCAGTTCCTATGAACTCTTTGTTCAAAAGCAATAGGAAAAAAGCAACCTTTGAACACAGATATGCTTACTTCACTTACAGGCCTGCTTCTGGTCTTCCAGGAATCCCATGGTAAGGCCTTCCTCCTGGCCACAGATATGACAGGACCTGGAATCATTTCTGAGATATAATGCAGGCATTTACGATGATTAGTTAATCACTTATACAACTTCTTGAAAATGAAAACCTGCTGCGGAGGGACAAAATCCATAAGAACCATAAATCACTTCTGTAAAGTGCCAAGTGCCAAGCATCAAGCTGTTCACTCTTTCATGAGGTGATGCTTGGTTAGAGGATGGGAAGAAGAATAATCGAGCAGAGTTCTTTTATGTGGTTTTATGTTCTTTTATGTGGTCTGTGCCATGGCACAGACACTGGTGTGAAAAGCAGAGCACCTGTGTAGTGTCCCAGAGATGGCGTTGAGAGGGTGGCAATATCCACACTCAGGAATCCAGGCTACCCTTCCCTGACCACCACTTCAACCAGTCAACACATTACTACTGCAGCAGCTCTCACAGATGAAATATTTACAAGTTTCCGTGTTGGCTACATGCATTTTAAAAGCTAATTTTATTTATTTATTTTTGTTGGCACTGTGTCTCCATTGCTTAGCTCGGGCTTTTCTCTAGTTGTGGCGAGCAGGGGCTACTCTCTAGTTGCAGTGCTGGGGCTTCTCACTTGCAGTGGATTCTTTTGTTGCAGAGCACGGACTCCGTGGCCCAAGGGCTTCAGTAGCTGTGGCAGGAGCGCTCATGAGTCGTGGTTCCCAGGCTCTAGAGCACAGGCTCAACAATTGTGGCACACGGCCTTAGCTGCTCCATACATGTGGAGTCTTCCTGGACCAGGGATGGAATGAATGTCTCTTGCATTAGCAGGTGGATTCTTTACCACTAAGCCACCATTTTAAAAAAATGGGTCATTGGTTAAAAGTTGAAAACCATTAGACTAATTCATCCTTAAAGATTGAAGACTCAACACCTTTCCAGTTGCTAGTTTCAGACATGATACTTCTTTTAATCTTCAAAATTAGTTCATACTATTTCCAGTACTTAAACTCATAATTGTTTAGAGCATAGATTACTATATAAAACTCTGATGAAATACAAAGAATAGGAGGTGACCATTCAGATTGAGATCTTTTTCAATACTTTAAATGTTCAGGTTAGCAAAGAGAAAATATTAACTCCTATAGTTTAAAAGGATCATTTATTTCATTCCCTTTTTCCATCTGACCTAGTTAATAATAGCAGAACTTTATACTGGAAAGTACCTTAAGAAACCTGTCATTTTACAGATGAGTGACCAGAGGGTTATTCAGAATTGCTTGAGGAGGTATTCCATGTCCAGGGCATTTTCTTCAGTGACATATGGTTTGGCCAAAGAGTAAATATTCAAGTTAACTGAAGCAACTAACTGGATATTTTTAATCACAATTTTTGTTTCTTTCTCTCAATGTCTGTCTGTCTCTCTTTCTTTCTCTTTCCTTCTTGCTTCTCTTTCTCCTTCTTCCCTTCTTTCTTTCTTTCCTCCTTATCTTTTATTTATTCATTCACTAAACAATTTTTTGAAACTCTACAAGGAGCCCAGCACTCTACCAGCACTAGAAATCTGCAGTTATATAAGAAGATCTGGTACTTATCTCATTAAAATGTATAGCCTGGAAGAGGAAATAGAGTAAATTGCTTTGTGAGGGTGGAGTGTTAGGTCCTATGGAAGATGTATTCAAGGGTGTTGTTGAAGCAAATGCCAATAGTGATGGTCATGGAAGAAGTGGCAGTTGGATTGTGTGTTTTCAAGAATGAATAGAAATTGAGTAGACAAAAGGTGTGTATGGGCCTGTATGTGTGGGGGTATGTGAGCTGTGGAGGGAGTTTCCAAGTAGAAGAAAAGAGACGGATGTCCAAACAAATGATGCATTGGAGGATCTGCAAGAATTTCATAAGGCTGGTTGGAGGGATATGTGTCAGAAAGGAGTGTTGGGAGATGAGAGCTGTAGAAAGAAACATCCTAAAGGATCTTTTAGAGAAAGTTTATAAGTATAAATTTGACCTGAAAAATGTTATGATGCAACAGATAGCTGGTGGTCATGGGGATGTGTCATTAGGCCTGTGAAAGTGAAAGTGAAGTCGCTCAGTCGTGTCCAACTCTTTGCGACTCCATGGACTGCAGCCCACCAGGCTCCTGCGTCCATGGGTTTCCAGGGAAGAGTCCTAGAGTGGGTTGCCATTGCCTTCTCATTAGGCCTATATCCTAGGAAATAATTGGCGGGACTGTGTGGAGAGACTGGCCAGTCCTGAGGTGACAGAACCATTAAGGATATGCTTCCAGTAATTCAGGAAAAAGAGATGAGGGCTATAGGGTGTGCTAGGGAGAATTGATATCAGGGAATAAATCTATGACTAACCATAGATTTTATGATTTTATGATTTTATAATCTGACTTTACCTGCAGGGTTTAAGAAAAACGCGTGGTAAGAAATAAATTATTTAGGTCCTCCCAGAGACTTGGCTACACTAGACAGTAAAGATCAAAATCCTAATTCAACATTTCTACATCTAACAAATAGTCTCCCAGATATTTCCCTGACATTAAATTCAGCAAATGTTTCCTAGGAGAGTTAAATATAGTATTGTGTTTGGTTTGATTCTTTGTTTCTTGGGCAGAGTAATAGAGTAGTTGTAATACTTTGACCTTGCTCTAGATGTTGGGTATGTTTTTTATCATACTGGAGTCAATCTGATACTATCTAAATTAAGTTTTGCAAAAACTCCCTGGAAAAGGATTAAAATTAGTTCAGGGAAGAGACTTATATCCATCAGATTAATCAAAATGTTCAATATATTAATTGTTTAGAACGAGCTCCATGTGCTGCAGTGAAGTAGGGTGAGTGCATATGGATGTGGGAGAGGACCAGTATCATAAATCATAGAGAAAGAGCTCATTTTGTTAAAAATAAATGATTATGGCTATCACATACAAAAGTAGATCTGAACATACTTATATTTCTTTTACTTGAAATACTCAGGTGAATCACAGGGCCTATGTTTTGCAAATTGCGGTGCCAGGATCAGCAGTTTCAGTGTCACCTGGGAACCTGTTAGGAAGCAAATTCTGAAATTCCATTTCAAACTTACTGAAACAGAAACTCTGTGGAGCAGGAGAGTTAGTAATCTGGGTTTTAACAAGCTTGAAGGAGGTTCTGAATCACAACAAAGTTTGAAAACCACTATGATTGAGCTGTTGTCTTCATGGTTGAAATCATGGACTCCAGAATCAGATCTTCAAATTCTGGCTCTGCCACTAAATAGATGTGATCTTGGGCAATTTACTCAATTTCTCTAAACTTTAGTTTGCTCATTTGTAAAATGGGAATAAATATATTTCCTACTGCATAGGCTGCTACTGCTACTGCTGCTGCTAAGTCACTTCAGTCGTGTCCGACTCTGTGCGACCCCATAGACAGTAGCCCACCAGGCTCCCCCATCCCTGGGATTCTCCAAGCAAGAACACTGGAGTGGGTTGCCATGTCCTTCTCCAATGCATGAAAGTGAAAAGTGAAAGTGAAGTCGCTCAGTCGTGTCCGACTCTTTGCGACCCCATGGACTGCAGCCTACCAGGCTCCTCCACCCATGGGATTTCCCAGGCAAGAGTACTGGAGTGGGGTGCCATTGCCTTCTCCGCTGCATAGGCTAGTTGTAGAAATTCAATGAGATAATGCATTCATTGACTCATTTATTCATTGATTCTCTACGTACTCACTGAGCATCTGCCTCCTCCCAGGCACTCTCTCAGGCACTGGAGATTCAATGGTGAGTAAAAACGACGAGAACTTCACTTGAGAGAGAGACACACACACATTCCAGTGGATAACATGTTACGGGGACTCAACATCATATCTATCTCATTCACTGCAGGCTCTCAATAAATGTTATTTGTGATGAGTATTAGATAATTGTTCCTTTGAACAGGAATTCAAAAGCCATACAATTTTCAATTTACCTTTTCCAAACATTGTTAAGATCAATGTGAAAATGAAATTCTCTCAGTTGTGTTCTAGTCTGTGACTCCATGGACCATAGCCTGCCAGGCTTCTCTATCTGTGGAATTCTTCAGACAAGAATACTGGAGTGGGTTGCCATTCCCTTCTGCAGAGGATCTTCCCAACCCAGGCATCAAACCCTGGTATCCTACATCGCAGGCAGATTCTTTACTGTCTGAGCCACCAGGGAAGTCCTAAGATCAGTATAGGTCTGGCTAATTGCGTTGTGGTTTAGTCTCGAAGTTGTGTCCAACTATTGCAACGCCATAGATTGTAGCCCACCAGGCTCCTCTGTCCATGGGGTTTTTCCAGGCAAGAATACTGGAGTGGGTTGCCATTTCCTTCTCCAGGGGATCTTCCCGACCCAGGGATTGAAGCCACGTCTTCTGCAGGCAGATTGCAGGCAGATTCTTTACGGATTGAACCACCAGGGAAGCCTGTAGGTCTGGCTGGTGAAGGATAAATAAAAACAACAACCACCACCACCACCACAGAAAACATCTTGACACTTTAAACAGAAAAATCCTGAGGACTGTAGTTTATGAAAATAAAGCTACCATAGAATCTAAAGACAACATTTCACCCTAATGAAAATAGAGATAAACTCAAGAGCTGCTGTTTAGACCATTTCAGAATATTACATTTGTGAAGGATTTAGAATGCCCCAAAGTTTCTGTCCTATTGCTTGCTAACACATTAAAACATATTGCACTGTTCCATTATTAAATGATGCTTGAAAGCTCTCTGTGTTTGATCGAGGGGAGCAATCTTCTGGGTGTCCAAGAAAAGCTGCTACAACTTTCTTAACAGCCACTCACATCTGGTGATGAAGGCCTAGTCATTTAAATTTAAAAAAAAAAGAGAAAATGCTGAGAGGCAGTTTGATCTAACTCAACCTTTTCAAATGACTACACTAATTTTAAACATATGAATTTAACTGTATGTTTGCCCCTCTATAAACAGGGCGAACAAACAGTATATCATTTTTACACTTGAACTGTATTATGAGTTTAATGCAGGCTCAGGTGAGGTGAGGTCAGATGATACAATTAAATGGATCTGGTACCAGCTGGAGATTAGGCTGTCTTTAACCATGCTTGGGTGATTTATCCATCAACAACTCATGTACAGCTCCATAAAAATTGATATCTGTTTAAAAATAGGTATTAAAATACAGTGTACTTTTAAAATTAGAGACTAAAATATTGTGTAGTTGCCAGCAGGTAGTTTATTTAATATTCATGTGCAGTATGAAACAGAAAGATACCTGTTCTTAGAATAAATATCTATTAGAATAAATTCACCCTAGATGCTAATATAAATATAGAGAGCTTCTGTGCTTGGTCAAGTCCTTGGAAACAAATGTGAAAACAAACAAACTTTTAAATCATTTACAACCCCCCAGCATGTGGAATAATGACATATAGTTACTTCACTTGTTAACCGACTCTATCTGTTCCTCAAGGATTTATTTCAGTGTTGTTCTTTCATGAAAATCTGCTTAAAAATAGGAGGAAAAAAAGGAAACAGAAATGCCAAGTAAATGGATTTGTTAAGAAGAAACACAAAATTTGGGTGTTTTTATGTATTTTACTGTGGATTATGAAAGGTAGACTTCAATCTTGTGATTGCATTTGGTTCCTAATAGATGTAAATTCAAATATTTGGATTTTCAGCATCTGAAGCCAACTTGGAGCTCTAAGTAAAGGGCAATCATTTGTCTACAAATATGCATATCAAAAACTTAAACAAATGAGCATTTAAAAGTAATATTTGATTAACCATTCGCTGAAAGAAAAGTAATTCTGCCTGTCTAATCCAGTAATTTATATAGTTTAGTGATTTGCTTGTCAATAATGAACAAATTGCCCTAATATATTACTGCAATGCTTCATTTTCATTAAGACATCTGCCAACTTTTCAAAAAACCTTTTCCAGTTGGGACTTGACTTATAATTGTAGAGTCCCTTGGGGGATTTTCAATATTATTCTAATCAATTTTATCTACAATACAGAATATGGATGATTACATCGCAATGCAATTTCCAAAGTTACCTTCTCACATTAGTCATTTGCAAAAGAGGAGACACTGCCGATGACTCCAGAACATATTTTAGAAAAGAAACTCAGTGCAGCAATGGAGCAAAGAATATTTTTCATCATTTGAATGCATCCCAACATGAATATGTATAGTACAGATATGCTTATATAATTTACAACCACACTTCAAGCTTTATGGTCTATAACATTTATGTGTTATTTTTATGCAATCGGATGATAATGGATTTTACAACCACGAGATTCAAAAGTTGAAAAGTCCTCTGAGATGATCTTGCTTGTATGTGGACCCCTGTGATAATGCCATAGTCTTTTCTTCTATTTTTTTTTTTTAATAAGAAAAGAAGGTGAATCATAGTTCTAGGGAAAGCTGGAAAATAAAAATGCTCTTAGTCTCATTCAAATTTAATCACGGTTCCAAAAAAGTCATTCAACTAGCCTCTATCCATAACAAGTGTAATATCTTGGCTCCCATATTTACTCTTTACTTCATTTTCAAACTTCTCCTGACCCAGGTCGGGAAGAGTTATGCTACTTATTGCGGATCCGTTCTAAGATCTTCTCCGCAAATCTTCATCATTGTGGTCTTCCCCATAGTCATCTAATCTGTCTCTAAGAGTATAAAACCTACTCCTAATATCAAATATATTTATTAGTTTCAGTTTAACAGTGAGTACTCAGGGGCATTGAAGAGGAGACAGATCTTATGACTATCTAAAATGTATAGAAAGAAAAGGAATACAGAATGACAAATAATCAACCTTCTGAGGAAGAGCAAGTCAGTGATAGTGCCAGGGAAGTCTAGGTTGTTGTGGATTTTTTA
>SJYQ01005532.1:0-26574 GCA_006410935.1 Redunca redunca | reverse complement strand
GGGGGCTCCAAAATCACTGCAGATGGTGACTGCAGCCATGAAATTAAAAGATGCTTACTCCTTGGAAGAAAAGTTATGACCAACCTAGATAGTATATTGAAAAGCAGAGACATTACTTTGCCGACTATGGTCTGTCTAGTCAAGGCTATGATTTTTCCAGTGGTCACGTATGGCTGCGAGAGTTGGACTGTGAAGCAGGCTGAGTGCCGAAGAATTGATGCGTTTGAACTGTGGTGTTGGAGAAGAGTCTTGAGAGTCCCTTGGACTGCAAGGAGATCCTACCAGTCCCTTCTGAAGGAGATCAGCTCTGGGATTTCTTTGGAAGGAATGATGCTAAAGCTGAAGCTCCAGTACTTTGGACACCTGATGCGAAGAGTTGACTCATTGGAAAAGACTCTGATGCTGGGAGAGATTGGGGGCAGGAGGAGAAGGGGACAACAGAGGATGAGATGGCTGGATGGCATCACGGACTCGATGGATGTGGGTCTGAGTGAACTCCGGGAGTTGGTGATGGACAGGGAGGCCTGGCGTGCTGCGATTCATGGGGTCGCAAAGAGTCGGACACAACTGAGCGACTGAACTGAAGTGATTCAGGAGATGATAAGTGGATAGATTTGATTAAACCCAGAGATCATATAGGACAGGGTAGAATTAGATTATAAGCATAGGGAAGATATGGATGGGGAAGAACTTTTCATCCTAAGTAAGGAAATTTCTTCCAAAAGGAAATGATCTAAGGTTTCTGATCCCAGGAATTAAACTTGGAAAGAGCTATATAGGAGCAGTCTAGCAGTAGTGTACATGATGGATTGAAAGGGGAAAAGACTCTAGGCAAGGCAAAATATTTAGAAGGCTATTGAAATAATCTGTGCATGAAGTTCAGTTAAGTCACTCAGTCATGTCCAACTCTTTGCAAACCCATGGACTGCAGCATGTTAGGCTTACCTGTCCATCACCAACTCTCAGAGTTTGCTCAGATACATGTCCATCAAGTCGGTGATGGAACACAACCATGTCATCCTCTGTCGTCCCCTTCTCCTCCTGCCTTAAATCTTTCCCAGTATCAGGGTCTTTTCCAGTGAGTCAGTTCTTTGTATTGGGTGGCCAAAGTATTGGAGTTTCAGCTTCAACATCAGTCCTTCCAATGAATATTCAGGACTGATTTCCTTTAGGATGGACTGGTTGTATCTCCTTGCAGTCCAAGGGACTCTCAAGAGTCTTCTCCAACACCACAGTTCAAAAGCATCAATTCTTTGGCGCTCAGCTTTCTTTGTAGTCCAACCCTCACATCCATACATGACTACTGGAAAAACCATAGCTTTGACTAGATGGAGCTTTGTCAGCATGAAATGGTAAAGGCCCAGAATAAAATCTTATAATTTATCAGTGGAAGGACCTTCAAATCATCTAGTTCATTGGCTTTCAAGGTTTGTTTTTTTTTTTTTCCACTGTGAGCCATAGATAGGAAATGTTTTACATACACACATAATTACAAAACGAACAAAAATGTTTAATAGAACAGTGTTTATCCTTAGTATTTGTGATGACATTTGACATGTTTTTGCTCTGCTCTTTTTAAATTTTAGAGAGGCTGATGGAAATATATTGTATTTATTTTAAGATTTTCTAATAAGTTGTGACTTGCTGTTTGTAAAACATGGATCAGGTGTAACCCCTTTACAGTCTGGAAAAGAAACTAACTATAGAAACCAAGAGATTTGCTCAGAGTCCCACTACTCATAACTAGGGTCCAGGTCCATGAACATCCATTGTACACACTACAATTAGGATGGAACCATTGTAGTTAGACATGAGAGTAATTTTAGAGGAGAAATAAGACAAAGTGATTGGAAAAAATCAAATTCAACTGCGGTTTTATTCTTGGTTAATTGAGTAAACAAATTTTCCATTAAACACAGGTATCTGAAGAAGGAATTATCTTGGGATAAAGTTATGAGTTCACATGGAGGTTAAGAGGGGAGTGTGTGTGTGTGTGTGTGTGTGTGTGTATGCTCAGTCATGTCCAATTCTTTGGCATCCCACGGACTGTAGCCCGCCAGGCCCTTCTCTGTCCATGGAATTTTCCAGGCAAGAATACTGGAGTGGGTTGCCATTTCCTCCTCCAAGGGATATTTCTGGTCCGGGGATTGAACCCAAGTTTCCCATGTGTCCTGCACTGGCAGGTAGATTCTTTACCACTGTGCCACCTGGGAAACTGAGAGGGGAAAGGGGTAACCAAACTGCCCAGCAGGTAGAGAGAGCTACAAGAGAAAACAAAATCTTGTCAATCATCTGTTTGAGAATGACTAGATGGCATTTGACCTAATAAATGTACATTAAACATGTCTCCTATTCATGGTTGTATTATAGATATTAGAGATTAAAAAATGAGCCAAATCAGATCTTTGTACAAGAGAACATCTTATTCAAAGTTTATTAATAGTATTATACTTCCTTGGCATTAAATTAATTTTGTTGCTAAAATTCAATAAAATTCATTTTCAAAACTTTAAAATTAACTTTAAAAACCTTTAAAATTTTTAATCTTCTGAAGCTTGATACAATAACTTTATACCTGCCTTTTTATCAACTTGAACTGTTTTTCCCAGCAATAATATTTTGTGTGTGTGTGTGTGTGAAGTGTCTTTCCTTCTGACATCTAGCAGTGTAAGGTGGCAAGTTGCCTTTTACCAGATTATATCTGAAAAGAAACAGCTTCTGACAGGGAAATGAGCAGCTGGGTGGCAGCCTACAGCAACTCTGTTATTTTGCACTGATATAGTATTTTAATATAAATGGCTGAAATGCAATCTGAAAATAGTTATTCATCACAAACAACCACAAAGCTGGTTAGCATTTAAGCTGTTATATTTGTGGGTTGGCTTCTTTCTCAGTGCTTCCCTTCCTTTAGTGATAATGATGATGGTTTTTCACTCAGCCCATTGGAGGGAGAAAACAGAGGTAGTGCAACCAGTGCTCAAGCATTGTGGTTGTTGAGAAAAATCTGTCAGTACTGGAAGAGAGTTCTAGATCCCTAATGCCCTATCCACTGGAGCTTTTTTTCCATTTTACCCAGATAACTTAAGAGTTTTATTCTTACCGAAAATGAAGCAGAGAAACTGGCCATCATGGAGTCAGAATTTACATATATGATTACACATAATTCCTGTTCCATATTTTATTCCAGGTTTAGAGAATCTTAATACTCTGAACTCTTTAGGTTTGTATGGTATTTGAATCTGTAGTGCTTTCCTTGTAGCTCAGTCAGTTAAGAATCTGCCAGCAGTGCAGGAGACCCAGCTTCAATCCCTGGATCGGGAAGATCCCCTGCAGAAGGAAATGACAACCCACTCCTGTATCCTCACCTGGAAAATCCCATGTGCAGATGAAACCTGGGCTGCAGTCCGTGGAGTTGCAGAGTCAGGCATGACTGAGCGACTAACACTTGATTCCCTTCTCCAGGGGAGCTTCCCAACCCAGGGATTGAACCCAGGTCTCCCACATTGCAGGTGGATTCTTTACTGTCTGAGTCATCAGAGAAGTCCTAAAGGCAATATATTGCTTCCTAATATATCAGCTTCCCAGAGTGGTGGAGAAATTTTCTAGCATCTATCTATGCTCACCTAAGAGATCCTTGACTGTGCCTTTTCTCACACTACTCCATGGGTCACTCTTGTGAACTATCATGTTAAAAGAACATTTCAAGTCCTTTAAAGTACACATTTGGAGAAGGAAATGGCAACCCACTCCGGTATACTTGCCTGGGAAATCCCATGGACAGAGGAGCCTGGCAGGCTACAGTCCGTGGGGTCGCAAAGAGTTGGATACGACTTAGCGTCTAAACAACAAAAACAAGGGTTCTAATAAGTTTTCAAGATATAGTGATCTGATATCAACAGTACTTAAGTTTTTTTCATTTATTAAAAACAAGTTTTATAACTGTGTTTTTCAGGATGCATCAAAGAAAAAAAAAAAAACTAAATAAAATAGCGGTGCCAAAGTATCTTTCATGTTAAAATGGTTGACTTAAAGAAATGTAGTATAGTGCTTCACCCCTAGGGGACATTTGACACTATCTGGAAACATCTTAGATTGTTACAGCTTGGAAGGAGTTTGTTTGCTACTGGTATCTGGTAGGTAGAGTCTGGGGATGCTGTTAAATATCCTCCCAGGCACAGGAAAGGTCCCTCCCCTGCCCCTCACCACAAAAGAATGTCAATAGGTGAGGAAACACTGAGGTAGAGTGATAAAGGTGAGAGAACTAAGACACTAGCCTATGAGAGAGTATAAGGGTAAAAACAGAAAAGAGCAACATAGATTTCTCTCCCCAAGGCTTCTTTTATATTCATTTTAGTTTTCCATGTACAATAAACAATTCGTCTTACCGCAGCAAGTCTCTTACTGAACTCTTGCCTTCCATCTGACTCTGACCCTGACCTAGTGAGCCCACTTCTGGGAATTTATCTTATGGAAATAATCTAGAAGAAAGACATGGTCCTAGGCATGTTCTTTGCAGTGTTATTTATAACCTAAAATCTAACCCCATTGTAAGATAAATTGATTTAGAGGTCATAATGTAGCATGCGAGAGAAAATGTAGATTCTGCAATCAGAACTGAAATTCAGGAGAGAGGTCAAAGCAGGTAATATAAATTCAGAGAATTAATGTTGCCCTGAGAGTCAACATAACTATATCTCTAAATGAAATTTAATCCTCTCCAATTTCTTATCTGTCTGGTGGGCAGAAAACTCAACCTCAGTTACTATTGAGGCTTCCCAAGCCCCCCTTTAAATGTCATTGTAAAAGAATCATGAGCATATTTCCCCTGCAAAACTGGGGAGAAACTAGGCTCTTAATTTGAGTGGGTCAGTACTGCTTCTTTGACTTTTTGTGTATGTGATGCAGGCTTCACAGGGGGCGCTAGTGGTAAAGAACCGCCTGACAATGCAGAAGATATAAGAGATGCAGTCCCTGGGTTGGGAAGACTCCCTGGAGGTGGGCATAGCAATCCACTCCAGTATTCTTACTGAAAAATCCCATGGACAGGGTAGCCTGGTGGGCTACAGGTCCATAGGATCACAAGAGTTGGACACAACCAAAGTGACCTAGCATACTCACAAGCACGCATTATATGATGCTGTTTTTGAGCCCTGATACCCAGAACACAAATGTGCTCAGCAATGCCCTCTCAGCCTTCATCTTATCTGCTCATCATGGGCCTACAGGGGGGTGCCATCTGGAATCAGGGACTGAGTCTAGCCACCTACAAGCCTTGCTTTGAGGTGCTTCAACTTCCTTCTGGTCAGTCCTGCTCCATCTCCTTTTCTCTCAAAAAATATCTTCTTTGTGAGCAGGAAACACCAAAGCTACTATTCCCTGTTTCTCTTGAGGTCAAAAAAGATATTTAGAAATACAACAAAGCACTTACTTAAAGGATTATAAGTAAAAAAAAAAAATGAGAATCACAGTTCTTAGTTTCTTTCTTAATAATTTGTTTTGTATGTTAACAGGATGCACCTAATAACGGAAGATATGGGAGGACAGTGGAAAACTACAAGCAAGAAAAATAAGACAACACGTAGCAAATAGTTAAAGATACTTTATTTCTCGTGAATGTTTTAATAGAAGGAGATGCCAATGAGAAGATAGAAAATTACAGTCAGAGGTGGGGTAATATTACAGAAGCAGAAGACATTGGTTATAATCAAATCTCCCAGGAATTTCACAAAGACAGAGGGTTACAAAACCTGAAAGCTTGCTTGAATTTGATCAGAAAGAGAGCACCAAGACTCTGAAATCTTCAAGAATGCAATTTCAGGAGTGTAATAGAAGCTAGGGGATTATCCATAGAAATAAGAGGTTAATTTAAAAACAAGGGCAGTTTGATCTAGCCATGAAAAGAAGTTCAGAAACGTGACCTGTCCATGAGAAACAATATAGGATCAAAGTTGGATAATTCAATGTATACATAAACTAATAAGCGAAAATAGGGGGTATCCTTTGGACAGGGAGAGCTTGAAGACAAGGTAGAGATCAGGAAATTGACAGAGGAGAGACTGAACAGAAGAGAAAACGATTAAGAGAACAAGTGGAGGGGATGACCTTTGAAAGGAGGAGAGACAAGTCTTTGAGACTAAAGAGGAGGCATATAAATATATTTTAAAGTGAAGCTGTTGAAAAATGAGGAAGATTCCGTCTAATAAAGCCCACACATTACTGATGTATTAGAAGAGCCTTTGTTGAGATGGCTAGTAGCTTGGGGACCTGATTCAGAGACTGATGATTTGCAGAGATATTTTTTTCCCAAATTAAAAGTTTAGTGTAGTACATTAAATAAAGTAACAGTGAAACAAGCTTAGCTTTGTGTTAATTTTTTGTTTATATGCAAATGCATAACTACCACCTCACCTCCTTGTAAATGCCAGGACATGCTAATATAAAATCATTCTTTTTAAAAAATGAATTATAATCCCATCCAGAAGTGCAACCCATGTATCAACTTGGACTGACACAATTGTTTTTATTTCTAATAACGGCCTTCATTTACTTAAAATGTCACTCCCTAGGTATTCTGTTTCTCTTTTAAACATGTAAGACCACTGCTGTATAAAAAGGAAATTACACTGAATCAAAAGCCATTGAAAGTATTACTTGGAAACTTGATAGGGCTACATAGAATCTTAATCTTGAAAATGCAGTAAAATTTGACTCCATCATAATAACCACAAGAGGCAGATCAATATGACTGAGTTAAGGTCTGTTCTATAAATCATTACCTAGTGAATGAATTAGGGAAAAGATAAGCTATAACGAAAATGGTGAACAGTGAGACAAGAACAGTCCTCTCTGGGATTAGGTTCCAATAAAGTTCAGCTTGGGGATGCAGTAATGCAGAATATATGTTGTGGGCTGTGGGCAGTTGGCACATCTACTGAAAAGGATGACCTGGATGCAGGATCCTAGGTTTCTAAGGGAAAGTTCTTACTCTGTAAGTAAAATAGCAGAAAATGGAAAACAAATCACAAATATAAGCTGAAGTTGTATATGTGACTATTAAGTGTGAAGTTTACTACGTGGCATTATACATTTATGATGTAAGGGCTTCGCATGTGTTAGTTATTTTTATTGCCAAAATTGTTCAGTTCAACAAAATGTTTTTTTTTTTTAGCATCAACTACATATATGCCCAACCTAGATAGCATATTAAAAAGCAGAGACATTACTTTGCCAATGAAGGTCCGTCTAGTCAGGGCTATGGTTTTTCCAGTGGTCATGTATGGATGTGAGAGCTGGACTGTGAAGAAAGCTGAGCACCAAAGAATTGATGCTTTTGAACTGTGGTGTTGGAGAAGACTCTTGAGAGTCCCTTGGACTGCAAGGAGATCCAACCAGTCCATTCTAAAGGAGACCCGTCCTGGGTGTTCATTGGAAGGACTGATGCTGAAGCTGAAACTCCAATACTTAGGCCACCTGATGCGAAGAGTTGACTCATTGGAAAAGACCCTGATGCTGGGAGGGATTAGGAGCAGGTGGAGAAGGGGACGACAGAGGATGAGATGGCTGGATGGCATCACTGACTAGTGGACATGAGTTTGGGTAAACTCTGGGAGTGGGTGATGGACAGGGAGGCCTGGCGTGCTGCGATTCATGGGGTCGCAAAGAGTTGGACACGACTGAGCAACTGAACTGAACTGAACTGAACATATTTGCTTCCTCAGTGGTTCATTGGTAAAGAATCCACCTGCAATGCAGGAGCCGCGGGAGAAGCGGGTTTGATCCCTGGGTTGGGAGGATCTTCTGGAGGAGGGCATGGCAGCCCACTCCAGTATTCTTGCCTAGAGAATATAATTGACAGAGAAGCCTGGCTAGCTACAGTCCATATCATTGCAGAGTTTGACACTCTTAGTCTTAGGGACTTAGCACGTGTAAAATATTGCCTAAAAAATTCTAAAGAAATTCAAAGAGAAGACTCTGGTCCTGATCATTGAGTACTTAGAGTGTTGTGGATGGAAAAACACAAATATTTTTTGAAACTGGACATAGCACAGAAGGCTATGCTTAGAATTATTATGAAGATTCAAATAAACTTTTATTGAAACATGGGAAAAGAAATGTTTATATTTCATTCACCTTATTAAAATGTACTGTTAGCTTTTTCAATATTTGTTTTTTATCTTCACATGATTATAGATTAATACAGTACCTGCCTGATTCAAATTAGGCATTAAATAATATTTCATTAAATAAAAATTGAGGGAAGAGTGTTTTTAGAGAGAAAATAGGATCCATTGATTTAATAAAAATATTTATGGATTCTTTTCTGCTAGAGATGACAGCACTTGACAAGATCATATAGTCACAGCCCTTGTTCTCATATAGCCTCTAGTCTGGCAAAATTTAAATATTGAAGGCTTTAAATCCACTTTTAGTCACTGCAATACAATGAAAGTTTGAAATTTAATGTTGAATGATCCACCACAACCTTGAGTATTTAATTGAGCAAAGAATTACGTGTGGCAGAAACAGTTCCAGGAGGCATTGATTAATATTCAGTCTTGTTATGTTAGAGAGAAGACAAAAAGATATCTAATAGAAAGAATAAAACCCCATTCATGCTTCTTTCATATTTTTACATTTAAAAGTTTTCCATCAACACTAGTCAATTTTTATTTCTGATTAAGATAGTCTTTTTTGGGGATTTAGAGATGGAGAAGCAAAAGATATAATCATAGGAAACAAAGCAGATAAATTTGTCTGAAACAGAGTTACGAGTGAAAGGGTAGAAAATCACTGCAGATGGTGACTGCAGCCATGAAATTAAAAGACGCTTACTCCTTGGAAGAAAAGTTATGACCAACCTGGATAGTATACTCAAAAGCAGAGACATTACCTTGCCGACTAAGGTCCATCTAGTCAAGGCTATGGTTTTTCCTGTGGTCATGTATGGATGTGAGAGTTGGACTGTGAAGAAGGCTGAGCGCTGAAGAATTGATGCGTTTGAACTGTGGTGTTGGAGAAGACTCTTGAGGGTCCCTTGGACTGCAAGGAGATCCAACCAGTCCATTCTGAAAGAGATCAACCCTGGGATTTCTTTGGAAGGAATGATGCTGAAGCTGAAACTCCAGTACTTTGGCCACCTCATGCGAAGAGTTGATTCATTGGAAGAGACTCTGATGCTGGGAGGGGCTGGGGGCAGGAGGAGAAGTGGACGACCCAGGATGAGATGGCTGGATGGCATCACGGACATGATGGACGTGAGTCTGGGTGAACTCCGGGAGATGGTGAGGGACAGGGAGGCCTGGCGTGCTGCGATTCATGGGGTCGCAAAGAGTCGGACACGACTGAGTGACTGAACTGAACTGAACAGTTATAAGAGAAAATTTGAAACAGATAGTCTTGGATTAGGTCACAAAAAGCCCTAAATGCCCTGCTAAGGAGTTTGCAGTGGATCTGATCAGATGTAGTTTACAAACATTTTATCCTATTCTTTAGGTCACCTTTTCAGTTTTTATTTTTCCTTAGCTTTTTGAACAAGAAAATGTACTGACAAAAATAGGGTTCAGGGAATATTAATGTGCAATTCTTGACAGGATAAACTGGAAGGAACTTTGAGAGTAGTAAGTCAGGATCATTTCATACCATTCCTCAATCACAAGAGTGCCAGGTTCCATGGAGTACTGGCTATCTGATTTGTTCACAACTCTGGGTTGGGAAGATCCCTGGAGAAGGGAATAGCTACCCCCTCCAGTATTCTTGCCTCAAGAGTTCCATGCACAGAGGAGCCTGGTGGGCTACGGTCCATGGGGTCACGAAAAACTGGACACGACTAACTCACTTTCTGGATACTCTGTGATATGCAAAAACAGTTGTTGAATTAATGAATGGTCATGTTTCCCTTTTTGAAAAAGTCTCTGATTATCAATTTTAAGTTCAAAATAGAGCTTTTTGATTAAGAGTTGTAATTTATGTACTAACAGTATTGTCCATTAAGAATGCTTTGGGAAATTTCAGGTCTATTTATGATCCCTGATGTTAGTGAGAAGAAGAAAAAGCTAATTTACAATTCATCATTCAGCCATTATTCTACCCCAAAGGTGGGACTAATAAACATTAGGTTATAGGTGGCAAATGTGTTGATAAGGGAAAGAATAGCAGATGATTTGTGGCTCAGCACTGTTATTAGTCTCAATAAATAATCTTGAAATAATTCAGAATTCTGAGTTGCTATAAAATATGAGGAAAAAATAAACTTTTAATTTTTTGGTAGAAAAGTAATTTTTTCTAACTTCATTAAGGAATAATTGACAAATGTAACTGTATGTATTTAAAGTGTGTACTGTGATGATTTGATATACACATACATTGTGGAATGATTACCAGAATTAAGATAATTAATATATACATCGCCTTACATAATCAACTCTTTTCTGTTTGTGTGTGGTGAGAATGCTTAAGATCTACTCTCAGTAACTTGTAAGTATGCAATACCATATCATTAACTATAATCACCACACTGTATATTAGATCTCCAGAACTTACTATTCCTGTAACAGAAAATTTGTATCCTTGGACTTATATCAACCTCATACCTTATCTCCCCAGTCCCTGGGATCCACCTTTCTTTCTCTGTTTCTATTAAAGTTGCCTTTTTTTTTTTTTTTAAGATTCCATGTACATATGATGCCATACACTGTTTGTCTTTGTCTGACTTATTTCACTTTAGCTTAATACTCTTCAGGTTCTTCCATATTGTAAATGGTAGGATTTCCTTCTTTTATATGGCTGAATAATGTTCTCTTGTGGTATACATACGTTTTTACTTATCTGTTCATCTGTTAAGGGACATTTAGGTTGTTTCCAGATCTTGGCTATTGTGGATAATGCTGCAATAAACATGGGTGTGCAGATATCTCTTCAATATACTGCTTTCAGTTTCTTTGGATATATACCCCAGTGTAAGATTGCTGGATCATGTGATAATTAAATCTTTAATTTTTAGAGAAACCACCACACTGTTTTCAATAGTGGCTCCACCAATGTACATTCCCACCAACAGTGTACGAGGATCCCTGTTTCTCCATATTCTCACCAACACATATCTCTTGTCTTTTTGATAGTCATTTTAATAGGTATGAGGTGATAGCGTGGTTGTTTTGCATTTCCTTGATGATTAGTGATATTTAGCCCTTTAGTTTGATATAATCCCATTTGTTTATTTTAGGTTTTGTTGCTCTGTTTTTGTCTTCTTAATAATTTCTTAATAATTCCTTGAAGAAATTATCACCTAGATCAGGTTTAAGAATATTTTTTACTATGTTTTCTTCCAGGAGTCTTACAATTTTAGGTCTTACATGTAAGACTTTAACTGATATTGAGTTAATTTTTGTGAGTAGTTTAAGATAGGGGTCCAGTTTCATTTTTTTGCATGTGACTATCCAGTTTTCCCAAGAGAATTTATTGAAGAGACTGTCTTTTCTCCACTGTGTGTTCTTGGCTCTTTTGTCAAAAATCAGTTGACTGCTTATGAGTGGGTTTATGTTTGGGCTTTGTAGTCTGTTCCACTGGCCTATGTGCCTGTTTTTATACCAGTACTGTATTGTTTTGATTACTGTAGCCTTGTAATATACTTTGAAATCAGAAAGTGTGATGCCTCCACTTTTGTTCTTTCTCAGGATTTATTTGGGTAGTCAGGATATTTTGTGGTTCCATACAAATTTTAGGATCAGTTCAGTTCAGTTCAGTCACTCAGTCGTGTCCGACTCTTTGCGACCCCATGAATCGCAGCACGCCAGGCCTCCTTGTCCATCACCAACTCCCGGAGTTCACCCAGACTCACGTCCATCGAGTTCGTGATGCCATCCAGCCATCTCATCCTCTGTTGTCCCCTTCTCCTCCTGCCCCCAATCCCTCCCAGCATCAGAGTCTTTTCTAATGAGTCAACTCTTTGCATGAGGTGGCCAAAGTACTGGAGTTTCAGCTTTAGCATCATTCCCTCCAAAGAAATCCCAGGGCTGATCTCCTTCAGAATGGACTGGTTGGATCTCCTTGCAGTCCAAGGGACTCTCAAGAGTCTTCTCAAACACCACAGTTCAAAAGCATCAATTCTTCGATGATAGTTTCTTCTATTTCTGTAAAAAAATAACATTGGAAGTTTGATAGCAATTGCAATGAATCTGTAGATTGCTTTGGGTAGTATGGACATTTCATAATTATTTCTTCCAATTTAAAAACACAGTATATCTTTCCATTTATCTGTGTCTTTTTCAATCTCTTTCATTCAATTCATTTCAGTTCAGTCACTCAGTCATGTCCGACTCTTTGCGACCCCATGAATCGCAACACGCCAGGCCTCCCTGTCCATCACCAACTCCTGGAGTTCACTCAGACTCACGTCCATAGAGTCCGTGATGCCATCCAGCCATCCCATCCTCTGTCATCCCCTTCTCCTCCTGCCCCCCAATCCCTCCCAGCATCAGAGTCTTTGCCAGTGAGTCAACTCTTCGCATCAGGTGGCCAAAGTACTGGAGTTTCAGCTTTAGCATCCTTCTTTCCAAAGAAATCCCAGGGATGATCTCCTTCAGAATAGACTGGTTGGATCTCCTTGCAGTCCAAGGGACTCTCAAGAGCCTTCTCCAACACCACAGTTCAAAAGCATCAATTCTTCGGCACTCAGCCTGCTTCACAGTCCAACTCTCACATCCATACATGACCACTGGAAAAACCATAGCCTTGACTAGATGGACCTTTGTTGGCAAAGTAATGTCTCTGCGTTTCAATATACTGTCTAGGTTGGTCATAACTTTTCTTCCAAGGAGTAAGCATCTTTTAATTTCATGGCTGCAGTCACCATCTGCAGTGATTTTGGAGCCCCCAAAAATAAAGTCTGACACTGTTTCCCCTGTTTCCCTATCTATTTGCCATGAAGTGATGGGACCAGATGCCATGATCTTCGTTTTCTGAATATTGAGCTTTAGGCCAAGTTTTTCACTCTCCTCTTTCACTTTCATCAAGAGGCTTTTTAGTTCCTCTTCACTTTCTGCCATAGGGTGGTGTCATCTGCATATCTGAGGTTACTGATATTTCTCCCAGCAATCTTGATTCCAGCTTGTGCTTCTTCCAGGACAGCGTTTCTCATGATGTACTCTGCAGAGAAGTTAAATACGCAGGGTGACAATATACAGCCTTGACGTATACTCCTTTTCCTATTTGGAACCAGTCTGTTGTTCCATGTCCAGTTCTAACTGTTGCTTCCTGACCTGCATATAGGTTTCTCAAAATGCAGGTCGGGTGGTCTGGTGTTCCCATCTCTTTCAGAATTTTCCACAGTTTATTGTAATCCACACAGTCAAAGACTTTGGCATAGATAATTTTCACTGTACCTGTCTCATACCTCCTTGGTTAAATTTATTTCTAGCTATTTTATTGTTCTGATGCAATTGTAAATGAGATTGCTTTCTTAATTTCTTCTTCAGATAGTTTAATGTTAGTGTATAGAAATGGAACTGATTTCTGTCTGTTGATTTTATTTTTACTCTCAATAATATATCTGATATAGTCAAGATAATTAAATATTCTGTTGCTATTAAAGCAGTAGAAAAAAATGTATGTTTTTAAAATATTTTGTTAGAGAAAGAAATCTTTTTAAGGTACTTCTGTTTCATGTGTTTGAACTTTATTCTCTCAGTAGACTAAGCTTCTGGAAGAAGTCATGGTGTCTTCCACATCTCTGTACAGTATCTATGCTGCTGCTGCTGCTAAGTCGCTTCAGTCGTGTCCGACCCTGTGTGACCCCATAGATGGCAGCCCACCAGGCTCCGCCATCCCTGGGATTCTCCAGGCAAGAACACTGGAGTGGGTTGCCATTTCCTTCTCCAATGCATGAAAGTGAAAAGTGAAAGAAGTCTGAGTCATGTCCGACTCTTAGCGACCCCATAGACTGCAGCCTACCAGGCTTGTCCATCCATGGGATTTTTCCAGACAAGAGTACTGGAGTGGGGTGCCATTGCCTTATCCACAGAATCTACGGTTCCAACTAAATATTTCTTATTAGTATTTATTATAATACCAACACACTCATGTGAAAATTCAAATACTTTTGCCATCTGGTTGCTTTTTATAGATGGAAACATCATATTTGTTTCATTATTATGCATATTTCTACAAGTAAATCCAATTTCAGAAAAACAATAAAAATAACTAGCATTTATTGAATGCTTACTCTGTGCCAGTGATTTACACAGATCAATACATTTATTGTTCACGCCAATATATGAAGTATGTGCTACCATACCCCTATGTCATAATGAAGGAACTGATATAAAAAGAGGTTAAGTAAATTGTCCAAGAGAACACAGTACTAAAAATGGTTAGGAGGGATTTGAACACAGACAGTCTGATTTTAGAGTTTTACTCTAAACCAGCAGTTGGCATTCTTTTTTTCTGTAAAGGGCCAGATAGTAAATATTTTAGGCTTTGCAGGCCATATGGTCTCTGTCGCAACTACTCAACTGCCGTTTAGTGCAAAGCAGTCATAGATAATATGTAAATGAATAAGCATGGCTGTGTTCCAATAAAACTTTATTTATGGACACTAAAATTTGAATTTCATAAATTTTTATGTGTCACAAAATAGTATTTTTCTTTTGATTTCTTTCCAACCATTTAAAAATGTAAAAATCTTTCTTAGCTGTGGGCCATACAAAAATGGGGAGAGGGGTGACTGGTTTTGTCCCATAGGCTATAGTTTCCTGACCCCTGTTCTAAACCATAGTGCAGTAGCCTCTAGGAAAAGAATGCAGAGCCACTTAAGAATTTATTAATACCTAACTTCCATTATTCATGAAGGGAACTGGGACATTACATTTTTCTGCTAAAGTAAGGAAGAACAGGAGAAACTGCTAACTGATGAATTTGGGATAGACTTAAAAATAATTTATTGGAAGAAATAGTTCCTGAGGATGAGTGTAGGATCTTTTTTATGCCTATTACTATTTTCCTCAGGAAAGATGATTTCTCAAAGAGATGGCTCTTTCTTGGGATTTAATAAAATAAGGATTGCAGACTAATGATAATCAACCACAAGCTGACAAACCATGGCTGAGCCAAAACTGGCCTGCTTGCCTGTTTTTGTACTGATTGTGGGCATTACCCCAGCAGACTAGCACTAAGAGCCATGAAGACCCAGGGCCAGTTAGGAAGCATGGAGGATCCTTCACCATGCTTGTCTCACACCCAGCAGCTATAGTCACACCTTCTCACTGCCCAGGGTCTGTGCCCATTGCCACCTACACTCTGGGGACTCTACACTCTGGGGACCAACTAGTGTGCACCAAGTGGTCAAATCTCAGTCTGGTGAATGACTTCACCTCTGAGCATCTGTCCAGGTTGAGGTGGTGCACAGGATCTGGATTTCACTAGACGGATGGTGACAGTGACTGTGGAAGCCACCAGCCCCATTGCCTGCTAAGTCTTCTTTAGGGTGCATCTGGTCACAAAGTGTCCTCGTTACCTGAAATACCCCAGCCCATGCAAACGGAACAGGGTTTTTCTCTCTTGTTGTATAAATACCTGCCTTATACTTTTGATTTTGCCTCTTGGCCTACAAAGCCTAATATATTTAATATCTGCCCCCTCCAACGTCCAAATTGCTGACCTTTAATCTAGACCATGACAGGGACTACAGAAACAAAGAGAAAGAGTGGAAGTACAGGAAAATTGTTTGAATTAAAAGACAAGATTTGGTAACAATTTAGCTCATTTAATATTTCAGTAGATGGAAGGAAAACAACTGAAGCTTAAGTAAAATATGTAACTAGAAAGCAATGGGACTGACAATTTTTTTCGACAATCATGTGTGACAAAATGTGATTGTCTTTCAAAATGGCGCCCTCCGGATGCTCTTCATGAAATTTAACAATGTTGCCATTGCTGTAAAACATTTTGGCACTCTTCCTTTGGAATTGCTCTCTGAATTTATAAGTTGCAGAAGATAATTTCAGGGAATGTCATGTAGAATTTTAGAGTTGAAAGGTCATTTGAGATCAGCCTCATTGTCTTATAGTGACATATGTCCTTCAACCAAAAAGGTTAGCTCCCAACTGACCACCCTTCTCATTAGCAATACTTGCCTCAGTTTTACTCTTTTCTAAATTAATTCATTATTCCAGGATGAAAGACAATTTTTTTTTTTTGTCAAGGATAGTGAAAAGAATAAACCATATGTTTTGAAAGTCACTTTAAAAAAAGATAAAAAATGTTCTGAGTAAAAAAATGTTCATTTTTAGCAATGGTCAGTAATTTGTTTGGCTATTTAAATTCTGGTGAATTTTCTTAAAAAAAAAAGTCATCTTACTCTATGATTAACCAAAATGCCTTGATTTCTTTAATATTAGAAAGCTTTTGGAGTTTAGTAATTTTCAATGACAAAATAAGTCTGTCTTAATTCACTTTTCTCTGAGTGTTCTACATTGCCCAATAGAATACATGTTTTAAGATAAGCATATATGTATAACTGTTTGCCAGAATTATTTCAAATTGATTTTTAATAAAGATAGACAAAGAGGGAATGTCAATATGATTACTGTATTATTTTAACAGTAATTTTTCTTAGAAAAAGATAAGGACACTCCTTTTTTTCCCCCACCACAAGGATGGTAGATGAGTTTTTTTTTAATTTCACAGAGATGTGCCACAGAGAGCAACCAAATATAACAACTCCCTTTCACAACCATGTGGAAGCAACTTGCTTCCTGCCATTTCTCTCTCTTGTGATATTCCGAAGTGAAAATGAAATACAGATACTATCAAACTGTGGCTATGACAGATGAAAAAAAAAAGATACTTCTGTTTTACTGAAGTGCATTTGTTTTCCTCCTCTATTCTACAGGAAGCATTACAAACCCACAGAGTCCCTGAGAGATGGATTTTACTGGGAGGCAGAATGCTAACTTTGCTCAAAGATGTGTAAATGCCACGTGCCCAGATGGTCCTTTTGCCTATTCATAGGGAGAGGCTCAGAAACACACATGCAACTTTCTGTGGTCAGTCATAACAGATTTGTTCTAAATAAGCCACACTGTTTTGCAAGATGGCAGGGAACTGTCAGGCTGTATTTTAAGCACAAATGTTTCTGCCAGACAGACACAGCGTATACCATGTGCTTCAGGAACACACACACATGTGGCATTGATCTGAGGACAGAATACAGACCTTGTGTTGTCATTTTACAGCTCAGATCAATAAGCCTAGTAGTATTTTGTGCATGGACCTTCAATTGACTCAAGAATTTCATGCCAATCATCAAAATTATAGATAAACATAAGTAGATAGACAGGTAGATAGATGGACTAATAGTCTTTTGCATGGTAATGTCCCTTTGCCAAGCCTGGTTCTACATATTGCCTCTCAAGAGGAGGGGTCATTATTGTGTTTGGGGAGGGGTCTAATAGTCTTTTACCTAATTTATTTTACTTCATTCCTTTTTTCCATTAAAAGTCACTTTCTATTGACATTTTAATAAAACTTACTAAGCAACTATTTATACTTGACATTCTGTGTGCTTTCAGGTAGGTTCTCATTCTTAGAAATTTACAATCTAAAATAGATATTCCAACATAGAAAACTAGTTAGTTAACAGAGATTTATTTGAGAAATAAGAAGCAGCAATTTGTTACAAAAACTATCTTTCAGAAGTTAACAGCAATTTCAGGTAGGGAACAAGAATACTTCATAGCTGAGTTGGTGAACATGTTGGGAAAGAGCCCTAGGACTTCTAGTTCCAGGTATCGTGTGACTGGTGATTCCAGTCACATTTGTCCTGACAGATGTGCTTCAGAAGTGGGCAAGCTGCTGACACATTACAAGAAGACGTGACTAAATGTGAGGAGTGAATGGAAGTGAGCATTGGACTGAGGAGGGGAAAAAAGCATTTTGCTCAATGCATCTAGTAATTAATTAACTAGTTAATTACATCTAAACAGAATAAGCAGGAGCTGACAAAGGTACATATTCTGAACTTGGTGGTGAATAAAGGAGGAATATAAATGATGATAGGAAGAGGAAGACAAAGTCAGAGGTAAAATTGTACTCAAAATATCTGCTCTAAGAATTTTGCCAAAGCTGGCTTGGAAATTTGACTTTATGCTTTCTAGAAGTTAAACAAAAGAAATAAGACCAGTTGCAAATTCCATAGTGTCCAACAGGTTAAAAAAAACAAACAAACTAGTTTCTTAGGTTAATTCCAGTTATTTCAGATATGAAGTCTCAGAGAAGTTTTTCTCTTGGCCCTCATAAAAAGAAGACTGGCATGTGTTTTGCTGAAAGTTTTACTTTCATTTTCAGTTCAAAGGATTTATTAACAGAAGAACCCACTCATTACACACAAATAAACAATTTCAACTTTCAATAGAAGATTATTTAATTTCAGTATATAGTCTAGGGGAAAAAAGACAGAAACAATAGAAGTAACAGCATATACATCTCCAAATTGAGCCAACAACTACATTTAGACTTGAACAGCTCTGGGAAGTCCTGTGTTAACAGCAATCTGGAGTCCTAGTTGGGAAAGGGTTCTACACCATGGGTGAGACTTCAGATTGCAGTTTGGGGGGCTCCCATTTATTAATCCCAGGCTGCAAACTGATAATCATCATTTTGTGAGCAAAAATGCAGCTCTGGTTCTCCTTTACCTATTACAATGCTGTTTGTTTCACCTTGTGGGTCACAAGACTTCTTAGATCCCGAGGGGCTGGCCAGGCCCACTCCAAGAAACACTCTCTTTCTTATCTAAAGTTCCTGCTTGAGTTGCTGGTAACAACTGGTGTGATTGTAGGCAAGCATGTAGTGCAGGCAGGGTCCAGGCAACGTCAGAAGTTGGTCAGAGTCTGAAGTCTGAGGAAGACTACCTCCATTTTAATTTCCCTAACAGCATGGAATGGGCTTCCCTGATAGTTCAGTTGGTAAAGAACCCACCTGCAATGCAGGAGACCCTAATTCGACGTCTGGGTCAGGAAGATCCCCTGGAGACAGGCTAGGATACCCACTCCAGTACTCTTGGATTTCCCTTGTGGCTCAGCTGGTAAAGACTCCACCTGCAATGTGGGAGACCTGGGTTCAATTCCTGGGTTTGGGAAGATTCCCTGGAGAAGGGAAAGGCTACCCACTCCAGTATTCTGGCCTGGAGAATTCCATGGACTGTAGAGTCCATGGGGCGCAAACAGTCAAACACGACTGAGCGACTGTCACTTTCAACAGTATGGAATAAGCAATAAGTTATGACCAACCTGCCGCTGCTGCTGCTAAGTCACTTCAATCGTGTCGGACTCTGTGCGACCCCATAGACGGCACCCCGTGACCAACCTAGATAGCATATTAAAATGCAGAGACATTACTTTGCCAACAGAGGTCCATCTAGTCAAGGCTATGGCTTTTCCAATGGTCATGTATGGATGTGGATATGAGAGTTGGACTGTGAAGAAAGCTGAGCACAGAAGAATTGATGCTTTTGAACTATAGTGTTGAAGAAGACTCTTGAGAGTCCCTTGGACTTCAAGGAGATCCAACCAGTCCACTCTGAAGGAGATCAGCCCTGGGTGTTCTTTGGAAGGAATGATGCTAAAGCTGAAGCTCCAATACTTTGGCCACCTGACACGAAGAGTTGACTCATTGGAAAAGACCCTGATGCTGGGAGGGATTGGGGGCAGGAGGAGAAGGGGACGACAGAGGATGAGATGGCTGGATGGCATCACCAACTTGATGGACTTGAGTTTGGGTAAACTCTGGGAGTTGGTGATGGACAGGGAGGCCTGGCGTGCTGTGATTCATGGGATCACAAAGAGTTGGACACAACTGAGTGACTGAACTGAATAACATGCTTGTAGTAAAAAAACTTCTGTTAAAATTTTCTAAAAAATTAATTTTTCTAACTTAATACAGAAATAACCTCAAGGTACTGTTCAGCAAAAACAATTCTATTCCAAACTTTAGTGATCCTTTATTGAAAGATAAACTGGAGTGTCTAAAGAAATGAATGAACAGGCAAATTTTAGACAACTCTCATAAATAGAATTTCTATGACCAAGTTTTGATTACTTTCTAACAAAAAGTAAAGTATGAGTATTCTTTCTGAGCAGATTTATATGCATTAGATAACAGACAAAATTCAGAGATGTGTTCAACACCTTTTCTGAAGGTAGGTGATATCAGCTAGAACATATTAATACTACACACATACCTGAAATACCAGTCACTGTCATGGCCAAGATTTTCACTAGCAAATAACATTATAAGGACAAATGGCCCTTTGGTACTTCAAATTTGAAAATAACTTTAATTTGTTTTGATTATTTCAAAGAAAATGTGCAGTGTCACCAAAGAAACCATTTCAGTTATATTGCTGCAGTCAACACTGAGGGATGGAGAACCAGGAGTTGAAATTTGGAAGTGTTGGATACACAGGGCAGAAATTAAAATATGACATCTTAATAAATTATGTTCAAACCAATCAAGAAATCCAACAGTATATTTGCAGATGGCAATGCTAATATCAAACCAGGCCTAAGGCATTTCCTGGGGGACTAATGACCAGAGGGAATTAATGGCCCTTGGCTTCAGCTCAAGCCATTCACTTTCCCAGCCAGTCATTAATCCTAAGAAATGTCCCGAGCCTCAATCACTACAGCTTAATTGAGATGTCATGAAAAGGGTTAAAGAAGTTTTGACTACTTTACTATGTGAATACCAGCAGTGAAATGCATTTAGAATCCCTGTTTAAAAGACATGTAATTGCCTCAGATTCTTTATATTATCATAACTCTTCAAAATTGATTGGTTTTAGGTTTATGGAAAAATATGCAAATTAACAGAGGATATGACACACATTTCTCATTGTGGGAATAAAAGTAGTTCACAAAGAATTCATTTGATTGAGTTTGATTACTGAACAAAATCTAATTATTTTAGATACATGATCAGACTTTTCTGGAGATGCAGTATTGTAGGAAAGAAGTATTTGGCATGTGTTATTGTCAGTTCAAATGTGTTTTGTTAAACCATGGTTATTTGGGGAGGGTCTATCACTGCTGGGAAGCACAGATATCAGAAATTACTTATTCAAAGTAAACAGAAGGAAAGAAAGGACAGCTTTCTTACTCAGGATGAGCATACAGTTAGGCTATGTGAAATAGGGAAAAAGACCAGCAACTTCTGTCTCAGCATTTTGGAATCCTATTTCCTAAACAAGGTCTCAAATCAGCTTATAAGGATGCTTCATTTGCATAAGAGTCTGATGATACCAGGAAAGTGAGGACAGGTGGAGAATGATAAAATAGTGAGAGTAGCCAATCAGAATAAAAAACAATTCAAAAGAATCATTTTTTTAAAAGGCAAATATGCTTCACAGTGTAGAAATGGGAAAAAAATTCACTAGCAACAGATCTTAAATATACATCTGATTGTGTTCCCTGTAGCTCTGACAGGCTGCCTGCCAACCAAAGGGTCCCCTCCTAAATTCTGATCATTAATGATCACGTGTTACCCAACAAACAGTGTTAAGATCTGAGCAGTTTGCGGACTTTTCATACCTTCCATTTCCAAGTCTTTTCCTTGGGACCAGAGTACAGTCATTTTTCAAGAAATTGCCATATTCATTCTCCCATATCCTTGAACACTATTTGTCTCAGGGTGGTGATGGTGGTGGTACGTGTATGTGTGTGTATGTGAGCATATGATAGAAGAAGGGATATTGACAGTGGCTTTCAGCATTGCTCTCAACAAGCCATCTTCTCTAGTGGCTCTGATTCAGTTAGTTGCCCACTCACTTCTGGAATATCTGTGCTCCAATAACACCATGTGGGAAGGTTTCAAAATTTTAATCGTGTAGTTGTCTTAAATTGCTAACTTGAGCCTAAAACTGAGGAAATAGAGATATTAGGTATCTCAACTCTCTCCAAAAGAGAGCTGACAAGGTAGGGGTCAGCCCACTCCTTCAGAGTTTATCACTAAAGAGGTCTATTGGCTAATTTTGCTATCTCTGTTCAACACTCAGTAGCTCAACTCCACACTCACCAGACTATTAGAGGTATTAAACAATACCTAAAAGACAAGATAGAGGAAAAGGCAGGAAGTGGTCTGGGTCATCAGGAGGGCTGTGATCCTCACAACACTAAGCCAGGGAAAGAGTCAGGAGATTTATCACCCTAGGAGTGAATGTTCTTGCAAGGCTGGCATCTGATTCCCTAGTAGTCATGTGCTTGGTCAATGGACTTGTTCATCTACCCTGAGCTAACCTGAGCAAAAGAGAGGACTGGAGAGAAGTCCTGGCAATGCAGAGAGAGGAGTGAGTGAGGTGTGGCAAGAATATAGGAATTTTTCTTTAAGGGAAACCACAGGAATGCCATGAAGGAGATAGGCTGAGCTGGCTGGGTAGTGTCCAGCCATAAGGAAGTTTCCTTATGATTGTGAGGTGATCTACTGCTTATTGGTGGCATACATCCACACATTTGCCTGGAGCCAGCTGGCAATGTGAGAAGTGAAAGCTTTGACTCAGATATGAGATGAGAATTTTAGAGTGATCTAGACTGGACTTGGAATATATTGAAAGGCAAGAAATTAGCTGGATCTTTCCAGAATACTTAACCAGTATGCAAGAGAAATTTGACTTTATTTCATGCTCATACTTTTGTTATAGTGCAATAGATTGGTTGCTCATGTAATAGATCCCAGCACGTTGCCTGACCACCTCTCTGTGTCCTGGATGCCTATCACCCTGTAACTCATAAAGTCATAAGTTCTTATATTAATAGAATATGTGGTTAGCTTGTGAAATCAGAACATCAGACAGTTTATTAAAAGATTTCTGCAATATCCTTTGTTTAGAAGATTCAGTAGGTGATCTTTATTAAATCCTTAGTATACTCACTAGTATCCAGAAGATACAAGATATACAGTTAATTTTAGCTATAACAAATGAAATTGTTAAAGTCATTAATAATTAATATTATTAATTATTAGTCATTTATCTTGCTCTTCAAGTTGCTCAGGCTAAAATATTAGAGTCATTTTAAAAATATTTTCCTTCTATAATTCTTCATTTTTGATATATCAGTATATCCTTTATGTTATAATCCAACCACTTGTTTTTCTTAAGTCTCTCCACTGTTATAATGCTTAGGTGCTAAGTCACTTCAGGCATGTCTAACTCTTTTTGACCCCATGGACTGTAGCCCGCCAGGCTCCTCTGTCCATTGGATTCTCCAAGCAAGAATACTGGAGTGGGTTGCTATGCCCTCCTCCAGCGGAACTTCCGGACCCAGCATCGAAACCAAGTCTGTCTCCTGCATTGGCAGGCAGGTTCTTCACCACTTGTGCCACCTGGGAAGCCCATCCCCTGTTATCATGGTGTAAAGAATTGGTGTTTCTCCTTTGGATTGCTGCAAGAGACATTTAACTGGTTTCCCTGCTTTATTTTTTCCTTCCTTCAGTTTATTTCTATCCAGCAGTCAGTGCGATCATGAAAACTTGAGTCAATCATGATACTTTTCTTGTTAGAATTCTCCACTGTCTTTACATCACACTTATGGTGAAGACCAAGGTCTTTACAATGGCCTTCAAGGTCCTACAAGATTTTTGACTCATCTCTTCATTTCTCTGATATGATTTCTATCATTTTCCCTCCTTGTGGTGACCTGCCTGACCTCCTACTCAAATTCTGTGTATTCTTAAAACATGTGTGTATGCTCAGTCACTCAGTAATGCCCATTGCCCACGACCGCATGGACCATAGCCCACCAGGCTCTTCTGCCCATGGGATTCTCAAGGCAAGAATACTAGAGTGGGTTGCCATTTCTTTCTCCATTTAAAGCAAAAACGGCTATTATTTATTTAGGTCCTACTCTTGGCTGAAGACATTCTAAATACTTTCTCAATATCATACAGATAACAAGTGTTGGAGGTAAGATTTTATCTCAGCCAGACAAACCAGAGCTTGGACACTGAATTTTAACACCATATTGCCACCTGGTATGTGTCTACAGGGATGGTCTATGTCTAAACAGTCAGTGTTTTCTAGTAACTAAAACGGGGTTTAGGAGGTAAGTAAAACTAGGTTCGTATCCTGGTTCCTCCTCATCTTAGCCAGTGTGATGTTAGTAAATTAGCTTCCCTGTACTTCGATTTCCTTATCTAAGGAACGGGAATAACAGTTCCCACCCATCTGTACCATTTTTCCAGACTCCACACATATGCATTAATATATGTTATTTGTTTTTCTCTTTTTGACTTACTTCACTCTGTATGACAGTGTCTAGGTCTAGCCACATCTCTGCAAATGGCACATTTTGTTTGTTTTTATGGCTGAGCAATATTCCACTGTATTCATATTTATGGGCCACATCTTCTTTATCTATTCCTCTGTCAATAGACATTTAAGTTGCTTCTATGAACCTTTTTGCAAAGCAGAGAGACATAGACATAGAGATCAAACATATGGACACCAAGAGGGAAGGAAGGATGAGATGAACTGGGAGACTGAGATTGACATATATACACTACTATGTATAAAACAGATATGAGAGCCTACTGTAGAGCCCAGGGAACTCTCCTCAGTGCTCTGTAGTGACTTAAATGGTAAGGAAATCCCAAAAAAAGAGGAGATACATGTATAATGTATACATATGCCTGATTCACTCTGCTGTAAGCAGGAAATATCACAACATTGTAAAACAACTATACACCAATGAAAAATTAAAAAAAAAAAACAAAACCAGTTGCCTCACAGGTAAGGGTCAAGTAAGAATATAAATAAGTATTTTTAGTTCAGTCCCAGACTTAATGCTTTGTAAATTATTATAATAGCTATTTAAATATATATTTCCAAAGAAAATGAATTTTCCCATTCTCAAGGCTCTTACAGTGCTTCAAATTTAGATATTTGAGAATCCATATTAAAATGGCTTCTGCTCATATTAAAGATTTGCAAACATTTGAATGCATTTACTGCATCGTTAAACTGAAGGTCGGAAAGAACAGTGATTATTACTTGTAATTCTTCAAAGGATATCCTGAGAAACAGACTCCTCCTTTTACTCATTGCTGACATTTTTTTTCCCTAAAATAATAATTTACATTAGAGCTGACAAATATACTCTAAAATTGTATCTTGATGCCAATTAAAAGTGATAATTTATAATCTGGAATAGCAAACAGCAACTGACCCTTAAACAGGGCATTGTGAACTCAAAACTGACTTTTCTGGAGGAGAAAAAGTGGTTATAGGGCTACCCAGGAGGCCAGCAAAGGTCTGTGCAGTCTGAATGGCATGATTATACCTTGACATTTATTATATTAGAGTCAGTGGGAACTAGTTTACCATTATAAAGCAGGATCCTTAAATGATCAAACTGTGTTTTTCTTTGGTAGAGCCTCTTTAACTGCTATATTACTCTAATACTACCGTTTTCTTTTAGTTTATATTTGCTATACTGGTTAGTTGTACATGTTGGCTGTCTCTAAGTTGTGTCTGACTCTTTGCGACCTCATAGACTGTAGCCCACCAAGTTCCTCTGTCCATGGGATTCTCCAGGCAAGAACACTGGAGCAGGTTGCCATTTTCTTCTCCAAGCATTCTTCCCAACCACAAAATTGAACCCACGTTTCCTGTGCCTCTTGCATTGGTCCATGGATTCTTTACCACTGAGCCACTTGGGAAGCCCCGATTAGCTAGCAAAAAAAAAAAAAAAAAAAAAAATTCAGGTTCTTGTGTGGTCCTTTGTCTTGAAAACTCTGTAGACCTTGAACCCACTGAGGGTGATCTGTAAATACTTGATTGGCTCACTGATTAATGATATAACATGGTTCATAAATACTAGCGTCTCAGTTCAAAATGTCTAATAGCACACACACCTGCAATTGCTTTAAGCACTCAAGATACATTAGCATATAATAACTCACTCAACCCACATGAAAACCTTCAGAAGTAGACAGTAATACTGTTTCCATTTTACAGATGAAGATATGAAAGCAGAGGGAAAGTGGGTATCATGTCTATGTCACACAGCCAATATGTGTGACATAGGTTGGTGTTTGAATCTGGAGAGTCTGGCTCCAGAGACCATATTTTTAATCACTATATCATGATGGCAAAATAGCCCAGATACACATGTTGTCGTGTCCAGACATCAGGATTAATATCCATCTTGACCAATATGTCTCCTAAGTATCTATTAATATTGCTAATGCCTGCTATCATAAGTGTGTGGATCACTGCTGGCGATTTCTTTTAATTCTTTACTTAACAATTTTTAAAATATAAATTTATTTTAACTGGAGGTTAATTATTTTACATTATTGTATTGGTTTTGCCATACATCAACATGAATCTGCCACAGGTATACACGTGTTCCCCATCCTGAAACCCCCACCCTCTTCCCTCCCCGTACCATCCCTCTGGGTCATCTCAATGCACCAGCCCAAGCATCCAGTATCATGCATCAAACCTGGACTGGCGATTTGTTTCATGTATGATATTATACATGTTTCAATGCCATTCTCCCAAATCATCCCACCCTCTCCCTCTCCTAC
>SJYQ01005530.1:306880-320148 GCA_006410935.1 Redunca redunca | reverse complement strand
CTTTGGTAAGGTGGGACAGCAGGGACTTGCTGGATCTTAGTTCTCTGACCAGAGATCGAATGCGGCCCATGGCAGTGAAAGGGCCAAGTCCTAACCACTGGACCACCTGGGAATTCCCTTATTACAGCATTTCCACCCCCCCCCCCAATTTTATCATTTTCTTAACGGTGTCTACTAAAGCATGAAAGTTTTGAATTTTGATAGAGATTATTGATTTTTGCTTTTATTGATTGTGCTTTTGGTCTCGTATCTAAGAAATCTTAACTAGCCCAACATCACAAACATTTTTTTCCTATGTTTTCTTCTAAGTGTTACGTTTTAGCCCTTAAATTTAGTTCTCTGATGTATTTTGAGTTAAGTTTTTTGTAAGGCATGAGGTAAGGTTTTACAGATAAAGACGAGTGCGTGCATGCTCGATCACTCAGTCGTGTGACCCCAGGGACTGTAGCCCCCCCAGGCTCTTCTGTCCATGGTGTTCTCCAGGCAAGAATACTGGAATGGGTTGCCATTTCTTCCTCCAGGGAATCTTCCCAACCCAGAGATCAAACCCAGGTCTCCCACATTGCAGGCAGATTTGTTACAGTATGAGCCACAATGGAAGACTTGGAGATATTATAAGTGCAGGAGATGCCGGAATTGAACCTGCATCTGGGAAGCCCAAAGACACAGACATAGAAAGGTAAAATGGCCTGTCCAAAGTCAGAACTAGTTAGGGGCACAGTCAGTACTGGTGTCCAGCTATTGCCTAATCCAGGATTCTTGTCCTTGCATCTTGTCCTTGATTGATTTTTGGAAGTAACTGAAAGATGGTGGTCATCGTCCCACCTTAAAGGAAATATCCTTACTGTGGAAAGAAAAAAAAAAAAACTGGAGCAGATTATTTTGTAGATAACCCTTTTAGTTAGATTTATTCTCTTTTACGTATCCTGTTTTGTCATTTTTAAAGTGTTCTCTTTCTTGCTAATAAGTTCCTGCTACTGCTAAGTCGCTTCAGTTGTGTCCGACTCCTAGCGACCCCATGGACTGCAGCCTAACAGGCTCCTGCATCCATGGGATTTTCCAGGCAAGAGTACTGGAGTGGGGTGCCATTGCCTTCTTCGAATAAGTTCCTAGAAGCTCCTAATGTACTTCCACTCCACTCTTCACACACTGTGTCTCACTTCATCTTCTCAAAAGGGAGGAAAAAAAGTTTTTTCTTGAACTACAGCTTAGTGCAAGCAGCAGGGGCCAGTAAAGCTGTACAGTTATTCTAACTTTGCTTCATGCTGAAATGTTTGAAACGCAGTATTTTGTAATAAGCTTTAAGTAGTTTTCAAAATGAATTTTTGTAATTTCTCCAGATTATACTCTTTTTTTTTTTTCTTTCAGGAAACAAATGATCAAATTCTGGAAAAAAAAAGGCTTGAGGGAATCTTTTGAGTATCTGTTTTCAAAGATTGTATTTTAAGGAAATAATATAATGGTGTCTCCTTTCTTATCAAAACATATATTTATTTGAACTATATATATTTTTTAATGTGCTTCTTAGAACTATATTTGTGGGGTTAGTTTCTCATGTTGTTTTGTTCTCTCATTTTTTAGCAAAATCCTATAGAGCAAAGAAAATTCCCTTCCTAGAACATAATAAAAAAGTATAGGTTGGGAATTGAAGGGACTTCCTTTTAAAACATTCTATTATCTTAAGCATGTTTTGGCCAGGGTCTGAAGTTCTCTAAGTATGATTACTTGTAAAAGGTGTAGTGTTGGTCTCACGGTAGTCGTTCACCTTCTCAGTGTTTCTGTTCTCCTTCCTGGTCTCTACTGTTGCATTAGAATTTCTGGCCAGGTGTTCTGCTGTTCTTGATGTGTGTTCAAGCAACTGAAGAGTATGGACTTCGGGGTTAGACTGACCTGGGAGTCATCTGATCTTGGGCAGTTTATTGGTTTTAGTTTCCGGTTTTTGTCTGTAAAATGGGGATAATAGTACATTTGTCATTGGGGCTGTTGTATGGAATTACAAGTGTAATTGTTTATAGGAAGCTTTCAGCTCGTATTTATTACTCCATACTGATGATTGTTATCACTTTGTTTTTTTCTCCTTCTTCCATTTCCTGCTTTTGGTACTGGCATAAAATGTGAAATACCTCATGATTTGAAATCCTCTAACACTTGTAACCTTGTAGTATTTTGAATCTGTTGTAATGTTTATTGGAACATCACTGCATCTTTTTTTTCTTACTTCCAGATCTTATTCAAGTTTAGATCACTTTGGGGATTTTATTCTGGACATGGTAGTACAGCTGTGTAAGGCCCTGGATTGCCCACAGTACAATATAGTGGCAAAGTGGGAAATCAGTCTGACAAGGGCTTTACCATGTTGCTTTTATCATCATGCGTTTTGAAAAACCTCAATAAATATTTAGTGTTTACCTCAGCCTAGGTTTAGAAAATTGTTCTTTAAGATCTGTTTTTAGTAAGGTGTGATTCACCAACCTTTGATACTTTGGTGAAGGCATCCCACTAAGTTTATTCTCTACTACCTCCCCTCCTTTTAAATTTTCATCAGTTGTTCACTGGCTACACATTTGATGTCTAAAGTATCAGTTACCAAGTACAGATTGCAGGATCCCACCCCTAGCTCCTCTATTAATGTGAAAGACATTATGTTCTATTGATGGAGTGGGTGTTTAATGGCTAGTGTGTTTTCTCCCCTGATTGGAAGACTTCACTATGATAACACTGTCAGGAAGCCACATTGGGCTAACAACCTCATAGGGTTGTATCAAATAGGGATTGCAGTTAACTCTCTGTGATGGAAAACAAATAATTGTGGCTTAGTAAAATACTTTTTGACTCCTTTATATCACAAGAAAACTGAAGTGGCAGCCTAGGTACTATGAGGCACCCAGATTCCTGGTTTTTCACTCCACTTCACTTAGCACATGACTTGCATTCTCAGAGTTGCAAGATAGTTCCACCCCTAGCCTGTGCTTGTGTTCCAGACCAGAAGAATATGGAGAAAGGACAGAGTCACGTGACAGTTCAGGTGGTTCCCTTTCAAAGGGCTTTCTTTCCTGGAAGCCTTACTCAGTGACTTCCATTTCCATTTTATTGGACAGACTGTGTCATTTGGCCATTTGCAAATGAAATGATGCTTTTTATCCAAGCACATTATTACTTCAGACAAAGTAGGTCAAAGTTCTGTTATCAAAGACGGGAAAGTTGTATGTTGTATAGGCAACTAAAAGTGTTGGCCTCATGTTTTTTTGTTTTTGTTTTTTTCAAATTAAAATAGTTAAATAAGACATTGCAAGTAAATAATTTAACCTGACACATAATAATTGGTTAATAAATGTTAGCTTTAATCTGAAGAGACAGTTGCCTACCAGTTAAGAGCATGGTGTTGAAACATCATGTAGTTCTGGTTTCTAGGCCCTTCTGTGCCCCTCAGTAATTAATGACCTGTCTTACCTTTGTTTGCCTTGCTTTGTAAGATCAATAATACCTAACTCATGGAATTATTGTGAGAATTAGATGGAAAAAAAATGCAAGTAAAGAGAGTGCTCAGCATAGTATTTGGCACACAAAGTAAGAGCTCAATAAATGTTAACCAGTGCTTATGACGGTAATAATGAGGTAACAGCCATGAAATCTTTGTATGGAGAACGAGCATGATTTTTAGGATATTTTTGTGTTTATTCTGCCTCAAGTGAGCAGATTTTTTCTCTTGAAAATGTATGTTACTACTCGATTGACTAATCCATTCACCAAATATTTACTGACTTCCTCTTGTGTGTTAGACACTATTTTGGATGCTAGAGATAACAGCAGCAAAGCAGACAGAAATCCCTTCTTTTATGGACTTTATAATCTGGTGATGATGAAGAACAAATAAAAGTAGGGGAAGGGATGGGAACCCCTGGGGATAGAGATGAGTTTTAAGTAGGTCAAGGAAAGCTTTCCTGAGACAGTGACATTTGCAGAAAGACGTGAAGGAGGTGAAGAAGTGAGCGTTGTGGTTATCTGCAGGAAGTTTGTTCCAAGCAGAGGAAACAGCAGGAGCAAAGTCTTGGAGAAGGAGCACGCTTCTGTGACTAAGGAGTAAGGAGACAAGGAGCTGGAGCAGAGGGGAACAAGGCTGAAGGGATCAGGAGAGTAAAGTGGTAGGAATGGATGGTCCTGGCTGTCAGATGGTATGAAGCCTAGTAAGTTCTGGCTTTTGCTTCACATAAAGTTTTAAAAGGATTACCTAGCCTGCTAGGTGGAAAATAGTTTTGTGAGGGTATAGGGGTGGAAGGGGAGGTTATCTGGGGGGAAGAGGTAGTAATGGAGGTGATGAGAAGCGGTAAGATGCTGGTATAATATATTTTGAAGTTAGAGATATGCCTTTGAATTCGATGTGAGAAGTATCCAAGATTTTTTTGGCAGGAGCATCCGAGAGATGGGGTTACTATCCATTGAGATAGAGATCACCAGAGTAAACAAAAGAGATGATTCATTGTAAAACCATCAGGCTTCTTGAATAATTACTCAGAGCATATGGCAAAGCGACTTTATTTTTATCTTTGTATGGAGAACAAACATGATTTTTATGATAATGACTGCCCTTACAGACGTTTCTGTAAAGGAGTTTTAATTTTCACTATGACTCTGACAAGAGGGCTAATTGAGAAAAAAGCTTACAAAATTGTATATTCTTGTGGTTTCCATGGCTCAGGTGAAAACACCTTAGTCATCTTTCAGAATGACCAGCTTGGTCTAGCTCTTTAGTGGCTGTGTGAACCCTTACTAAAAAATACTTAAAATCTTTATAATACATATCTGTTATAGTGATGGTTGGTCAGAATTTTTGGGGGAAAATATCTGCAGTTGATTTGGTTCATTTGATTTATTTTTTTCCTCACAGGTAGGAATAAATCCATATTTTCGCTTACTCTTTATTTCAGGATCTAGTTAAGTGGAGAGAGACTGGAACTAAATTTTTTTAGTTCCCCTCATGCCTTTGGGCAGCTCCTTTTCTGTCTCAAGGGATAACATTACCCAGTTTGAAGGATTTCAGAAGAAAGCTCAGTCATGATTTTGCACTTTGATCCATTCTGGTATGTAATGTACACTAATGCAGCAGTTAAAGAATCAGCTCGAAGAGGACAGAGGAGTGGAAGAGTGAGGGCCTGGGGGATGGTGTGCGGAGGATGGACAATATATAAAAATAGTGAACTTCTGAATTAGGATGCTTTATTGGAAATGTTTTTACATTATTTTACAATTATTTTCCATTATATTATTATTCTTATTAGGCCATTCTTTTTTGAGGGCATTAGAACAGTAACTTTCACACTTTGGCTAAACCATTCCTAACAGATAGCATTTACATATTTGCGTGTGTATTTACACTGAGAAAAGTTTTACAAGATATTTGCATTTTAATTTTATTGAAGTATAGTTGATAAATAATATTTACTTTTATTATGTGCAATATGGACTTCCCTGATAGCTCTGCTGGTAAAGAATCTGCCTGCAGTACAGGGGACCCCAGTTCAATTCCTGGGTTGGGAAGATCCTGTGAAGAAGGGATAGGCTATGCACTCCAGTATTCTTGGGCTTCCCTGGTGGCTCAGATGGTAAAGAATCGGCCTGCGATGTGGGAGACCTGGGTTTGATCCTGGGTTGGGAAGATTCCCTGGAGGAGGGCATGACAAGCCACTCCAGTATTTTTGCCTGGAGAATCCCCATTGACAGAGGAGCCAGGCAGGTTACAGGCCATGGGGTCGCCAAGAGTCGGACACAGCCCAGTGACTAAGCACACACATGTGCAATATGTCCTGATGGTTTCTAATTTGATTCTGTTTAAGAAAAAATGATGGTTGAAATCCAGTAAGTTGACTTACGGTTTGAAAAATTCCTCATGAAGGAACCTGCTCTAAAGAAGAGAAAGAAAAAATATGTATCGCACAGTACTTTACAAAAATGCAAATTTGAGTAGAATGTGTCTTATAAAATTCAACATGCTTTCAATATTTTTCTTCCCTATACCTTCTTCTGTCAACATTTTGGTGAAATTACCTTTTTATTTGGGAAGAAGATGAGAGAATGGAGAGGAAGGAGGAAAGGTTTAATGATTTGCACATTTTTTCTTTTTATTGTTTACAGTTCATCTCTATCCAAGGCTGTATGTGCAGGAGAACTGCCGATTAAAACATGGGGGGAAAAACTACAATTTAAATGGTATGGGTGAAGATGGGGAGTTGGTGAGGATAATTTATCCTCACATGTTTTGGTAAAGATTCACATACTTTAGAAGCATAATAAACCTTCCCAATGCCAAATTCTTGGGGGGGACACAGCTATGTTTTTTGACAGTTAAACGTCTAAGATAATAGGTAAATAAATGAACAATAATGACATTTATTGAACATTGCTTCACTTCATGCTTGCTAAGTCATTTCAGTCGTGTCTAACTCTTTGCAACCACATGGACTGGAGCCCACCAGGCTCCTCTGTCCATGGGATTCTCCAGGCAAGAATACTGGAGGGGGTTGCCTTGCCTTCTCCAGGGGATCTTCCCCTCCCAGGGATCGAACCTGCGTCTCTTAAGTTTCCTGAATCAGCAGGCAGGCAGGTTCTTTACCACTAGTATTTCCAAGCATGTAGTCAGAGAACCCAGAGTTATTGTGCTAATGGCAGTGAAGCTAAAGTTTGAATCTAAGTGTGTTTTCCATGGAGCTTCCTGAAGTTAGGTGAGTTTTGAGTTGTGCTTTAAAAGGAGGGGGAGGTGTGGATTAATATGTAGGGAACAAGGTGGATGGCTTGCCCAGAGGCATGGAAATGGGGATAAACTAAATTGCATCTGGGATATGGAAAGTAAATTAAAATGTTGAACTGTCAGGAAGTACAGTATCAAGTAGTGGCTATGGATAGTAATCTGAGGGGTGATATTGTGCAAATGGAGTATGAAGATTATTAAGATTAACAGATGGATTGACGCTTAGGCAGGCTTTTTTTTTTTGCTATCTGTGGAACTTACTCATAGCTAACTATATATAGTGTATTGTACTCATTTGTGTGCATCCGTGTATGGTTCTGTGCAGTTTTATTACAGATGTATGGTTGTGTAACTACCACTAAATTCAAGATACAGAACTGTATTCCACCACACAGTCTCTCAGGTTACCCCTTTAGAGCCATCCTAACCTGTCTACTCAGGCTTCCCAGGTGGAGCTAGTGGTAAAGAACCTGCATGCCAGTGCAGGAGACAGGAGAGACCTGCGTTCGATCCCTGGGTTGGGAAGATCCCCTGGAAGAGGTAATGGCAACCCACTCCATTGTTCTTGCCTAGAGAATCCTTATGGACAGAGGAGCCTGGCAGGCTACAGTCCATAGCGTCGCAAAGGGTCAGACACACGGAAGCAGGCACGCATGCACAACCTGTCTACCCACATCCCTTATCCCTACAACCACTGATCTATTCTCCATGCTGATACTTTTGTTATTTCAAGAGTGTCATATAAATTGAGTCATAAAATATGTAAAGTTGAGATTGGCTTTTTTCACTCAGTGTAATGCCCTTGAGGTCATCCAAGTAATTGTGCATATCAACAGTTTGTTCATTTTTATTACTGAGTGGTATTCCTCTGTGTGAATGCACCATATGTTTAACCATTCTGCTATTAAAGGATATTTGGGTAGTTTCCAGTTTTTAGCTGTTGTGAGTAAAGCTGCTGTGAATATTTATATGCAAGTTTCTGTGTGAACATGTTTTAATTTATCTCAGATGAATACCAGGCATATAAATGCCAAGTTGTACAAATTTTTTTTTTTTTTTAGTTTTAAAAGAAATGGTCAAACTATTTTCCAGAGTGGCTATACCGTATTTTATATTTCCACCTAAAATGTATGAATGATGCGGTTTTACCACGTCATCAGCATTTGGTGTTATCATTTAAAAAAAACTTTTTTAGGACCTCCCTGGTAAAGAATTCACCTGCCAATGCAGGAAATACCTGATTCCTAATCAGGTTCGATCACTGATCTGGGAAGATCCCACATGCTGCAGTGCACCTAAGCCGATATGCCACAGCTGCTGAACTTGTGCTCTAGAGCCTGGGAGCCGTAACTGCCGAGCCCACGTGCCACAGCGGCTGAAGCCCAAATGCCCCAGCGCCCGTGCTCCGCAACAAGAGAAGCCACTACATCGAGAAGTCTGTGTACCAAGGTGCACACAGAATAGTAAAGAAAATGTAAAGCTGAGGTGGTAAAGAACCTGTGTGCCAGTGCAGGAGACATGAGAGACCTGGGTTTGATCCGTGGGTCGGGAAGATCCCCTGGGAGGGATCTTTACTCACTGCAACCAGAGAAAAGCCTGAGCAGCAGTGAAGATCCAGCACAGCCAAAGATAAACTAATTAGAAATTTTAAGATTAAAGTTTACTTTAGCCATTCTGTTAGGTTATCCCATCTCTGTTGAATTGCTTTTATACCTTTGTCAAAACATTTGTGGGAATCTGTTTCTGGGTTCTCTGTTCTGACGTGTATGTGTGTCTGTATCTGTCCCTCTTCTTATACCATACTATCTTGATTACTGTAACTATATAATATGTCTTTAAATTGGGTTGTATGAATACTTCATTCATCTTCTTTACTATTCTGTTGATTATTTGAGGGCCTTCCTTTTTTGTATACATTTTAAAATGGAAAAAATAAACCTTGGAATAAGCTTGTCTATGTGTACAAAATATCTTGTGAGGATTTTAATAGGAATTTCATTAAACCTGTTTGAAGTCAATTAGGAGAGTACTGACATCTTTACTACATTGATTTTTCTAACTCATGAGCATGGTATCTCTCCCAATTATTCAGGTCTTTTTTGTTTTCTTTGGTGTTTTATGATTTTCGGCATACAGATCTTGTCCTTGTTTCATTTGGGGGGAACTTGTAAATGATACTGTGTTTTAAGATTTTGGTTTCTACTTTGTTGTTAGTATCTAGAAATGCAGTTGATTTTTGTGGATTTATCTTTTATCTTGCAACCTTGCTAAGCTCTCTTATTAGTTCCAGAAGCTTTTCTTATGTGGACAGTCATGACCTCTACAAACAGGGACAGATTTATTTTTTCTCATCTGAAAGTGAAAGTGTTAGTCACTCAGTTGTATCCAACTCTTTGTGACCTCATGGATTGGGAGTCTCTAGACTCCTCTGTCCATGGAATTCTCCGGGCAAGAATACTGGAGTGGGTTGCCATTTCCTTCTCCAGGTGATCTTCCGGACCCAGAGATTGAACTTGGGTCTCCTGCATTGCAGACAGATTCTTTACCATCTGAGCCATCAGGGAAACCAAATCTAATCTGGATTCCTTTTATTTCTTTTTCATGCTTTATTGTGTTGCCTAGGACTTCCAGTGATATATTGAATAAAAATGATAAGAATGAACATCCTTGGCTTTTTCTCAATCTTAGAGGGAAGCCAGTCTTTCATCAGTATGTGTTAGCTGTAACTTCTTTCTGTAGGTGTTCTTTATGAGGTTGAAGAAATTCCTCTCTATTCCTTTTTCACTGAGAGCTTTTTTTTTTTTAAATCATGAATGCTCTTGGATTTTTAAAAAATGTTTTTTTGCATCAGTTGACATGATCTTATGACTTTTCTTCTTTGGCCTGTTGATGTTAGTGTATTACACTGTGTGCTTTTTGTTTGTTTTTAATATTACACCAAAGTAGCATACCTGGAATACATACTACTCTATTGCTGGATTCAGTTAGCTGATATTTTCTTAAGGATTTTGCAGCTAAATTCATGAAAGGTATTTGTCTGAAGGTTTTTTTTTTTTCTTGTGACGTCTTTATTTAGTTTTGGTGTTTGTAATACTGCCTTCATTAAATGAGCTGAAAAATATTCCTGCTTCTATTTTTTCTAAGTTGTTGAATTATGAGTTAAAGTTGTTAGTATTCTTTTTAAAAGAGATCAAGATATGTCACATAACAAAACTAACCATTTTACTTCAAATGACCACTATATCTACTACTGTGGGCAAGAATCCCTTAGAAGAAATGTATAGTAGCTTTTAGAGTCAACAAGAGTCGAAATGCAGTACTTGGGTGCAGTCTCAAAAATGACAGAATGATCTTTGTTCATTTCCAAGGCAAACCATTCAGTATCACAGTAATCCAAGTCTATCCCCCAACCACTAATGCTGAAGAAGATGAAGTTGATGGTTCTTTGGAAACTGAAAAGACCTTCTAGAACTAACATCAAAAAAAGATGTCCTTTTCATCATAGGAGCAAAAGTAGGAAGTCAAGAGATACCTGGAGTAACAGGCAAGTTTGGCCTTGGAATACAAAATAAAGCAGGGTAAAGGCTAACACTTTTTCCAAGAGAACTCACTGGTCATTGCAAACACCTTCTTCCAGCAACACAAGAGACGACTCTACACATGGATATCACCAGATGGTCAGTACTGAAAGCAGATTGATTATATTCTTTGCAGCCAAAGATAGAGAAGCTCTATTCAGTCAGCAAAAACAAGACTGGGAGCTGACTGTGGCTCAGATCGTGAGCTCCTTATTGCAAAATTCAGACTTAAATTGAAGAAAGTAGGGAAAACTACTAGACAATTCAGATATGACCTAAATCAAATCCCTTACAATTATACAGTGGAAGTGACAAATAGATTCAAGAGATTAGATCTGATAAAGTGCCTGAAGAACTATGGATGGAGGTTCATGACATTGTACAGGAGACAGTGATCAAGACCGTCCCCTAGAAAAAGAAATGCAAAAAGGCAAAATGGTTGTCTGAGGAGATCTTACAAATAGCTGAGAAAAGAAGAGAAGCGAAAGGCAAAGGAGAAAAGGAAAGATAAACCCATCTGAATGCAGAGTTCCAAAGAACAGCAAGGAGAGATAAGAAAGCCTTCCTTGTGATCAGTGCAAAGAAATAGAGGAAAACAACAGAATGGGAAAGACTAGAGATCTCTTCAAGAAAATAAGAGATACCAAGGGAACATTTCATGCAAAGATGGGCTCGATAAAGGACAGAAATGGTATGGACTTAACAGAAGCAGAAGATATTAAGAAGAGGTGGCAAGAATACACAGAAGAACTATACAAAACAGATCAGGACCCAGGTAACCATGATGGTGTGATCACTCACCTACAGCCAGGCATCCTGGAATGTGAAGTCAAGTGGGCCTTAGGAAGCATCACTATGAACAAAGCTAGTGGAGATGATAGAATTTCAGTTGAGCTATTTCACATCCTAAAAGATGATGCTATGAAAGTGCTGCACTTAGTATGCCAGCAAATTTGGAAAACTTAGCAGTGGCCACAGGACTGAAAAAGGTCAGTTTTTAATTCCAATCCCAAAGAAAGTCAGTGCCAAAGAATGTTCAAACTACTGCACAATTGCACTCATCTCACACACTAGCAAAGTAATGCTCAAAATTCTCCAAGCCAGGTTTCAACACTGTGTGAACTGTAATTTCCACATGTTCAACCTGGATTTAGAAAAGGCAGGGGAATCAGAGATCAAATTGCCATCATCTATTGGATCATTGAAAAAGCAAGAGAGTTCCAGGAAAACGTCTACATCTGCTTTATTGACTGTGCCAAAGCCTTTGACTGTGTGGATCACAACAAACTCTGGAAAAATTCTTTAAGAGATGGGAATCCCAGGCCACCTGACCTGCCTCCTTACAAATCTGTTTGCAGGTCAAGAAGCAACAGTTAGAACCGGACATGGAACACTGAACTGGTTCCAAATTGGGAAAGGAGTACGTCAAGGCTGTATATTGTCACCCTGCTTATTTAACTTATATGCAAAGTACATCATGCGAAATGCTGGGCTGGATGAAGCACAAGCTGGAATCAAGATTGCCAGGAGAAGTATCAATAATCTCAGATACGCAAATGATACCACCCTGATGGCAGAAAGTGAAGAAGAACTAAAGAGCCTCTTGATGAAAATGAAAGAGGAGAGTGAAAAAGCTGGCTTAAAACTCAGCATTCAAAAAAACAAAGGTCATTGCATCCAGTCAATGGAAACAATGACAGACTATTTTCTTGAGCTCCAAAATCACTGAAGATGGTGACTGCAGCCATGAAATTAAAAGATGCTTGCACCTTGGAAGAAAAGCTATGACCAACCTAGAGAGCATATTAAAAAGCAGAGACATTACTTGGCCAACAAAGGTCCATCTAGTCAAAGGTGTGGTTTTTCCAGTAGTTCTGTATGGATTTGAGAGTTGGACTGTAAAGACAGCTGAGTACCGAAGAATTGATGCTTTTGAACTGTGGTGTTGGAGAAGACTCTTGAGAGTCCCTTGGATAGCAAGGAGATAAACCAATCAATCCTAAAGGAAATCAGTCCTGAGTATTCATTGGAAGGACTGATGCTGAAGCTGAAACTCCAGTATTTTGGCCACCTGATGTGAAGAACTGACTCATTGGAAGAGACCCTGCCTGAATTCGGGAAAGATTGAAGGCAGGAGGAGAAGGGGATGACAGAGGATAAGATGGTTGGATAGCATCACTGACTTGATGGACATGAGTTTGAGGAAGCTCTAGGGATTGGTGATGGACAGGGAAGCCTGGCATGCTGCAGTCCATGGGGTTGCAAAGAGTTGGAAATGACTGAGCAAATGAACTGACTGAACCATTTCTAAGTGTAAAATTTAGTGTTTTTTTCTTTTTTAGTATATTTGCAGTGTTTTGCATTCATCTTCATTGTTTTATTCCAGATCATTCTCCTCACCCCAGAAAGAAATCTTACCCATTAAGCAGTAACCTCCCATTCTCCTCTTCTCCTAGCCTTTGGTAACCACTAATCTGTTTTCTGTGTTTATGGATTTGCCTGTTCTAGATATTTCATAGATACAGAGTCGTAGAATATGTGGTTTTCATGATTGCTGTATATCACATGGCATGTTTTCAGTGTTCGTGCATGTTGCTGCATGTAGCAGTACTTGCTCCTTGGCTTTTGGCCCCATTACTCTGACTTTTGCTTTCATTGCTTCACCTCTGACTTGACACTCCTGTGCCTCTTCTATAAAGACCCCTGTGATTACATTGGGCTCCACCCAGATAATCTGGGATCATCTTTCCACCTTTATTTTAATTTAATAACATTTGCAAAGTCTTTTTGCCATTTATAGTAACATTTACTAGTCTCAAGGATTAGAATGTGGTTATCTTTGGAGAGGGGGTTGGTTAATTATTCTACCTACCACAGGGATTTTAGAGTTTTTACTATTATCCCACTTCTCCCCGAGGCTCTGTTCTTTTTTTTTTTTTTTTTTTTTC
>SJYQ01005530.1:219011-300107 GCA_006410935.1 Redunca redunca | reverse complement strand
GAAGCTGAAACTCCAGTACTTTGGCCACCTCATGTAAAGAGTTGACTCATTGGAAAAGACTGATGCTGGGAGGGATAGGGGGCAGGAGGAGAAGGGGACGACAGAGGATGAGATGGCTGGATGGCATCACTGAGTTGATGGATGTGAGTCTGAGTGAACTCCAGGAGTTGGTGATGGACAGGGAGGCCTGGCATGCTGTGATTCATGGGGTCGCAAAGAGTCAGACACGACTGAGCAACTGAACTGAACAGAGCGCTTAAGCATGCAACAAGATTGTAATGTCAGTGTAGTAAAACTTTTTATAGGAAGGTTTCCCTGATTGTCACTCCTAATTTTGGATGATTCACCTCTTCAGTGAAATCATATAGTATTTAGTACTTCTCCTATCAGACTTTATTCACATGTATTGTAAATTAGTATTTGTCTAACTTCTTCACCAGACTGTAAGTTTCGTGAAGGTTCATTATTATACTAGTACTGCACCTGGCATAAGGTAGGCACTTGGTAAATTTCTGTTGAAAGCATGACCTGTGTTTAGACAGGTCTACTCCTGTGTCTAAAATCTGTCTTGCATATTTCATCCTTTTCTTGTTTTCTGTAATTTTATGTGCTTTGCACCTTGTACTGCTATAATATCCCACATCTTGTAAAACACAAACATAGTTCCCACCCACTCTTTGAAGACTTCTTGCCTTAACTGTTCTTTCCTCTGGAACTCTTGTAACATTTACCTCATTTGGCATGTATATGCTGTCCTGTACATTACCTCTTATGTGTATATATCTTATCTATTCAAGTCCTGTATAACTGTGCCAGTAGGCAGGTGTTTATTACTTTAGTTCCACTTCCTTATCCTCTGTATTTACTTAGCTTTTAGTACAGAAGATTGTGCTAGTACTTGGTGGGTAGCAAAAATGCACACCGCAAAGTCCTCGCCATAAAAGAACTTACGTCCGAGTAGAGAAGAGGAGAAGAGAAGGAGTACCTTTTGTTGAACACTTCTTATGAATCAGGGATTTGGAGCAACTTTTACACAGTTGATCTTACTGAACAAATACCAAGGGTATAGGGCAAGTATATCAATAAGTAAAAAGCTGTATAAAGTGGTGTAGGATATCATTCATTGAGCAAATATTTATTGAGGGTAGACTGTGTGCCAAGCACAATGATGAGTGCTAGTAATACAGTCTGATCTCTCGTTGAGCTTACAGTTTTGTGAGGGATGCAGAAAAATAAACAGGCAACTACAGTTTGGTATGATAATTCCCACCATGTGTAGGAATCCACTTTTAAGTACTTGCTTGGTTGAAGTTCTCAGTTCCACAGGGGAGGACAGGCACATAAGCATCCTTTTTCTATTTAGACATATGTGCTATAATGTAAGGAGATGTGCACAGAGCTTAGAAGCCAAGAGAAGGGACATGTCACTAAACCTGAGAAGCTGGGTGGAAGTGGTATTTCGGCTGAGATTGGCAGGGTGATTTGATGTTTTTAGCTGGATGAAAATGAGGGAAGTGTACTTTAAGCAGAGGGAACAATAGGGTTAAATATGCATAATTAGAAGCAGCATGGCTCACTTGAAGTTACTATGGTAGGACTGGGGTGTGTTGAGGGTAGTTTCAGTGAAGGCAGTGGGAATAAAGGAGAGATACGCAGGGCCATGACCACAAGACTTCTATAAGGCATCTTATCACACCAAATCTAATTTAAATTCATTAACTGAGAATAGTGTAAACTTAGACTTTGGGCCCAGATTTCTACTTTTGATTTAGTTATGACCTCTTTAAAGTGAGAATTGTTAATCATTTCACAAAAATGAGATGAAACTATTTTGGGGGAAAAAAGCGCCAAACAAAAAACCACTCTCCGTTTATTAGTAATTAACCTCTGTGACTGTAAAACCTGATTTCCCAAGATTTCTTCAGGGACACCTTGAAGTAAAAAATGTGTCCCAGTGGAGGCCTCTGTGGTACTGTGCCAAGGTGTGATAAATAGTACGTTTCTGGTTTCAAAGATTACTGGTTTAATGAGTGAAAGGAGTAGGAATCAGAATGGACTGAGGGAAACCAAGTAGCTTTTTGGTTTAACCATTCTTGAAGAGATCAGAACCATGAAAATCCTAAAAAGGTTGTGACATAGTCTTTGGAATTCATTCTAATGTTATTTTAGGCTTGCATATAATGAATTACCATGTTTTCTCTTCTTTGTAGAAAGAAATTCAAGCCATGAGTCAGTGCCATCACCCTAATATTGTGTCTTACTACACATCTTTTGTGGTAAAAGATGAGCTGTGGCTAGTCATGAAGCTGTTAAGTGGAGGTGAGTAGAGTACAATGAAATGCCAACTTTCGTGGTTTGCAAAGTAAATACAAATGTTTTCTTTGGTTTGGTTTTCATGGACATGCATTTGAGGAGCTACTGAGATTATAGTACAATACTAGTGTACAAGGTGAGAAAAGTCACATGTTGCATTTGGTTGTCATGCTTCTTCAATTTCTCTCAATCTAGGATGGTTCCCTCCTACTTCCTCTCTTCTGTTTCACAAATTTATGAAAGGTCTGGTTTGGAGGGTCTATCTTGTAGGATGTTCCACATTCTGGATTTATCTGGTTATTTCTTCCTGGTGATGTTTAACTTGATTTATATTCCTCTGTTTCCTACAAATTAAAAATTAGACCTAAAGGGTTATTTGGACAGAGTATTTTGTAGGTGGTGCTTTGTACTTCATATTGCATCACGTAAAGAAGTAGTAGTTGCTATCTGGTTGTATCTTTAATAGTGATGCTGATTTTGATTGCTGAAAATTATGACAGCCAGGCCTCTCCATGGAAAAGTTGGCTTTATTTCCCTTTGCAGCTAGCAAGTAGTCTTTGGGATGATACTTTGGCACTGTGAGTATCCAGTTCCCCAAGTCTTTGATCTAATGATTTTTAATATCCATTAACAATCCTTGTTTGAATCAGTTATTTTGTCAGAGGTGGCAGAATGGTAATTTTTTCTTTTTCTTTTTATTAACATTTATAAAGTGGCATTCTTCGCTGTGAAGGAACTTTCCTTTATTAACTGGGACTTTTTGATTACTCTGTACTGTAATTCCTACTGAAAGAAAGTGAAGTCACTCAGTTGTGTCATGTCTGACTCTTTGCGGCCCCATGGACTGTAGTCGACCAGGGTCCTCTGTCCGTGGGATTTTCCAGGCAAGAATACTGGAGTGGGTTGCCATTTCCTTCTCCAGGAGATCTTCCCAACCCAGGGATCGAACCCAGGTCTCACGCATTGTGGGCAGACACTTTAGACAGGATAAATGTGTTTTTTTAAGGACCAATTTTCACAGTAAAGAATTAGTTTAATAATCATTGCCAGTGACTTTTTTCTTTTTTCCCATTGAGTGATACTTTCGTTTTTGGAGTATTACTATATAAACTCAAGGATTTTTTTCCATATATTCAGTGCCTTTCAATCAGTTACACTTTTTTTTTTTTTTTTTTTGATGCTCAGGTTATCCAAAATTTTGTTAGTGGAAGTCTCTTCAGACATACTGTGGTGTCCTTTTGACATGATCCATCAATCTTCGATAACCTTGATTTTTGGTTCAGTATAAATGGTTCACATTTATTTTGCTTTTCTCAGAATCAGCCAGTATTCTAAGGAGCCCTGATCCTTTTTATGGGGAATGGTATTCAGAAAGCATAACTTGGATATCTGAGTACTGCTATTATTTTGTCCTTGCTTCTGTTTGGAAGAGCTTGGAAATATAGGATATTAAAACAAATCATAATTTTACATTAGTATTTCCAATTCAGATTTAACATTGCAGACCTTTAAAACTTTAAAAATTATACTCGAATCTCTTTTCTCTTACACAGAAAAATCTTGGTCCCCCATATTAACATAATTATGTACTGTATCCTGCACTATTGTGTATACAATTATTTCTGCTTTAGTCCTTAGAATAAAATGTAAGTATTGCTAATTGCAAACAGTGGACCCTTAGTATGTATAGATTGAAGATTTTGTTATGGTTACCCAGAAGTCCATGCCATATAATAAATTAGACATTTTGCTACAACATGGATTTGAATGATGTGGCAAGATAGGACAAGTGAGCGATGGAGCTGCCCAACTTTCCCATCACTTTGCTGCTTGTTTGCGTATATATTTAACATGGGAGCATTATTTTCCATTTTCAGTTGTAGTGTAGGATTACAGGAAAGAGAATCCATGTTTGTTACTTTAATACCATTACTCACTGAATACCTTACTTCCCCAGAGAAGCTTTAAAGAAAAGTCTGTAGGCTTTAGAATTAAATTCTAGATTTTCTATTTAGCGGTTATATCCCTAGGCGAACTCTTTGAACCTATTAACTTGTCTGTTAAATGGGGATGCCTTTCCTGCATTTCAGGGTATTGGTGAGGAGTAAGTGAGATGACTGTGTAGAGCATCCACCACTGTGCTGACATGTAGTAGGTGCACAAGAAATTTTAGTCATTAATGATAATGATCCCTTGTTATTTGATGCTTTTCAGTGTAGCCAGAATCACCTTTTTGTTTCAATCCCATTAGTGACACACTGGAGAAACTGGATTGCTTTGTTAAAGGCCCTGTTCATATGATGGTTGGAAGCCTTGCTAACACCAACCACCTTTCAAGATGGTGGTCAAGCATGGTTCTTTCAGTATGGACAGATATGGGAGTATTAGGTAATACTGTATCTTTCGTTATTGATCACCTATAGCATAATTTTCTTTATATGTAATTTGCAAAATGTGTAATACAGAGTTTTTAATGTTTTGCTAAAAAGTCCTCTGATGAATAGGAATAAATTGTCTGCTTGATTCTCTGATCCACAGCTGTATGCCAGTCCATCCTTTTGCTACTTATAAGCAGAATGCCTTAAAAAAATTTATTTTTGTTGCTTTTAAAGAATTCCCATTCCTCTCTCAGTGAGTATATGTCCTGATCACAAGGCAGGATATTGATAATATGTAGCTGGGTGGGATGTCTTTGAAATGTACCTTTTGGTTCTTCCAGGTCTTAAGTTTCCTGGGATGGTGCCCAGTTTTTCCAGCATAGGACTCAGCAAATTTCCTGGGCAATAATTTTCAAATATGTTCCAAGCATTAATTCTTTTAAAAATTACTTTTAATTTTATGAGTCAACATAATCTTACATCTAAATGTTTACTTTTAAAATATTAAAAATTTTGCACCTTTTTTAGTGTAATCTTTTGTAGTTTTAAAGTGAACACATTTAAACTGAAGAGATACATTAAGCAATATGTAGAAAACAAAAAATAGAACTAAGCGCAGCAAAAAAAACTTTTTTGAATAGGAGGAAACTGTCAAGATAGCTCAGTTAAAATGGCTTTCATCAAATACTTATTGATTACCAATACTTTGGTGAATCAGTCAGTCAGTTCCTTGCTCTTATGGGTCTTAAAACTAATAAGAAAGTTGCAATTAAATAATTATAAGTGTGGCACGCCACTCCAGTACTCTTGCCTGGAAAATCCCATGGATGGAAGAGCCTGGTAGGCTGTAGTCCACAGGGTCGCTAAGAGTCAGACACGACTGAGCGACTTCCCTTTCACTTTTGACTTTCATGCATTGGAGAAGGAAATGACAACCCACTCCAGTACTCTTGCCTGGAGAATCCCAGGGACAGGGGAGCCTGGTGGGCTGCGGTCTCTGGGGTCGCACAGAGTCGGACACGACTGAAGCGACTTAGCAGCAGCAACAGCAGCAGCAGTGTCAAGTGCCATGAGGAAGTATCAGGTATCATGGGAACAAGTATCAGGAGAACCTAACTACTGAGGGAAAATGGCTGTGATGGGATAGAGACCACCTTCAGGAGGTGATGTTCTTCAGGAGACTCGAAGAATAGGTAATAACTAGCCAGCTGACATGGATGTGGAGTTGGTATCAGGGGAAAAATGGGAGAAAGACCCAGACAGAGGGAACACTGTAGTGGGGGTGAGTGGAGGCAAGATGGAGGAGAGTGGCGTGTCTTGGTATCTAATAAGGAAATCACAGCTAGAGCAGAGAGAGTGAGAGATGGGGACCATTGAGAAGCAGGGGCTCTATCTGAATAATTTAAAAATATAAATAGCCAGAGTTAACACAAATATGTATAGGCTACATTCTTTCATATTAACTTTTCCTTTCATACTAACTTTTCCAACCAAAATATTTAAAATGCATATTTTTGATTTAGCAACATTATACTGATACAGAATTTAGTAATCTAATTAAACTGTAAAATGAACTGCAACTGGCACTCTTAAGCCCATGGACCAGGAGGACATCATGGTTAAAATAAGTTGAAATGTGCCTATTATAGTTATTTTGTAATGCTTTCTTATAACTATGATATTATCTTTTATACATTAAATAATTAGAACTCATGTTGAATGTTGAAATTTATTAGTATAGAAGGTTAATCTTTAGAAATTAGAACCACTTTCTATCTAAATAGCTATTTCTACCATTTATTAGCACTAAACTGCAATATAAGATTTTTAGAAATCAAAGTAATTAAGAAAGCCTCTGAAAGGAAAAGATAGAGAAGAATCTGTAAGGTTTAAAGGGAGGAACTATAGAAATGCAGAAATCTAATTTAAATTCACTGTCTTAGTGAATTACTTTGTGATTTAAGGATACTCTCATCTTTGTCATCTTCTGAGAGGGAAAAGGTATGGGACTTCTTTGACCCTGAGCATGACCCAGGTAAAAAATACATGGTATTGTGAGTGACAGATTTTGGATGATCAAGCAACAGTGAAGGTATGTCTGCTGATTTGAAATGAAATACTCAGAGCAAGCAAATTTTGGCTCCTTTTAAAACTTATATGGCTTAGGAAGACATAAGTAGCCTCAGTGTTTAAAGATTGATTAAAACTTGGTAAAAATACTGGTAACTAAAATGGGTGAATTAATTTTGGACTCAGAGTGTTTATTCATAAAAATAAACTGAGGAAATAAACATGTTGACTGAGTGATTAATTTGATTGAGCTATAATTGTCAGATTTAACTAATGTTTTGAACCAGCAACTGCTTCACCACTTTTTCAATATCATTTTAATGTTTAGTAATGATTTTCTTGGACAGTAAAAGTTTTTCACTTTTTTAAAAATGTTCCGTGCCATGGACTATGAAGGCAGATGTGAGATAGTTTGGGGAGTAGATGATCTACACTTTAATTTTTTGCTTCATTAAAAAATTTGTACCACATCCCTCTTGTTTTCCATTATTTAATATACTTGCATTTACTTTAAAAAATTCTTGGGTTTCAGTGGACAATCTAGGTTGTTAAAGTGCAACTTCTTGGGCCCTACGTCAGATCTCTTGAATGGCAATCTATAAGATCTGGGAATCAGCATTTTTAGCTAGTTTGCTAAGTAATTTCTTAATGTATTAAAGTTTGAGAACAGATTATCCCTATAGAACACTTCTTCCAGATTATGCCCAAGGACATAGTATTTTATATGCTGATACAGGCTTCCTTGATTGTTCCTTTTCTTTAAATCTTAATTTGAATCATCCAGTGATAGTTTTCTTTTGCTTAGCATATTTTACCTTCATTTTTCTCTTAGTTTATATGAAGAATTATATATAATTTCGATATTTCAAGAGGGGGGATTGTAGGCATTGTGTAAGATGCTGCAAGATGCTGAGGAAATTGTTTGGGAAAGAAGGGGGAACCTTCCAGGACCAATATTTGTCAGTTAAGGATGTAGATCTTAGTGGCATGATCATCCCTTCACCTATAAAAATCATATTGTTGGGAGACTAAAACTGAAAAGACAACGTATCCCAGGAAGAAGGGGCTTCTTATATAGCCTTGTTTGGGTATATCCATTCTGGGCATAATCTGGGGATGTGCATCGCTTTAATTTCCCTATTAATCACTGGGTGATGTGAAATTAATAGAAATCTAAGATTTTTGAGAAGGAGTTCCTGCTTCAGACTCATTTAAAATGCATATCTGGTAACTTTGATGTGCCCTAGGGTCTTTGTTGCCCATTTCTTTGACCTCCCAGACTAGAAGGTCCCTGAAAGTCAGCAGTCACGCTCTGTGGATCTGGACATACTCTGTGGCACCTATTTCTAGATCTCATATACTATGACTTAACTATTGAATGAAAAAATTGTGATTTAAATTCCTAGTAGGAGTTTTCCCCTTTGCATTCCTTATTTTAGATATTCTTTACATTACAGACATTTAACTCAGTTGGCATTTATATATATGTTTTCTTACTGAACAATTCTTAATGTGGCCTGGATTTCTCAGAAGAATGAAATACCTGGCCAGTTGGTATAGTCACTTTGCTCTGGGGGTCAATGTGTGATTCATTAAACTAAATAGAACAAAACTTATTCCTTAGTTCCCCTCCTTGTGGATCATAATCTTATGAATCCCAGAAATAAAGAGGGAGAAAATCTTAAAAAAGTTACCAAGAATCTGAAGTCTCCCATTATTTGTCTACAGAGAAGAAACAGCCTGTCTCCTGCTAGAGGTGGGGCGTGGTAGTTGCCTTGCTTTCTAGGATCTGGGTGGAGGGTGGGATCTGGGAATCTTCTTCTGCTTTATATGACTTTCAACCAGTTTTCCTGTGTTCACACCTTTCCATCAGTAACCCCTCACATCCTTATACGTGATCTAAGGTGTTTGTGTTCTGAGCCTTTCTGGAACTCAAGGGAAGGGATCTACATTTTCCTAACTGATAAACCTCCTCTGCAGGCACTGAAGTTTCCAATTTTTCCCCTCTGCATACTCAAAGTTACTTTTTCTGCTTTCTCTCTTTCAGAAAATTAATGATGTATCTCTTTGTTATCTTCTTGTTTTCTTTTTTATTCTGGATTTATGCCCTTTTTGTCAGGCTTATCAAGTTAGTGGATTTCCAGTGGGAGCTGAAGTAAATGTGTTCAGTTCTCTCATATTTTCAAGGATCCATCTAGACCACTTCTTTCTCTCTTGGAAATATATATTTTTCTTTTTAAGTGTGTGCAATAAAAAACACCCACCAGGGCAAGTTTTCAACAGAAACATTTGCCAAGAAATGGACATTCAATCTTTTCAGTGTACTTTATGTTATATTTCAGACTCCTTGGCACAGTTTTTAATATTGGAGATTATTTTGTTTTGGTTCTCTGATCTTTATGGGCCATTGTACTGCCAGAAATCCTACTGATCTCTAGGAAGCTTTTTTTTTTTTTTATGGTAGCTAACATTCTGTAATTCTAATTATTATGTGCTTAGTTGCACAGTCATGTCTGACTCTTCGTGACGCTAAGGACTATAGCCTGCCAGACTCTTCTGTCCGTGGGGATTTTCCAGGCAAGATAACTGGAGTGGGTTGCTATGCCCTCCCCCAGGGAATCTTCTCAACCCAGGAATCGTACCCAGGTCTCCCACATGGCAGGCAGATTCTTTACCAGCTGAGCTACCAGGGAAGCCCTAAATTATTATATTGGTGTGTTTTCCCTGCCTCTGATTTTTAGTAGGAGTATTATTTCCCATCCTGGGAAGAATGAGATTGATTAATACATCTAGGCTGTTATTTAAAGAGAACTGCTACTTTTATTCCTTGCATATTTTTCTTTGTCTTAACCTGTTTTATTTCTATTACTTATTAACCCGAAATACAATTTTAACCTTTAAATTAGTTTGCATACACATGTGATATTTGACCTGAATTTCAGATGTGTTTTATATCTTTATTTAAACAATGTTGCATACTCTAATCTGATGTTAGAAACCTAAATTGGTTTGTTACATCTTTTGCCAAAGTGTTATTGACCGATATGGTTTACCTAGAGATTCTTCAGAGGTGATTTTAAAAATCCTCTATTACCTTTTTCAAATTCTCATTAGATGTCTAAAGAAGATGCTGGTGTAACACTTCTATTTGCTTTCTGTTTTAGAGTAGAATTAATATATTGTTAATTTTAAACTTTTATATTTCCTTATATTGCTGTTGTTTCCTTCCTTTCCTACACAGCTAAATTTACGAGAAGATTTACATGTGTTTTGATTTTTAAATGGCTCTGAATTATATTGAATGAGTTAAAAAATTATTGAAAACTTTTTATTCTCTTTTCAGGTTCTGTTTTAGATATTATTAAGCACATTGTGGCAAAGGGGGAACATAAAAATGGTGTCCTAGATGAAGCTACCATTGCTACAATACTCAAAGAAGTGCTGGAGGGTTTGGAATACCTGCATAAAAATGGACAGATTCACAGGTATGTAAAAGATAGCACTCCTCTCTTTTGGAGGAGTGCAGCAGTAGGTATGCTGTTTCATTTCATTGAGGCTATTCCTTGTTCTTTGGCACAGTTACTCATAATCTCTGAGTGTTAGTGGGGCTCTTGGTATTATATTATTAGTTCCAATATACTGTGGTTACACAGCTAGTAAACATTTTAAAAAATAACAAATGCTCTAGTCAAATTGGAAACTTCAAAAATAAGTTCCTAATTTCCTACCAGGAGTCAATTGCCTTAATCAACTGATAACAGCTTAGAATATTCCTTTCTAGTTTGTTTTATATCTTGAGTATTTTCTGAAATTATTAAAAGCTTTGTAAAATAATTTTTAAAATTAAACATTATTATTTTTTTTTAATAAAATAACATTTGAAGAGCCATGTAGCATTTCATGGCTCAGGTATTTCTGGCTCTTTACATCTATTCAGTCCCTGTGTACGGATAACAAGAATTATTATCTGTACAAATGGTGGTAGATTCTGTTAGTACAAATTTGTTTAGTCCCTGGATTTGGTTTTCCTTCATTTGAAGATATATTTATTTCCCCATCATTTCTTAACGATAGTTTCCCTGGATATAAGAATTTGTAGTTTACATTTCTTTTCTTTCAACACTTGAAAGATATTACTTAATTCTGGCCATCATGGTTGCAGATGAGAAATCTGTCATCTGAATTGGTACAAATATGTTGCTTTTCTCTGGCTATTTTCAAGATTGTTTCTTTGTGGGACTTCCTGGTGGTGCAGTGGTTTAGGACTGTGCTCTCAATGCAAAAGGCACAGATTCAGTATCTAGTCTGGGAACTAAGATCCCTCCATGCTGAACATCATAGCAAAAAAAAAGCAATTGTTTTCTTTATCTTTGGTTTTCAGAGGTTTAATTATGATGTGTCTTAGTGTGGATTTCTTTAGGTCTATCCAGTTTGGGGTTCAATCTAGGTTTTTGACGTCACCAATTTTGGGAAGTTTTCAGCCATTATGTCTTTGAATACCTTTGTAAGCTATTTTCCTTCCTTTTTTTCTGAGACTCTAATGGTGGAAGTGTCAGATCTTTTGTTGTTGAACCATATTGTACCATAATCCTTCTGGCTCAGTTTTCAACCTACTTTTTTCTATGTTCAAATTGAGTAAATGTTCTTGATTTGCTTTCAAGTTTGCTGATTCTATCATCTGTCTTCTCCATTCTACTCTGGAACCCATTCCTGGAGCTTTTATTTGTATTAGTGTAGATTTCCCATTAAATAATTTTTCTTTGGTTCTTTTTACATTTTTTATTTTTTTACTGAGATTTTCTGTTTTTCATTTAAGAATTTCTAATTGCATGTTAGAAGCATTTTTATGGTGGCTGGTTTAAAATTCTTGTCAAATACTTCCAATATCTGATTCTTCTTCATGTTGATATCAGTCTTTCTGTTTCTATTTCTTTTTGGCCATGCCATGTGGCATGCAGGGGCTTAGTTCCCCGCCAGGGATTGAACCTGTGCCCCCTGTATTCGGAGTACAGAGTCTTAACTGCTGAACTGTCAGAAAAGTCCCTTAGATGTCTTTTCTTATGAATTTTTTCTGGTTCTTGGTATGTTGAATAATTTTTTAAAATTGTATCATGGATATTTTGGATATTATGTTAGAAGACTTTTGATCCTATTGAGATAATGATATATTGAAGTAATATATTTTAGCAGGCAGTTTCCCTGATTTTGAGAGCCCTCGCAGTGGTGTTCTGGTTTGTTTTGTGTATGTAGCACTGCTGAGGCTCTCTTCTTGATTCCTGCTGATGCCACCCATGGGAGTAGAGTGCACTTGCCCAGGCCTGGTGCTGCTAGGTGGAAGGTGGGAGATAGTGGCTGTGCCTGTGAGTCTGGGCACACTTCCTTGGGCTCATCTTGTGGCCTGCCACCTGATGCAAGTTGGGCTCCCGTTCACTCTCTGGTATTGCCTGTGGACTTGAAAGGCACATTTTCTAGGTCCCCTTTTGCTACTGGGTGACGAGTTGGGAGACACTGAGTCTGGGTCATCTATTGCCACTGTGTAGAGGAGCAAAAGGTACCAGACCTGGGTCACTCTCAGCTGCTGGGTGGAAGAATGGGAGGTACTGGCTGGGCCTGTCAGTGGTGCTGGTATAGGCAGCATGGACCTATCTACACTAGATGTGGATTGGACAGTGAGTGAAGTTTCCTGTCTGGTCTTCATTGGTACCTCTGGTTCTGGCCTAGGTGGTCAGCCTGAGACTCTATAGTCCAGCTATGTAATCAGGGATGAGGTCCCTGCTAGGTTTGGTGCCTCTTTGGCCACAGAGAGCAGGCTTAGAGCTTTTTTTTTTTTTTTTATCTACCTGTTGACAGTTCTGGGATGCAAGACTAAAATACCCATTCCAAGATATATGAGATTAAAAGAAAACTCAGGGAAGTGGTATAGTACTATGTGAAAGTGGACTTGAATTCATTGTAAATGTGTAGTGCAGACTCCAGGGAAACCACTAAAAAAGGAAAAAAAGAATATGCTAAGAGAGGAGAGAAAAATAGAGTTATATAAAATGCTCAATTAAAATCAAAGAAGGCAGAAAGAGTGGAAGAACATAGCAAGATATAGATATATATCTTTAAAATCACCTACTTTTAAGGAACTACAGAAAGAACAGACTAAGCCCAGAGTTAGCAGAAGGAAATTAAATAAAAACATCAAGACTGAAAATATATGAAAGACTAAAAAGACAGTTGAAAAGGTCACTGAAACTAAGAACTGGTTTCTTAAAAAGAGAAATAGATTGTTAGCTAGACTCACCAAGAGAAAGAGGACTCCAATTCAGAAGTCAAAGAGGAAACATTGCAGCTGACACCACAGAAATATGAGGTCGTTAAGAGACTACTATGAACAGGTGAAGTGAAGTGAAGTAAAAGTCACTCAGTCGTGTCTGACTCTTCGTGACCCCATTCTCCAGGGCAGAATACTGGAGAGGTAGCCTTTCCCTTCCCCAGGGGATCTTCCCAACCCAGGGATTGAACCCAGCTCTCCCGCATTGCAGGCGGATTCTTTACCAGCTGAGCCACAAAGGAAGCCGAAGAGCACTGGAGTGGGTGGCCTATCCCTTCTCCAGGGGATCTTCCCGACCCAGGAATCGAACCGGGGTCTCCTGCATTGCAGGTGGATTCTTTACCAACTGAGCTATCAGGGAAGTCCACTATGAACAGGTATATACCAACAAATTGTAGCACCTAGAAGAAATGGATAACTTCGAATCTACTAAGACTGAATCATGAAGAAACAGAAAATCTAAACAGACCAGTTACTACTAAGATCAAATCAATAATTAAAAACTTCCTAACAAAAGTCAAGGACCAATAATTTAACTGGTGAATTTTACCAAACATTTAAACAGGAACTTAGATAATCCTCACATTCTTCCAAAAACTAGAAGAGAAGGAAGCATTACAAACTCATTTTACAAGGCCACCATTACCCTGATAACAAAGCCAGACAGACTCTATAAGAAAATTACAAGGTAAACCTATATGCAGAGGTCCTCAACAAAACATTAGGAAACCAAAATCAGCAATAGATTAAAAGGATCATGCACCATGATTAAGTGGGCTTCATTCTAAAGATGCGGGGATGGTCCAGCATACTCAAGTCAATGAGTATAGTATACCACTTTAACAGAATGAATGATAAAATCTTGATCATCTCAGTGTTGTTGTTTTTTAGTTGCTAAGTCATATCCAATTCTTTTGCTACCCTATGAACTATAGGCCGCCACACTCCTGTGTCCATGGGATTTCCTAGGAAGAATGTTGGAGGGGTTGCCATTTCCTTCTCCAGGTGATCTTCCTGACCCAAGGATCAACCTCTCCCTTGTATCTCCTGCATTGGCTGGCAGACTTTTTACCACTGTACCACCTGGGAAGCCCTCCAAGGCTTACTGCTCTACTCTTGTCCTTTTCATTTCTGAAGCTTGAAGATTTCCATTTTTTATTTCATGTTGAGTTATGTGGCAGTATTCTCCCCTAATTTATCCAGCATTTTTCTTTGTGTTCGGCGCAGAGAAATGGTGTGTCTTAGGGCGAAGGCCTGTGTAGTAAGTGATGAAAATTTATTTACCGTGTTGTTGCAATAGAAATTCTCTTATACATTAAATCAGAGGCCCTCAACATTGGCTTCATATTGGAATCACCTGGGAAAGTTTGCTAAGTACTGATTACTAGATCCACTGCCAGAAATTCATTTAAGTGATTTGTGATGAGGCCTTGGCATTGGGACTTTTGAAACTTTCCCAAGAGATCCTAGTATGCAGCCAAGGCTAAGAACCCTACTTACACTTTAGCTGAGCTGCACTGAGACTTCAATAGGAGAAAGCTGGGAGAAAGTTGTTTTACTGGGAAGCAGACATGGATGTTTTCAGTAGATTCTGTTACTTCTCATATCTTTAGAGTCCAGTTATTTCAGATAGATTTGTATCAGTCTGCTGGATTAGGCCAAATAGTTTTACTCTGTCTCTACTGTGTTTTCTCCTTGACCCCTGAGGCATTAGAGGTTTCTACTAGAGTGAACAGGTCTCTAAATTAGAATTACACTTTCTCTCTATCTATGTACCCAAATATTTTTTCTATTTAAAGGGGTTAGCTTTTACAGAAATGGTAGATATTTAGTCAGTTTAAGATGCATAAATGTAGTATATTTTTCAGCTTTGTTATGATCCATTTCTTCTCTTGAACTGTGCCTATTATTGGGCTTCCCAGGTGGCACTAGAGGTGAAGAACCAGCCTGCCAGTGCAGCAGACGTAAGAGACACGGGTTCAATCCCTGGGTTGGGAAGATCCACTGGAGGAGGAAATGGCAACACACACCAGTATTCTTGCCTGGAGAATCTCATGGGCAAAGGAGCCTGCCGGGCTCCAGTCCACAGGGTCACAAAGAATCAGACATGACTGAAGTGACTTAGCACGTAGCACATGACATGCCGTTTGTTGACTCATGGAAATGTAATGGGGAGAAACTTGTTCTGTACTTTTAATTTTAAATTTAATTTTAAAAGGAATTTGCAACTTTGGTGTAATAGTAACATGTGAGAAATGGCATCAAGCTGTGAAAAACAGAACTTATTGTTCTTGCTATTTAAGAGTGGTTGGAGGATATAACTGGGGGCTGCTCGGTTGCTTGATGTTCCTTGAGATGAAGTTGTTTTTTTTTTTTTAAAAGGACTATTATATTGATTTCCAGATATTTAGTTACAAATCTTTTCCTTCAAAGTTCAATTTGTCCTGTTGTATGTGAGGACAGACTGGTGTTTAATTATCCAGTGAGCCATTTAGCTTCATGGTATTCCTCTGCTTTCACTCTTGGAAGCTGTTCTGTAGATTGCAACTTTGGTCTGAAGAGGGAAACATGAATTTATTATCTTAATTGATCAGGAAAAGTAGTCATCCAAAGTATAGGTTCTGCTGGCAAGAGATTGCTGTTTCTTCACTTAAGACAAAAGCTTAGGGGCTATTCTGGTGGTCCACAGATTAAGAATCTGCCTTGCAGTGCAGGGACTCAGGTTCAATCCTTAGTCAGAGAACTAAGATCCCACAGGCCTCAGAGCAGCTAAGCCCACTCACCGCAACTACTGAGTCCATATGTGTGCTTGGAGCCTGTGCTCCACAACTAGAGAATGTATGTGTCACAATGAAAGATCCTGCCTGCCACAACTGAGACCTGACACAACAAAAGAAAGAAATGTTTTTCAAAAAGACAGAAGCTTAGAAAACAGTTTTTGAATGCATAACACCAATATTTAACTCAGATAACCATTATATCTACTGTGGTGGGGAAAAATCCCTTAGAAGAAATGGAGTAGCCATCATAGTCAACAAAAGAGTTCGAAATGCAGTACTTGGGTGCAATCTCAAAAATGACAGAATGGCCTTGGTTCCTTCCCAAGGCGACCCATTCAATATCACAGTAATCCAACTTGATGCCCCAACCACTAATGCTGAAGAAGATAAAGTTGAATCGTTCTATGAAGACCACCTACAAGACCTTCTAGAACTAACACCAAAAAAAGATGTCCTTTTCATCATAGGGGACTGGAATGCAAAAGTAGGAAGTTAAGAAATAACTTCTGGAGTAACCTGGAGTAACAGGCAAGTTTGGCTTTGGAGTACAAAATAAAGCAGGGCAAAGGCTAATAGTTTTGCCAAGAGAACACACTGGTCATAGGAAACACCCTCTTAAAACAACACAAGAGATGACTCTACACATGGACATCACCAAATGGTCAATACCAAAATTGGATTGATTATGTTCCTTACAACTGAAGATGAAGAAGCTATATGCAGTCAGCAAAAACAAGACTTGGAGCTGACTGTGGCTCAGATCATGAGCTCCCTATTGCAAAATTCAGACTTAAATTTAAGAAAGTAGGGAAAACCACTGGGCCATTCAGGTATGACCTAAATCAAATCCCTTACGATTATACAGTGGAGCTGATGAATAGATAGATCTGGTAAACAGAGTGCCTGAAGAACTGTGGACAGAGGTTCATAACTGTACAGAAAACGGTGACCAAAACCATTTGTAAGAAAAAGAAAGGCAAAATGGTTGTCTGAGGAGGTCTTACAAATAGCTGAGAAAAGAAGAGAAGCAAAGAGCAAAGGAGAAAGGGAAAGTTATACCCAACTGAATGCAGAGTTCCAGAAAATAGCAAGGAGAGATAAGAAAGCCTTCTTAAATGAACAGTGCAAAGAAATAGAGGAAAATGGTATAATGGGAAAGACTAGAGATCTCTTCAAGAAAACTAGAGATAACCAAGGGAACATTCCATGCAAACATGGGTACAGTAAAGGACAGGAATGGCAAGGACCTAACAGAAGCAAAGGTGATTAAGAAGAGGTAGCAAGACTACAAAGAACTATACAGAAAAGGTCTTAATGACCAGGATAACCAGGATGGTGTGATCACTCACCTAGAGCCCGACATTCTGGAATGTGAAGTCAAGTGGGCTTTAGGAAGCATTACTAAGAACAAAGCCTGTGGGGGTGATGGAATTTCAGCCGAACCATTTCAAATCCTAAAAGATGATGCTGTGAACGTGCTGCACTCAGTATATCAGCAAATTTGGTAAACTTAGCAGTGGCCACAGGACTGGAAAAGGTCAGTTTTCATTCCAATCCCAAAGAAAGGCAGTGTTAAAGAATGTTCAAACTACTGTACAATTGTGCTCATTTCACATGCTAGCAAAGTCATGCTCAAAATCCTTCAAACTAGGCTTCAGCAGTACATGAACTGAGAACTTATAGATGTACGATTTAGAAAAGGATTTTCTGGATTTAGAAAAAGCAGAGGAACCAGAGATCAAATTGCCAGCATATGTTGGATCACAGAAAAAGCAAGGGAATTCCAAAACATCCACTTCTGCTTCACTGACTGCACTAAAACCTTTCACTGTGTGGATCCCAACAAACTGGAAATTTCTTAAATAGATGGGAATGTCAGACCACCTTACCTGTCTCCTGAGAAACCTGTATGCAAGGCAAGAACCAGACATTGAACAACAGACTGGTTCAGAATTGAGAAAGGAGTACATCAAGGCTGTATATTGTTGCCCTGATTATTTAATGTATATGCAGAGTATGTCATGCAGAATTTGGGGCTGGATGAATCACAAGCTGGAATCAAGATTGCTGAAAGAAGTATCAGTAACCTCAGAGATGCAAATGACACCACCCTAATGACAGAAAGTGAAGAGGAACTTAAGAGCATCTTGATGAAAGTCAAAGAGGAGAGTGAAAAAGCTGGCTTAAAACTCAACATTCAGAAAACTAAGATCATGGCATTCAGTCCCATCACTTCATGGGAAATAGAAGGGGGAAAAGTAGAAACAGTGACAGATTTTATTTTCTTGGACTCCAAAATCTCTGTAAACGGTGACCACAGCCACAAAATTAAAAGCCACTTGCTCCATGGAAGAAAAGCTTTGACAAACTAGACAGTGTATTTAAAAAGCAGAGACATTGCTGACAAAGGTCCGTATAGTCAAAGCTGTGGTTTTTCCAGTAGTCATGCATGGATGTGAGAGGCACCATAAGAAAGGTTGAGCACCAAAGAATTTATGCTTTCAAATTGTGGTGCTGGAGAAGACTCTTGAGAGTCTCTTGGACTGCATGGAGATCAAACCTGTCAATCAGAAAGGAGATCAACCCTGAATATTCACTGCAAGGACTGATGCTGAAGCTTCAATACTTTGACCACCTGATGGGAAGACCCAACTCATTGGAAGAGACCCTGATGCTAGGAAAGATTGAAGGGAATGACAGGGGGTGAGATGGTTGGATGGCATCACCGACTAAATGGACATGAGTTTGAGCAAACTCTGAAGATAATGAAAGACAGGGAAGCCTGGTGTGCTGCAGTTCATGGGGTTGCAAAGAGTCGGACACAACTAGGTGACTGAACAGCAACAATGCCAATACATGGCTTAAAAGTTCAAATGGTACAAAATGGTAAAGGATGAAAAAGCAGGTCTTCTCAGTATCAGTGGTGCTAACTCGTGGTAATGCTATGTACTCTAGATACAATGTGATGAAAATGACACTTCCCCGGTTTTCCTTCCCCAAACTCTTAACACCGATCTAATCATGAGGAAAACATCCTACATATTCCATTAGAAGGATATCCTATTAATAGCAGTGCATCAGTACTGATTGATTAATGTGGCGAAAGAACCATACTGATGTACAGTGCTAATAGTAGGGTAGACTAAGCGACAGCTGTATGGGGACTCCTCTGCACCATCTTCTCATCTTTTATGCAAATCTAAACTTGTTCAAAAAAATAAAGCATTTTAAAAGAGTCTCCTTCCTCCATTGAACTTCTAGTGAAAGTGAAAGTGAAGTCGCTCAGTCGTGTCCGACTCTTTGTGACCCCATGGACTGTAGCTCACCAGGCTTCTCCTTCCATGGGATTCTCCAGGCAAGAATACTGGAGTGGATTGCCATTTCCTTCTCCAGGGGGTCTTCCCGACCCAGGGATCGAACCCCGGTCTCCCGCGTTGGATGCAGACGCTTTAACCTCTGAGCCCCTAGGGTTCCAGTGAAACAAGCCCCTAAAGGACAGCTTCCTCCTATCTCTTGTGACAAGAGTGACAAGGCCCCATCCAAGACCCTTTCCTGAGCTGGAACTTCTAGTACCCTGCTCTAAAAGGAACTACTTGGCATTTTCTTATGATTCCTTTATGAGAGATTTATGCCAAAATAAACATATTACCCCATATGTTTGTTAGTATTTGTAGTATTTCGTTTATATAATATGTCATAGTTTAACTGGTCTCCTATGTAGATGGATAGTTAGTTGCCTTATTTTGTTACAGCATACTAGTTTATATAAGTCTGATATTTGGAACAGAGTTAAGAGGTGGCAGTTGGGAGCTGGGATAGCAGGAAGGAACAATTGATTTTATTTTGGTATGTAGTTGAATTGATTGATTTGCTGCTCCACATCTCTTCAGAGATAACCAAGTTTTATTTTAGTGTTTAGTTGGATGGATGGATGGATTTAGTGATTCATTTATCTCCATAAGTTGATTTAAAGCAGGTTGTCTTTTATTTAGTTATGTCAATCTATTTGATGAGTAGATGATAGTTGCCCTTTATGCACTATTAGGTTGGTGCAAATATAATTGTGGCTTCAGACCATGAATTTTAAATCATTATACCTAGGCTCCTACACATCCCACACATGCCTATCTTCCGTGGTGGCTCAGATGGTAAAAGTGTCTGCCTACAATGTGGGGGACCCGGCTTTGATCCCTGGTTCAGGAGGATTCCCTGGAGAAGGAAATGGCAACCCACTCCAGTACTCTTGCCTGGAAAATCCCATGGACAGAGGAGCTTGGTGGGTAGCAGTCCATGGGGTTGCAAAGAGTCGGGCACCACAGAGCAACTTCACAACTTCACTCCCACATCTTTAATAATCAAAATAGGAACCATTACAATCAACACATTTTTGCCAACAAGAAATAAGTTTGTTTATTCCTATAATAAAAATCTATGCTTTGGGATTCCACAGACCCTTGGAAAGCATTTTCTGCCTCCTGCTGGTTGTGGAAGCATTTTCCATGCAAAAAATTATCAAGATGCTTGAAGAAGTAGTAGTTGGTTGGCGAGAGGTCAGGTGAATATAGTGCATAAGTCAAAACTTTGTAGCCCAGTTCGTTTAACTTTTGAGGTGTTGATTGTGCAGTATGCAATTGGGCATTGTCATGGAGCAGAATTGGGCCTATTCTGTTGACCAATGCAGGCTGCAGGCATTGCATTTTTCGGTGGATCTCAGGTGTAATCATTTTACCAGGATTCAGAAAGCTGTAGTACATCAGACCAGCAGACAGCCACCATGACCTTTTTTTGTTACAGGTTTGGCTTTGGGGGAGTACTTTGGAGCTTCTCCTCAGTCCAACCACTGAGCTAGTCATCTCTGGTTGTTCTATAAAACCCACTTTTTGTCACGTGACAGTCTGATCAAGAAATGGTTCATTGTTGGGTAGAGCAAGAGGAGACAACACTTTAAAACGATGATTGTTTTGATTTGCAGTCAGCTCATAAGGCACCTGCTTATTAAGCTTTTTCACCTTTTCAATTGCTTCAAATGATGAACATCTTTAGAATGGTTGACATTGAGTTCTTCAGCAACTTATCATGTTGTTGTAAGAGGATCAGCTTCTGTACTAACACACTATAAGTTGCAACCTGCTGCAAAAAACAGAGGAGGAAGTGACTAAACTGTACGTTGTTTTTTTTCCATTAAGTTTTAGATGTCATTCAGAAAAAGGAGTTGAAGGTTCATGGTTGGCTTAGTTGAATGGTCTTTGTCACTATAGGAAGGAAATATCCTCAGTTCTCTCCTGTTCATTGTGTAGGCTTTAGGTTTGTAGGACAAAGTGAACCAGCCTTTACTGTAAGTCAGCCTCTGGGAAAAAGTCCTATAATTTCCTTGCATTTATAAGCAGAAAAAATACTGAGTAACATGATTTCTTTATGCTTCAGTATATATTCAGGAAAAGTGTTGTGTGCTCTTGGTATAGTGATACTGCTACATAACATTTGTGAAACTGTTGTTCATTATTTGCCAAGGAATGGTTATCTAAGGATGGGGAAAAGAAGATGGAAGGACAGGAGAGAGATGATGTGTTGTCCTTTCACTGGTTCCTTTTCTTGACAAATGGGGCCTCTTCCATGACCTAGCCTCACTTTTCTTTCGGTCTAGCTTCAAGGTCTGGCTCTCTTGTGATTGTTTAATTATGTTTATTTTTAATTATGAAATAAATAGATGAGTCCACTCCCACAGGACAGGCAAACACTGTTCCCCTTGACTCTGGTCCTACTCCTCTCCTTTAAGAAAACTAAATTCATTGCTCTCCTTTTGGTGTATATGGAAAGATGTGTCCATGCCTGTGTGTGTGTAACTAATGGTGGCATACACAATGCACTGTCCTATTTGAAGTGTTCACTGGCAGTATGTATTATGTATTAGAGGGCATTTGAACTCATAACATGTTGATTGACTTTAATAAATTTCATGGATGTAACAGATTTAATTTAACCTTTCTGCTACTGTTGACTTTCTAGATTGTTGCCATTTTTGATTTGTTACTTCAGACAGTGCTATAGACAACCCCCTTGTACATTCTGTGTGCCTTGTGAGAGTTCTCTAGGTTATCAAAGAAATGGATTACTCAAAGGAGTTGAGGAATGTAAATTTTGCCGATTCTACTAACACATTATTGCATGAGAAAAACATGTTGTAGATTTGAATGGATAGTACAATATCATTTATGTTGGAAGAAAAGCCCAGATATGTCACAGGAACATATTCTATTAACTAGACTGATAATGGCACCCCACTCCAATACTCTTGCCTGGACAATCCCATGGGCGGAGGAGCCTGGTGGGCTGCAGTCCATGGGGTTGCGAAGAGTTGGACATGACTGAGAGACTTCACTTTCACGCATTGGAGAAGGAAATGGCAACCCACTCCAGTGTTCTTGCCTGGAGAATCCCAGGGACGGGGAGCCTGTTGGGCTGCCGTCTATGGGGTCGCACAGAGTCGGACACGACTGAAGCGACTTAGCAGCAGCAGCAGCAGCAGCAGACTGATAATGGTTGGAAACTTTGTAGAGAATATTAGACTTGAGAACAGTGGTCAAAAGGGATTTTGACCTTTTCAGTGAAGTTTAGGTTTTTATAACAGGAATGTATTTACATATTACTTGAGTTGTTTTAGTTACTAATAAGAATATAGATATGTTTGAACAATTTATATATCTTTATGCTACAAGCATAGAATAGTCCCTGTTATCAGCCACATACTGATCATTGTAAAATTTTGTTCATAAAGTGTAGAAAAATCAGTGTATTTTATAAAGTAGATAGGTGAAAGTGAGGGTCACATNTCTTTAGGCACTGTTATCATAGTCAAATATTTAATAATCTTGAGTTTTTTCAGATTTACTAGTAAAAGCTATATGTTACTATAGCTTTCTATTTACCATGTTTGGATTTTAGTACAAGTGACTACAATTTTTAAAATTCTGCTATTGGCCCTAATACTCTTTAATGCAATTTTGCATTAAAGCATTTAAATATTACCAGTGTTGTGGTGAATATTTTAAACTTCTTAAATTATGTAACTCCAAAGAATAAGTGTTTTTTAATAAGTATTTTTTTTTCCTTATAGAGATGTGAAAGCTGGCAATATTCTTCTTGGAGAAGATGGCTCGGTACAGATTGCAGGTACTGATTAGTATTTCTTTTTATTTTAGCTTAATGGCTGATAGGACAGCATTACTTATCTTCTGTGTTTTCTGAGTCAGTTTTCTCTTCTGTACCCTGGACCATCTCTGGTCACACATACCATGTTGGTACATCCCTGCTGATTCAAGGTATCTTCCACTACTCATCCTTCATTTTCAGTTTTAGGCATTTTCTAACCACTACTTATTATGGTTATCTATTCCTAACTCCCGTTAGAGTCATCTTCTGTGGCTTCTTATACCATTCTTTAACTTTCCTCTAAAGGAGTAGTCAAGAAACTTCATTGTGTTTAATAAATGTGCTTTAGGGAAGTTATACTTCTCTTCTGGGAGAAATGGGTTATTTGCCAGTTAGGAAGACACATCTGAGAGGTGGAAGTGTACTTTTGGTAGATTCAGAGTTGAAGAGATAAGAGTTAGAGTCCAAGGCCTTCCGGTGTTGGCATCTTGGTGAAATGCCCGCTCCCCCAGGGTGAGACTCCAGAGTGGCTGGACTGCAGGACTGTTGAGCAAGCAGATCATCTGAGAAAATCTCAGCTTGGTCCCACACTGCTGGAACAGTCAGGTGTTTGGCAGGAGGAAGATAACTACCCAAACCTTGAATTATTTCTTCAGCTTTAGAAGAAAATTTAGGCACACATCTTCATGTCCTCAGGTAAGGGAATATTTTAACTAAGCCATATAATGTTCTAACATAAAGAAAAAGATTGATAAGTTTAACTCCTGTAAAATTAGCAACTATTGTTCATCAAAAGAAGAACAGTTTGTCACCATTAATAAGTAAAAAAGCAAAACCACAGAGTAGATAAGTTATCTGCAGCATGAATAGCATGATACGGGGCTCAAATTTAGAATATACAAAGAACTAATTAAGGAAAAGTCAAATAACCTCAAATGAAGACATCAAAACATAAATATAGTAAAAGGTATACAACCTCAACTAGTTAGCAATTAATCCACAATAAAATAACATTGGGAAATCACATTGTATTGACTGATGTAGCAGACACATCTGACAGTACTAGTTATTAGCGTAAAACGAGAGAATCTCACCTTCTGATGGTGAGAATATAAGCTAGTAGGAACATTTTAGTAAGTTGAAGATATGCATACCCAGAGACTTTAGCTTCTAGATGTATGGTGTAGAGAAACTCATACTTCAGTGTGCCATAATGCTAATAAGCATTGAAAATTTGGAACATTACCAAGCCTATTGTTAGTAGAATGTATAAGTAAATAGTTGATATATATACTTTAGAATATTATATAATGGGCTTCTCGGGTGGCTCAGTAGCAAAGAATCTGCCTGCCAATGCAGGAGATACCAGAGATGTAGGTTCGATCCGATCCCTGGGTTGGGAAGATTCCCTAGAGGAGGAAATGGCAACCCACTCCAATATTCTTGCCAGGAAAATCCCAGGGACAAAGGAGCCTGGCGAGCTACAGTCCATGAGCTCACAAAGAGTCGGACACAGCTGAGCACACACGCACTTGAACTTGATACCATATAGTGATGAAAATGAATAAAACTCTAGCTGTATACAGAAGCATTAAACAAATCATAAAAATATATGGTGAATGAAGCTAGTCAAAATAGAATATATAGCTTGTGATTCCATTTATATATAAGTTCAAAACCAGGCACAATTATGCTCTATTGAGTAGAGAAGCAAAATCAAGTGATAAGGAACAAAAAAGAAAGAATTCTGGGAAAATGGTAGAGTAGGAATCACCAAGAATCTTCTCCCCACCTAGACAACAGCTGAATTGGCAGAATCTGTCTAGTGTAACTATTTTGAAATTCTGCATCTCATTGATTGCTTGAAACTTTTAGGACAAGACTTGGAAGGTAAATTGCAGTTAATTTTGGTCAGTTTCAGAGCTGCTCATTTCTTATTCATCAGCCACATGGCAGGCAGCTATGCATATGTTTTTGGATCAACTTGCACACAACTTGCAGGAACTGTGGTGGGCAGAAAGGACCCTGCCCTTCGAATATCCTAGCATCTTCTGTGATTACTAATTGCAGCTTCTGATCACAGAGATGCAGACAAAGAGACAGGCAGCCATTGTTGTTACAGCTCCTCCTTTCCACGTGATTTCCAGGGCACTTGAACAGGTCATTGCCTTTTTTTCCTTCCTTCATTTCTCTCCTCTTCCCCTTTTTGAAGCCAAACCTTAAAGACTAGGACAATAAAAAATAACTACAGGAACTTTGCTGTGTGGGTCCAGTTGTTAGGATTCTGCACTTTCACTGCCAAGGCACTATATTCCATCCCTTATCAGGGAATTAAGATCTCACAAAGCATGTGATGTGGCCACAAAACCAAAACAAAAGCAACATTTGCAGGGAAAATTGAAAAGTGAGTGTTTTTTCTCAGGAAAAGGTGCAAAAAAGATCTGAGAAGGCCTTAAGTTTACATTTCAGACCAATGCTTGACACAGACACAGCCTACAACAACTCCAAAAAACAAAACAATAACATAAAACAGCAAATCCCAGGGAAAGAGAAGAATCTGATTTCCAGAGTTAGCACATTATTAGATTCAAATGTCCATCTTCAATAACAACAACAACAACAACAACAACAAAATCACAAGACATTCAGTGAAATAGGAAAGTATGATCTATTCAAAGGAAACCTGAAAAAGGCTTGATGGCAGATATATTAGACTTTAAAACAACCATCTTAAAGATGTTGAGAGAGTTAAAAGATATGGAAAAACTCAAAACAACAATTGTTAATAAAATCTAAATATCAATAAGGAGAGAAGACTTAAAAAGAAACAAAGAAATTCTGGAGCTAAAAAGTACAATAACTTGAATTGTGAAGTGAAAAACTTTATTAGAAGGATTTAAATGCACATTTGATCTGGTTGAAGAAATAATTGGTGAACTTGAATATGGAGATTATCAAGTCTAAGGAACAGATTTATGGGTTGCCATTTCCTTTTCCAAGGAACAGAAAGGAAAATGATTGAACAAAGTGAATAGAGCCTGATGGGTCTGTTTAGATATCATTAAGCAGACCAACATCCACATTATGTGAGGCCTCGATGGAGAAGAAAGGGGCAGAGAGAGTAATTGAAGAAATAATGGCTGAAAACATCTCAAACTTGATGAAAACCATGAATATAAATGTCCGAGAAGCTCAGTGATCTCCAGCTAAAGTGACCTCTGAGAGACTCACAGAGACACATTATAATCAAACTTAAGAAAGACAAAGAATCGTAAAAACAGCAGGAGACAAGTGACTCATCACATACAAGGCGTCCTAAACAAAATTGTCAGCAGACTTCTCATCAGAAACTTGGGAGGCCAGAAGTCAGAGGGACAATGTATGCAAAGTTCTGAAAGAAAAAAAGTGTAAACCAAGGATCCTTTTAAAAGTGAGGGAGAAATTAAGACATTTCCAGATAAACAAAAGTGGAAGGAATATGTTTCCACTAGACTTGCGCTGCAGGAAATACTCAAGGGAGTTTTGCAAGGTAAAATGAGAGGACCCTAGATAATAACTCCAAGCAGTATGAAGAAATAAAGAACTCAATAAAGGTAAATACATGGGTATATAAAAAAACTACTATTATTGTAACAGTGGTTTGTAACTGCATTTTTTGTTTGCTACATAATTTAAGAGACTAACACGTTACAGAAAACAGTTATTGGTCTAAAACTTGATATTACAATAGTATTGGTTTGTAACACCACATCTTTTCTACATAATTTAAGAGACTAATGCATTTAAAAGAATGATTAGTTTATGTTTTTGAGCACACAGTTGATGAGGATGTAATTCTGTGATAAGAACAATCTGAAGAGATGAGAATAGTGCTGTAAAGAAAAAAGTTTTTCTATGTTATTGAAGTTAAGCTGGTATAAATGCAAATTAAGAGTGGTAAGTGTAACCCTCATGGTAACCATAAAGAAAATAGCTATAGAATATAAATTTTTAAAATGAGGAAAAATTTTAAGCATTTTACAACAAAAAGTTAAGCACAAAATAAGAAATATAGGAAATGAGGAACAAGTTTTTTTGTTGTTTTGTTTTTAATTTGCATGTAGCAACTTAACATGCATGCTAAGTTGTTTCCAGTTGTGTTTCTTTGTTACCCTTTGTACCCGTAGCCCACCAGGCTCCTCTGTCCATGGGATTCTCCAGGCAAGAATACTGGAGTGGGGACTTCCCTGGTGGTCCAGGGCAACAATCCACTTTCCAATGCAGAGGATGTAGGTTCGATCCCTGGTCGGGGAACTAAGATCCCATATGCCTCCAGCCCATACACAGCAACTAGAGGAGCCAGGAGCACCTAAGACCCAGTACAGACAAATAAACAAATACATTAAATAAAAAAAGAATACTGGAGGGGGTTGCCATGCCCTCCTCCAGGGGATCTTCCCAACTCAGGGATCGAACCCATGTCTCTTACGGCTCCTGCATTAGCAGGGCAGTTCTTTACCACCAGTGCTTCCTGGGAAGCCCCCCAAAAGCTTTAGATCATATGAAAAAAATAACAATGATAGAAGTAAGTCCCTCTTTATCAATAATTGCTTTAAATATAAGTAAATTAACTGTCCAATTAAAAGAATGGTTAAAAGCATGCTCCAACTTTAGATCCAAAGATACAAAGAGATTAGAAGCAAAAGGATGGGAAAGTATATTTTATGCAAATAGGGACCAAAGAGAACAGAGTAGCTACTCTAATATCAGATAAAATAAACTTTATATTTAAAAGATTGTAAGAGACAATACATTATATATTAATAAAAGATTAAATAGACAAAGTTATAAACATTCATGCACATATTAACATACCAGCAAAGTATATGAAGCAAAAAGTAACAGAATTGAAGGGTACTGTAGATAGCTCTGTAATACTAAAAGGAGCTCTGTAGTAATAGTTGGGGACTTTAGTACTCCAGTCTTAATAACGGGTAGAACAGACAGAATGTAAGGAAATAGAAGACTTAAACAACACATTGACTTGACTAGATCTAACAGGCATATACCAAGCACTGTACCCAATAAGAACAGTGTACACATTCTTCTGAAGTGTCAAAGGGGCATTTTCTAGGATAGACCATTTTTTAGGCCACAGATTAAGTGATAATTATATAAAGTATTTTCTTTTACAACAATGAGGTAAAGCTAGAAACCAACCACAGAAGACTCAAAAATTCACAAATTTGTGGAAACTAAACAAAAATAGATTGACAAATAGATTTTGACAACCAGTGGATGAAAGAAGACATCACACAGGAAACTAGAAAATACTTAGAGATTAATGAAAACAAAATCACAACCACACCAGAATTCATGGGATGTAGTGAAAGCATTGCCAAGGGGCAAATTTGTAGCTTTAGATGCCTTTTTTTTTAAAAAAAAGCTAGCAAATCAACAACCTAACTTCACAGCTTCAGGAACCAGAAAAAGAAGAAACTGAACCCTCAGTTAGCAGAAGGAAAGAAATAATAAAATTTAGAGTTGAGAAAAGGACATAGAGAATAGAAGAGCAATAGAGGAAATTGATGAAACCGAAAGTTGATTCTTTGAGAAGCTCACCAAAATTGACATACCTGTAGCTAGGTAGACTAAGAAAAAAAAAAAAGACTCAACTTAATAAAATCAGAACCAAAAATGTGGATATTGCTACCAATTCTACCAAAATAAAAAGGATTATAAGATGTATTATGAACAATTCTACTCCAGCAAATTGGATAACCTAGTTGGGCAAATTTTTTGAAACATAAAACCTAACAAGATGAAATCATGAATAAATAGAAAGTCTGAAATGACCTATATATATAGCTTGTAAGGAGATTGGATCAATAATTAAAAATTTCCTGACAGAGAAAAGCCCTGGACTCAGTGGTTTAACTGGTCAATTCTGTCAGACATTTATAGAAGAACTAATAACAGCCTTCCTCAAAGTTTTCCAAAAATTTGAAAAGGAAGAAACACTTTCTGACTCATTTTATTGAGTCCAAAATTACCCTGTTCCCAAAGTCAGGCAGAGATACTAACCCAAGAAAAGACAACTATGGGCCAGTATCTATTATAATCATTGATGTAAATATTTTCAGCAAAATACTAGTAGCAAATCAAATTCATATAAAATGGATGATACACTACATCCATATTCTGGATGATACAGCATATTAAATGGATGATACACCATGACCAGTAGGATTTCTTTGAAATGCAAGAGTGGTTCAACATGTGAAAATCATGTTACACATGAGATTACCAGAACAAAGAGGAAATGAAAACCCACATGACCATCTTAGTGCACCACAAACATATGAGAAAACTTAACACCCTTTCATGGGCTTCCCTCGTAGTCAGTTGGTAAAGAATCTGCCTGCAGTGCAGGAGACCTGGGTTTGATTCCTGGGTTGGGAAGATCCCCTGGAAAAGGAAATGGCAACCTGCTCCAGTATTCCTACTCAGTGATGAAAGACTTGAAAGCTCTTCCTCTGAGTTCAGGAACACGAGAAGAATGTGTTAGTTCTGTTCAACATAGTACTACTGGAAGTTCTAAACTGAACAATTGAGCAAGAAAAATAATAAAAGACATTCAGACTAAAAAGAAAGAAGTAAACTTATCTCTGCAGATTCTATGATCTTACATGCAGAAAACCCTGAGCATAACATTACATTAAAAAAAAAACTGCTTGAACTAATAAATGAACTTTGCAAAGTAGGATAAAAAGTCAGCATTTAAAAATCAGTTGCATTTTCTACACTAACAATGAACAATCTGAGAAAAACACTATAAACAATTCTGTATACAAGTAGCATCAAAAATAATTAAAATACCTAGAAGTTAACATAACCAAGGAGGTGAAATACTTGTACAATGAAAACTATAAAACATTGCTGAAAGAAATTAAAGAGGATGTAAATAAATGGAAACACATCCCCCCTGTTCATGGATTGCAAGACTTATCATTGTTTAAAAAAGTTAGTACTACCCAAAGTAATCTACAGATTCAATGCAATGCCTGTCAAAACTCCAATAACGTTTTTTGGGGGGACAGATATAGGAAAAAAACCTAAAATGCATATGGAAGCCTAAGGAACCTCAAGTAGCCAAAACAGTCTTTTAAAAAATGAACAAAGTAGGAGGATTCACACTTCCTGATTTCAAAACTTATTGCAAAGCAGTAGTAATAGAAACAGTACGTTGTTGGTATAAAAATTGGCATAAAGACCAGTGGAATAGAATAGAAAGCCCAAAAATAAACCCTTGTACAATATGATCAAATGATTTTTGATGGGGGTATCAAGGCCATTCAGTGGGGAAAGGAGTCTTTTCAACAAATGGTTCTGGGAAAACTATCCCAATGCCAAAAAAATGAATTTGGACCCTTACCTAACACAATATTCAAAAATTAACTGAAAATGGACTCTAATATAAAAACCTAAAACAATAAAACTCTTAGAAAAAAACAGGGCACATATTTCATGACATTGGATTTGGTAGTGATTTCTTAGATATGACACCAAAGGTACAGGCAACAGAAGACAAAAAAATAGATTGAATTTCATGAAGATTTTAAAAATGTATGCACTTAAAGACACAGTCCACAGAGGAAGAAGGCAACCCACAGAATGGGAGAAAATATTTGCAAATCATGTATCTGACAAGAGACTTATACTATCCAGAATATACAGAGAACTCCTTGAATTCAACAGCAACAACAAAATCAATTTAAAAATGGATTTGAATAGACATTTGTCCAAAGAAGATATGCAAATGTTTAGAAAGCACATGAAAAGATGCGCAGTATCACTAATCATCAGGGAAAACATACAAGTCAACTAGAAGGAGATAATAATACACCCACTAGGGTGGCTGTTTATCAAAAAAATACAAAGTAGCAAGGATGTGGAGAAATCAGAATCCTTGTTCACTATTGGTAGGGACATAAGATGGTAGCATTCTTGTGGAAAACAGTATGGCAGTTCCTTAAATCAATTAAAAATTCTGTATGATCCAGTAGTTCCACTTTTGAATATATAAGCCCAAAGAACCTGAAGCAGGAATTGAAACAGCTTTCTATATACCCATTTTCATAGCAGCGTTACTTATAATGGCTAAAATAGGGAAGCAACTTAAATGTCCATCAGTGGATGAATGTATACACAAAATGTGGTATGTACATGCAATAAAATATTATTCAGCCTCCAAAGGAAGGAAATTCTGACACATGCTAGAACATGAATGAACCTTGAAGATCTTGTGCTAAATAAAATAACTCCGTTATAGAAAGATAAATACTGTAGGTTCCACTTATATGAAATGCTTAGAGTAGTCAAAATTATAGAGACAGAAAGTAGAATGGTTGTTGCCAGGGGCTGAGGAGAAGGGGCAATAAGAGTTATTGTTTAATTGATATAGAGTTTCAGTTTGGGAAGATGAAAAGAATGGATTGGAGCAAGGAGGAAAATCCGAGGAGATGGTGTGTGGAGGTGGAGAGGAATAGAATGAGGAACCCATTAAGCTATGTGTTAATTTAGTCAAGAAGTTCAGCAGAAAGACGAGAAAAGGTCATACTATATATGTAGGACCATAACTGCATTATATTATTTTCCTATGTATTTATGTTAGTTACTGTACTTTTAATCCCCTGCTGTTATATTCTGTTTTAGACTTTGGAGTTAGTGCTTTTTTAGCAACTGGTGGTGACATTACTCGAAATAAAGTGAGAAAAACCTTTGTTGGAACCCCTTGCTGGATGGCGCCTGAAGTTATGGAACAGGTACTGGGTCTTTTGTCTTTTTACAGTGATTTGAGTTATTTTACAAAATTTAAAAAACTGAGCAGTGTTTGCTTTCGAATGGTCTGCTAGGTTAGCTTTGGGAAACATGCCTCTGTTCCTTGTTTAAGACTTGGCATCGTGCTTAAAAATAAACCCCAAACTCTAGAACTTAGCAAAGGACATATTAATCTCAAGATTTATACAAAGGCAACCTAAGGAATAGTATAATTAAGATTGATGATTTAATGGCAGTATCCTTAGTACAAGTTAAATGACCTGATCTTTGTACACATGGCTCTTGAAGGACTAGTTTTCCCCACATCCCTATTTCCTGGTTGTGTCAAACAGACTGCAGTTTATGTCACTCATCCCATCAACCTTATTGAAGGAAACTCTACTAATTCTAGAATCCAATGCTCATATTTTGCTCCTTGTTTTATTCTCTTTGTGGCATTTGAAACTGTTGACCCTTTCCCCTTTACTCACATCTTTTTCTTTTTTTTTTAATTGGAGGCTAATTAGTTTTCAGTATTGTAGTGGTTTTTGCCATACATTGACATGAATCAGCCATGGGTATACATGTGTCCCCCATCCCGAACCCTTCCTTCCCCGTCCCATCCCTCAGGGTCATCCCAGTGCACCAGCCCCAAGCACCCTGTCTCATGCATCAATCCTGGGCTGGTGATCTATTTCACATATAATATACGTGTTTCAATACTATTCTCTCAAATCATCCCACCCTCGCCTTCTCCCACAGAGTCCAAAAGTCTGTTCATTACATCTGTGTCTCTTTGGCTTTCTCGCATATAGGGTCATTGTTACCATCTTCCTAAATTCCATATATATGCATTAGTATACTGTATACTGTATTGGTGTTTTTCTTTCTGACTTACTTCACTCTGTATAATAGGCTCCAGTTTCATCACCTCATTAGAACTTATTCAAATGTGTTCTTTTTAATGGCTGAGTAATACTCCATTGTGTATATGTACCACAGCTTTCTTATCCATTCGTCTTCCGACGGACATCTAGATTGCTTCCATGTCCTGGCTATTGTAAACAGTGCTCCGATGAACACTGGGGTACACGTCTCTTTCAGTTCTGGTTTCCTCCGTGTGTATGCCCAGCAGTGGGATTGGTGGTTCATATGGCAGTTCTGTTTCCAGTTTTTTAAGGAATCTTCACACTGTTCTCCACAGTGGCTGTACTAGTGTGCATTCCCACCAAAAGTGTAAGAGGGTTCCCTTTTCTCTACACCCTCTCCAGCATTTATTGTTTGTAGGCTTTTTGTTAGCAGCCATTCTGACTGGCATGCCCTTTACTCACATCTTTAGCTTCCTCATTCTCCTACTTACTAGGCCATTTCTCTGACTTCTCTCTGGCTTTCCTTCTACTGATAAGCAACACTGCTTCCCAGCACCTCATCTCTGACTACATATACTCGCTGTTTCTCTCTACTTCCCACCTGTTCATTGTTCATTATTTATGAATTATATCCAGTTGAGTCTTGTTTTTTAAAATTGGGTAGGTATTCCAACTCCCTGCAGATGTTTTACATAAATGTCTTATGTCAAACTCTGTATGTAGAGCTGAGTACTTTTCACTCTGTTAAAATGCCTGTATTGACCCTAGTGTGGGTCAAGACTTCCCACAGTAGGGTTATGGAGATGGCTGAGCATGCAGGTACCTGACACTGGGCCTGATGAGGTTGGCCGCAATTTATTATTTGCTTGTACGCATACCTGGAGGCAGAGGACGCTGCTTGTCTTAGGGGTTTGCACTTAGGAAGGGAATGAATAGTTGCTACAGGAGACAGGCTTTGTAGTATCAAGAATGTGATGTGCCCTTTGGTTTCCTTGTGAAGGTATGATTGGCTTGTTTTCTAAGGGCTGGCAGGGAGCAGAAACCTGCTACTCAGGAATAAACAGGAACTGCACCTGATCCTTTGATAAGCAGGGCTTGGGGCCTAGGGCACATTCTTCTTGGGAGGACAGTGGGGTAGGGAACTTTCACTTAGGTCATTACAGGTCCTATTTACCCCATGTGGAGGCAGTATGTAATATGGAGCTTTAATTTTAGGTTTCAAACCACACACTCCCAAATTCTGTTTCTGCTCCTATATTGCTTAGGATAGAAAGTTAAAATATTTAATTTTATAACATGCTGGTGACAGTATAAAGGAGAGAAATTTGGCAACATATTCACACTAGCAACTTTAAAACTATTTTTACCCTTGTAATTTTTTTCACTCCAAAAATTAAGGTGATAAAATAACATTGTAACATAGGAAATTTGGAAAACAAAAGACTGCCAAACTTTTATTTTTGTTCTAGGTCTTTCTAGTTTTTTCTTTAATAGATTGTATACCTGTTTGTAATAGTATCAAAATTTTTGAAGAATTTTGTAATCTTCTTTCTTAAGTGCTTTCTCATATTATATCTAAAGTGGTTTTCCATATTTTTACATAGGATTCATTAATATTGCTTTTAGTTGAATGTATAATGTTTCTCTAAGTGAATATACAATACTTAACCATTTCCCCATTGATGCCGGACATTCATTCTGTTTTTTCTTTTTTCCTCTTACCAAGTAAATTTAGCTTTTGCCTACTTTAGATTATATTTTATCAGCTTAAAGTCTGTGGTTCTTGATACATATTAGAAGCTATCTTGAAAGTGCTCCTGGGTGGTAAAAGTAATCTTGTACATCTCTCTGTTCTGTCCAGGTTCGTGGTTATGATTTCAAAGCTGACATCTGGAGTTTTGGGATCACAGCCATTGAACTGGCCACGGGGGCAGCTCCTTATCATAAGTACCCGCCGATGAAGGTAAGGCTTCTATCCATAATACTCTCCCAGCTCATGTCTCAGTTCTCTGTCAGAGGCTTACCTCATTTGACTTTTTTTTAAAAGAATTATGTAGATTTATTAGTATATGAACAAGTATTTTTATATTAAAAAGTACTATATGAATGTAAGAGTTTAGAAAAATAGTAATTGTCCTCATTTACAGTGACTCAGCCATTCATATTAGCATTTTATCCTCCACTTTTATGTAAATAACACACATAGCTGGAGCTCTTGTGTTTGTGGGATCACTTGACATTCTTATCCATTGTATTCTGCCCTGCATTCCTTCTAACTTCTTTAGCAGTTAGAATCTCTTTTAGTTATTTGATATGTGACACTGGGTAGCTTTACATTATAGCTGACCTTCTTATTTGATGACCCACCATCTCCTGACTGTGTAACTAGTTTGATGTTTGGATCTAATCTGTCTCGTTTTAGTATGTGTTCCCCACAGTCACCTGTGTAAAGCAGTGGGGATGATGATCATTTCTACCTCTTAAGGTTGTTGGAAGAGTTCCATGTTAATAGTAATTATTGTTAACATTCATTGAGCACTCATCTGTGTCAGCCACTGTTTTTAAGTGCTTTTTATATGTTGCTGCTAAGTCGCTTCAGTCGTGTCCGACTCTGTGCGACCCCAGAGAGGCAGCCCACCAGGCTCCCCCATCCCTGGGATTCTCCAGGCAAGAACCCTAAAGTGGGTTGCCATTTCGTTAGATCCATGCAGATTGTTCATGTGCCGTACATATGTATTATTTTCTTTGTTATTGAATAGAAGTTTGCTTTGTGGTAAGACATTAAGCATCTTTTATTTAAAGGCCTGTTACATCCTGAAGAAGTGTGTGTGTGTGCTTAGTTTCTCAGTCGTGTCCGACTCTTTATGATGCCATGGACTGTAGCACACCAGGTTCCTCTGTAGGATTATCCAGGCATGAATACTGGAGTGGGTTGCCATTTCCTACTCCAGGGGATCTTTCTGACCTGGGGATTGAACCTGTGTCTCTCACATCTCCTGCATTGGCAGGCAGGTTCTTTACCAGTAGTGCCACCTGGGAAGCCCCCATCCTGAGGGAGTAGTTACCTGAAATGTAGTTGTTAATCCTAATGTCCCCAACATTAGTAATAAATGAGTTTTTTGTGTTTCAAGATGGTCCTGCCAATACTGTTGGCAACCATTTTCATCTGTGTGACCCCTAAGTGAGAATATGCACACAAATTCTATTTGTAGCTCCAACCGTTGTGTATAGTTTTGCTTGCCCCCTTTACAAAATGCGTTAAAATGGTGAGCACCATTGTGAATTTTGTCATAGTGATATTCATGTATCTATGTTCTTGGAGCACTTTAGAACCTTTAAAATGTTACTCTGTAGCCTTTAAGGCACTAAAAACATAGAAAGAGACAAAATCAGTAAGGATAGTATGAAAAACCTCTCTGTACGTCCCTATTCAAAACATGTATATATATTTTTAACCTATATGTTTGATGGGTGAAAGGTTAGTTATACTTTAAGGCCTTGGTTTTTTCCTAAAGGTCAAGATTGCTAGGTGTAAATGAATATTCACAAGGCTTTGAAAAGGATTACTCTTTATAACTGTTAGGTGGAAGGCTATTTTGAGGCCTAAGAAATGGCCTTATTTTTGAAAAGAGGTCAGGGAGAAAGATAAGGTTTACTTCCTATTATTGTAGACAGTGACTCCTGAAATTGTAGCCAGATATACACGTTAATAACCTATTGCTCAAAATGAGAAATACTTGCAAACTTAGTAATCCCCTTTTAGTAAATATAAATTAAATCTGAATAGCAAGTAATAATTCTGACGATAGCCTTTTAATTTTGGTTTTGACTTTGTGCTTATAAAAATGGGTTATGCTTTTATTGAAAAGTCAAACAATATAGAAAATCACCCCAAATTGCATCATATTAATAGGATATGATAGCTTCATATCCTATTCATATCCTTTGTTACTTATGTCTCCGTGCATCAAGATAGTGTGTTGCCATGTAAGTCAAAGAAGGAAGAGATTGAGGATGGACAGTTGCTGCAGGGAAGGTAGGAAGAGTGCAAACTAAATCGGTTATAGCTTTGTTAACTAGGACATCATCAGTGATTTCTGTGATCAAAGTTTTTGACAAGTTCTGGGAAGACTAGGCCAGGTTACAAGGGGTCAAGTTGAAACAGAGCTATGAATAGGTAAAGTTGGCAAAGTCACACTCTTTAATTTTGCCGTGGTGCTTTTGTTTTTTTTTTTTAAGTTTCCTGTTGTAAGAATCAGACAAAAGACATGAAGGAACGATTTCAACTAAAGGACATACAATACAGTGCTGATACAGTTGAGCCTTTGCAGGCACATTGCCTGGGAAGCCAACTGTTATAGGACATTATTTATCTGGAAAACACCTAAATAGCTCCAGTTTCCAAACAACTGATCTAGACGTGAACTTTCAGATAATAAAATCTGCTCAGATGTTTGGAGGTTGTCTATATTAAAAAATTGTGGCCACAGTATTTGATTACTGAATCTTCAGAAGTTTACATTATGTTGAAAATTCTCACAGGTTTTAATGCTGACACTGCAGAATGATCCTCCTTCTTTGGAAACTGGTGTTCAAGATAAAGAAATGCTGAAAAAATACGGAAAATCATTTAGAAAAATGATTTCATTGTGCCTTCAAAAAGATCCAGAAAAAAGGTAAAATATGAGATAAAACTTATCCGCTTCATCTAACATATAAACCATTGGGGAAGGCTAAGAATCACATGCATACATACATATGTGTGCAGAGAATTCAAAAGAACTAAACTTAAACATTAGAAAAAATATACACTGACCATTATACTAAATTGAAAATGAGTTAATTATATACTTATACAGTGCACCCTAAATAGTTAAGCTATTTCTTGGTTAATTTCTTTGAGTTATAAATGTATTTATTAATGAGCTGCCAAGTTAGTGGGAGGGCTTATTTTTAATTTGCATTTATAAATAAACCAGTATCTTAATGCTCCATGATTTTATTAACAGGAGAAATAGCAAATACTATATTTAATGTCAAATAGTCATACTTTCTTCCTTATTGGAAAGGTATTTTAGTTAAGCAGACCAAAATATCAAAGAGCTTATTATTAACACTAGAAAGATTGAATGGCGGGTGAGTTAAAGAAACATGATCATCTAATGTGTGTATCTATGAATTAAACAGAAACATAGAAGTTAAAGATTATTGCATATAATCTTTTATATTGGAGGTCAGTCAAAACTCCTGATTTCTAACCTTGGGCCCTGTTCTCACTCTGTCATATTTTTCTGTTTCATGTGGTATATAGACCACTCAGTTTTGTAGCACTAAAAGATTTTTAATTTTGATTTTTCTAAAGCTCAACAAAACTAAAAGGTTTGAATTGACGTCCTTGATCATGTCTTTAGTATATTTAATGGGCTTCAAAATTTACTGTGGAAATATTGGAAAGGGTAAGAAAAATAGGCAGCAAAGTTCAAACCTGTCATTTTAGAACTTTTTTCCTCTTTCTTAATACACTGGTATTAAAACATAGGGAACAGTTTTGCTTCTGCCAAATTAGTTGACTGAAATAACAGAATTCTGTTACAAACACCTAGAAATTCTGGATAAATCTATCAAAGTTAAAATCACAAGAACAGAGATGAGCTTGTAATAAAAGGAGGTCTTCAGATACCAGAATTAACAAGGAAGCCATAAATCCAAGAATTATAAACTCGTCCTGTGGCTGCCTTCAGTGCAACACTGTTCAGTCTAGTAACCTACTGGTTTGGAGTTTTAACTTCCAAGTGGGGGACTAAAAATGAGATACAGGGCCTACCCATATGGGGATTTTGAACTGAGATTTCTGCTGAAAGCTAGAACATCGATAAGTATGCATCCTGAATAGAAGGTTAGATCAGAGAACAACAACAAAAAATCTGTCATCACAGAAACACAACAGAAATCTTTCCTGAATAATCAAGTCCTCTGACTTGGACACTCCGCAGGTTTACAGTCTGAATTTATACCCATATTATCTAGGAACCCAAAGGATTAGAAAATAAAAGTTATTACTAAGCCAGTTTTGTTTCTGGCAGAAGCAATCAGAAACTGCACTGTTAGACTACTTCCAAACCCCAGGTCCCTGCAATTCTTGCACTGAAGAGATCACAATCCAGAGTTACAAAACACACAGTGAAACCCCACACTGTGCACCGGAAGCAACATTCAAAGAAATAATGGCCAAGAATTTTCTGAATTGATGAACTCTGTATTTTCAGGCTAAGGAATTATTGTCCTAGATTCCAAGCAGTATCCCTCTTTTTCCACCTGTATACATTGTCATGAAACTACTGGACACAAATACAAAGAGAAGGTCTTAAATGCGGCCTAAGAGAACAGATTACCTAACTGAGGAATAGCAGGCAGATGGACAAACCACTTCCCCGAAAACAGCAGTTAAGGCCAGACACTATAGTGGAACAATGCTGAGAGAAAATAACTGTTAACCCAGAATTCCCTAATTCTCTAAATCTAGTCAAACTCATTCACCAGTAAGCATGAAATAGTTTTCAGTCAAAAATTGAGTTCTCCAGTCATGTTTTATCACATAAAGAACTCCTCTGAAGTGTATTTTAAGAAAAAAGGAAGTGAGCCCATAAGAAAGGAACAAATCATAAGAAACAGTGTTGTACGAACTGTTAAACATACTGAAATTGTGACTGAATGAAAAGTAGGAATGGTAACATCTATTTTGAGTTTGCATAGCGCTACTACATTTATTCTGTCTCTTGATTTCTATGAGAATCCTCTGAGGCCCTGGTCCTGAAGCTTGAGTGCACTTTGGTATCACCTGGAGAGTTTTAAAAACTGAACCCAGGTTTGCCCCCACGGATTCTGCTGTAACTGTTACAGGGAACAGCCTGGGATTTTTTATATTTGTAAGATAGTTTATTTCTCTCTTGTGTGACAGTTCCCATCTGGTATGCCAACTGTATTCCAGGAGGGTAATACAAAACCTAGGCTACCTGCTGCCTTGTTCTTACATAGCTAGATTATGACCCTCATCTCTTTAGTTGAAAGGATTTTTTTTTTTTTAACTCCCAGATATTATAATGCATAGCCATGTTTAAGAACCACTGCTTTTAGGGACTTAGCCAGGTAACACTGAACCTTAGAGAAGTGACTTGTTCAGCGTTACATGGTAGGTATGTGGCATCAGTCAGGTCCAATTTCTTAAGTGTAGCATTGTTTATTCTTTATTCTCATACTAGTTTGTGAATTTGACAACAATGCCTTTACTCAAATGAAGTAAGACTGCACAGTTCAGTTGCTGAGTCATGTCCGACTCTTTGTGACCCCATGACTCTCAGCACGCCAGGCCTTCCTGTTCATCACCAACTCCCGGAGTTCACTCAGACTCACGTCCATTGAGTCTGTGATGCCATTCAGCCATCTCATCCTCAGTCCTCCCCTTCTCCTCCTGCCCGCAATCCCTCCCAGCATCAGAGTCTTTTCCAATGAATCAACTCTTTGCATGAGGTGGCCAAAGTACTGGAGTTTCAGCTTTAGCATCATTCCTTCCAAAGAACACCCAGGGTTGATCTCCTTCAGAATGGACTGGTTGGATCTCCTTGCAGTCCAAGGGACTCTCAAGAGTCTTTTCCAGCACCACAGTTCAAAAGCATCAATTCTTCGGCACTCAGCCTTCTTCACCGTCCAGCTCTCACATCCATACATGACCACAGGAAAAACCAGAGCCTTGACTAGACGGACCTTAGTCGGCAAACTAATGTCTCTGCTTTTCAGTATACTATCTAGGTTGGTCATAACTTTTCTTCCAAGGAGTAAGCATCTTTTAATTTCATGGCTGCAATCACCATCTGCACAGTTAAGTTAAAAACTAAGTGTAGATTAAATTTGGAAACTATACATTAATCTTAGAATCTTCAGTTTTTTAAAGGAAATTGTAAATTATTTTTTAAGAACATGTAATTACCTAAGTTGAAGACTTACAGGTGATTATGTGGCAAGAAGCACAGTTCTTGATTTGTCAGTTTAAATGTATATTTTTTGCTTCTTTAAAGTAGATAAAGCCAACTTCGTGGGAAATAATATTAAGTAGCAAATATATTGAAAGCCATTAAGAAATCATGCTTCTAAAAGAAACATCTCAGTAATGAATTTTTCAAGAGCCTACAATAATTGTTATCAGAAAACTTCTATTTGAGTTTTTAATTCTGTTCGGTGCTTGTACTGAGCTTTTCCTTTTTGATTTTTAGCAGGTTAAGGACAGTGGAGTACACTGAGTTTTTATCTTGATGCTCAAGAAATCATGTTTTCATTTTTGAAGATGAAAAACCACTTCAATTAACTGTAAAAACTTTCTTTTCTGGTTTTAGACCAACAGCAGCAGAACTGTTAAGGCACAAGTTTTTCCAGAAAGCCAAGGTAGGACATTCTAACTTGGTTTCATGTATTCAGATGATCCTCCTCAAACACCTACATTAGGTTCACTCTTCAGAGGTTGTATTACCTTCAGATGATTATTTCTGGAAGAATGATGGTAGGTCAAATAATTGCTGGGGCCATTATTTAGATAATCTTTCATATTTAAGATAAATATATTATTCTATAAATTAAGTGTCAGGTAAAACTTAAAACAGGAAAAATTAATATTACCACTATAAATAAAATCTGTGGAAAATTCTGTGAAATATACTGAACTCTCATTTTAGGGTTTACTACTGAATTAGTAAATATCTCATTTCCCAAAGATATGGGATAAATAGGATGTTGTTATAGTTGGGAAATGTGGGACCACAACCCCAAAGGACGTATGTTAAAGCAAACTTTTCATAGGTGGTGGTTCATGCAATACATTAAAGCTTTGTCTCAATTTATAAAGTCATGGTAGTAGTATACTAAAGGATCTTCAGAATGAAAGAATAGAAGCTTTTCTCAAACTTTATAAAAACAGTTATATCACATTAATTGTGGTGAATATTTCTGTGTCAATTTTTTTGTTCAGTAAAAACTTCTTATGAAAAGAAAACTTATTTTTCCTCTCCAGAATAAAGAATTTCTTCAAGAAAAAATATTGCAGAGAGCACCAACCATTTCTGAAAGAGCTAAAAAGGTAAATGTGGATTTAACTCAGTTTTTCCGAGAAGTTAGAAGCTTTACCTTTTGCGTTTTGAAAGTGTGTTTGACTCATGCTGTGTTAACAGTATGAATATTACTCATTTTCTTTCAGTCCTTTCTTTAGCAAGCTTGATATATTCTTTTAGCAATAGTCTGTGCCTCAGTAGTACTCCGCTTTCAACTGGAATGAGAAAGTATGGTACATAATTAATTAATTCTAAATTGTGTTAAATCACTGTTTGCAATTGCCAGAGTGAGTTGGGAAGTTGGGAAGTTTCTTTCCACCATACAAAAACAATGAAGACACCACTTCACACTCACCTGAATAACTGTAACAAAAAAGACAGACAATAGCAAGTATTGATAAAGATGTGGAGAAACTGGAATCCTCACACATTACTGACGGAAATGGAAGATGGTGTGCTCACTTTTGTGGCAGTTACTGAACAAAGTTACTATATGACCCAGCAAGTCTACTCGTAGCCGTACCCAAGAGAATTGAAGATTTGTACACATAAAAATATGTACATGAATGTTCATGGAAGTATTATTCATAGCTAAAGTGTGGAAACAAACTGAAGGTCCATCTACTGATAAATGGAAATATAAAATGTAATGAATCTATAGAATAGAATATTATTCAGCAGTAATAAGGAATGAAGTACTGATACATGCCATAACATGAATGTTCCTTTAAAACATTATGCTAACTGAAGGGCATATTCTGTGATTCTACTTGTGTGAAATATCCTTCTGGAAGCAAACGTACAGAGACAGAAAGTAGATTACTGATGGCCTGGGACTTGAGCAGATTGTAAGGGAATGGCTAGGACTGCTAATGGGTATGGGATGTTTTATGTGAAGTGGAGAGAGTGATGAAAATGATTGAAATTTGATTGTACAGATGGTTTTCCAACTCTGAACATACTAAAAATCATTGGATTGTAATACCTTGAATGGATCAGTGTTATATGAATTATGTCTTACTGTTAATTTAAGAAAAGAAGCATTTAGAGAATGGCACTACCACCAACAAAAAGCTCTTGGGAATTGAAAACATTATAGAAAGAATGAAAAAATTCATTACAAAGATTTTAGGGTAAAGTTGAGGAAATTTTCCAGAAAACAGAGCCAAAAAGCCAAGAGACAGAAAAGATGAGAACATTAGAGGATTATTTGAGAAGGCTCAACGTTTAAGTAAAAGGAGTTCCAGAAAAGGAAAACAGAAAAACAGACGAAAAGATATCACTGAAAAATTATTCAAGAAAAATTTCATGAATTTCCAGTTTGAAAGAGCTCAAGTACCCAGCACAATGAATGGAAATAGATCAACACTAAAGCACATTACCACAGTAGCTCAGAATGTTGTTGCTGTTGTTCAGTCACCCAGTCATGTCCAGCTCTTTATGACCCCATGGACTGCAGCACGCCAGGCCTCCCTGTCCCTCACCATCTCCTGAAGTTTGCCCTAGTTCATGTTCATTGCATCGGCTCAGAATACTGGAGGTGAAAAGATCCGGTAGCCTTCCAGACAACAGGGAAAGGTTACAGTTAGAATCAACAGTCCTAAGGCCCTCAGTAGCATCTCTGGAAGCCACATCACAGTGGAGCTTTACGTTGAACGTTAGGGGAAAAAAATGTTTTCTAACCCAAAATTGTTTTCTTTTTTTTACTAGGCAAACTATTAAGCGGAGTGTGGGAATGGAATCAAATTATGTTCAGAAATGTACAGCTTTAGTAAATACACCAGGCTAATAGTAGAGTAAGTGCTTAAAGTAAGAATAGGGAAGTCATGTGATTGAGGAAGCATAGTCCTCTGGTTGATAGAGTGAGATCTGAGGTACCAAACCTCATGTCAGTCTGATGGAACAGATCGCGGGGCTCTGGTGAGAGGCTTCCTCAAGAAGGGGACACTGATAATACCTAATGTATATGAATATGGTGAGAGGAGGTTTACATAACAGAGAATCTGGGGATAAATATGACAAGTAAGAAATAAGCAGGACTTCCCTAGTGGTCCAGTGATTAAGAATCCACCTTCCAATGCAGGGGACAGGGTTTGATCCCTGGTCCAGGAAGATTCCACATGCCACGGGCCAACTAAGCTCAAGTGCTGCACCTACTCAGCCCACACTTTAGAGCCTGTGCTCCGCATCAGAAGTCCACACACTGCAACTAGGGAATATCCCCCCTTCTCGATGCAATTTGAGAAAGGCCACATGCAGCAACAAAGACCCAAAAATAAGTAACTTTTTTTTAAGGAAAGAAAGTAAATGTTAACTCCAGGGGAAATAAAAAAGTTCTGCAGGAAAGAAAAGTAATTGTAATATATATGGTTCAACTGTATAGTTTATATAATCATGTTATATAAACAATTGATTTACCCAAAATTACAGTGTATCTTGAAAAAAGAGTAGGGAATTAATAATAAGGTTAAATTCTCATCTTCTGTAGCAAGGAGTCAATAGATAATTTCTAAAACCAGAAAATCAAGGGGTAATAATAAAAACAGATTACTCAGAGAGATGAATATATATACATTCTAAAGGAATGAGCTAAAATGAATTGAAAGTGGTTGCCTGTGGGGAAGAAGATGAAAGTTAGGGGACTGCTCTTTTTCTTAACATTTGCTCAGCTGTAGTCCTCTTGAACTGGCATAAATTGTGATTTTAAAAGTTAAAATTGAAAAAAAAAATAATCTTCTTTATCTTGAACTTATTTATTTGGGGCTTAAACTGCCCGCATTTTTTCTTGATGTCTGAAGATATGAAGCCATTACTCAGATTTCATCTGACTTCACATAAGAGGGATTTGGATGATGTGCCGGCTCAGACTATCAAAGTACAGGGAAAGTCAGTGATTGTGAGTAAAGACAAACAGTGGAGATTAGGAACAGAAAGCAAGTGAAGGATGGTGGATGTGACTTTATATGGTAAAACTTGTTTATGGGGAAAATTATTATCTACTTCCTGTGTTGAAGTAATAGAGAAATATGATTGACTTTTCTATACCATAAGTGTCAAACACTACCACAGTCCATGTCTCTCTTCCTAACGAGCAGGTTCGGAGAGTACCAGGCTCCAGTGGCCGTCTTCACAAGACAGAAGATGGTGGCTGGGAGTGGAGTGATGATGAATTTGATGAAGAAAGTGAGGAAGGAAAAGCAGCAATTTCGCAACTCAGGGTATGTTTTGTTAAACTATATGCTTTAGCTATAGAGTTCTGTCTTAACTGTCTGAAGCCTCTTAGATAATACCATATTCTGTGGTTCTGTTCAGCTTAACCAGACAAAATATAAAAAAATACAGACAGGATATTTTGAACACCTTATTAACAACAGGAGCCCAAGTAAATCTACATGGAGAGGGGGACTGAAATATCAGTTTTACTGTGATAATATTTAGGGTATATAAAAATGAACTAAATTGAGAAGTGAGAACTATAATATCGATGAAAGTACACTAGATTGGATTAATGGCTGATGAGACATTTCAGAAGAAAAGATTAGTGAACTTGAAAGCCTAACAGTTGAAACCTAGTCCCTAAAATTTGTTATCCTTCTATCTGAAGAGGAACAGTGTACCTTATTTTCATTTTGTGTATCCTGGATAGTGTGTGAGTGTGTTAGTTTTTGCTGGAAATAGACACCAAGACATGAAGTGAGCAAATAACATTTGAAAAATGGCACTGATAGACTTGCTCAATTCAGGGTTGCCACAATCTTCAGTTTGTAAAACAAACTGATATCTACAAAGTGCAGTGAAGAAAGCATAGTGCAGTAAAATGAGATGGGCCTGTGTTTTAAAGAATTTGTTCCAAAATTTTCCTGTTTGCATTGTTTCCAGTGTGAAATCTGCTTGTTTACTTACCTTATTCATTTACAAGTCACATTTCTTTTAACTTTGACTGATTTTAAGATTACTTTCTTTATGAATGGTTTTGAGCAATTTGATTATGATATACCTAGATTTTTTCCCCCCACATTTCATGTTTATTGAGCTTCTTGAATCTTTGGGATTACAATGTTGTTTAAGTTTGGAAAGTTCTCAGCTATCGTATTTTCAAATAGTTTTTTCTGTCCTTCTACCTTGAAGAGTCAGATAACATGTATATTAGGCTTAAAGTTGTCTGACTGTTCACTGATCTTTTCACTTTTTAAAAACTCTTTCTCCCTCAGCTTCATTTTGCATAGGTTCTGTTGCTAGCCTGTTCATTATTCTGTCCTTCTGCAGTGTTAATCTGCTGCTAATGCCATGCAGTCTCTTTTTCATCTCAGACATAATGCTAGAATTGTGATTTGGTTGTTAGATACTTAAAGTTTGATTTGGTGATGGCTTTTGCATCTTCCATGTCTCTGCTTAACTTTTTGAAGTTACGTAATATAATTATTTTAATGTCCTTCTCAGCTGATTCTAACATCCAGGTCAGTTTGGGGGCAGTTTTGATTGATTATTCTTTTCACTGTGGCTTGAAAGTGTTTTCCCAAGTTGAGTAAATAAAAGTAAAAAATGAAATCAGATAAAATTTGATAGAGTGCCAGGAAGGAGAGAGTTATCCAGAGAAAGAAGCTTAGAACTTCCCTTTTGAGTACTTAGCAGAATATTTATCGATTACTATATGTGAAAAAACTACCCATGTGGAAAACAGTGCCCAGTACTCACTGTTTCAGCCAGAAACAGCAGCCAGACTGGAGAAATTTAAAATTCACAGGGCATTCAGTAGACTTCTCAGTAATGGGGTATAATATATTGCCCTAGATGCTGAACACTGCTCCAGACCCAACTAAAACACATCAAACCAGGATCCAGAAGGATTAAACTGTTTCCAGCAGCTTAACTATATTCTAGAACAAAGTGTCAAGATTCATAGAAATACAAAATTAGCATCATGCAACAAGGTGAAATTCAGTGTCCGGCGTCTAATTGACGATCACAAGTATGCAGAGTGTCAGGAAAACAGCAGGAGTAAGCACACTTTATGCTCAGCTCTTGGTTTCAAATGCTGTGTCCTACTGAAAGAACAAAGGCTCACTGGAGAAGTGGCTGATTCCACAGCTTACACAGGGAAAATATAAGATAAATCTGGGATATCTTGTTTTGACAGAAAAGGTTTTTTACTTTTAATAATATAAGACCCAAGTTGAAGGCGCTCCCACTAGCCAAATTAGGGAGAATTTAACCATCAAAATCATAAAGTGTAGAAATAATTATAAATCATTAAAAGAATAGGAGTCAGTAGGCCCATACAAATAATATATAGATATATAAATAAATGGGGAGAAAATGATGATTTTTCATTACAATAAACTGCCAGTGGTGGTAAATGTAGGAGTGGATGGGGAAATTCATCATTTTATAGCCATCATAAAGCAATCATAAAGATCATCAGTGGGTGCTAAATTTATGGGAAATCTTTGATTAACAGGCTATTTACATGGTCTTCTAGTATCTCTCCATAGATTGCCTATTAGTCACAAGGGGAAAAATAGCTACTGCCTACCTGAGAAATCAGAAAATGCCTTGATTCAGTGATAAGAATTAACATCACTAATGAGGGTCACAAGGTACATGAGATTCTCTAAAACACAATACCATAAGAAGATAATCACTGTGTAGAATTGATTTCAGTCTAAATCATGAAGAAAGATCAGAGCACAAATTAGGAGCAGTCTATTCAGAATATGTACTAGGCAGGGGAAATGATTATGTGTCGGATAAAATCTAGAGAGACGCGATGACTGACTGCAGTACATGATCCTAGACAGAATCTTATACTAGAAAAACAAAGGCCTTAAAGGATAGTAGGAAGTCATTGGAAAAGCTGTATTATGGGTAGTTAATTAAAGTATTATTGTTAAATTTACTGAAATTGATAATTTTAGTAGAGTGAAGTTGTGAAATAGAATATTCCTATTCTTAAGTACACAACTATTAAGTTGTAAAGAGCCACGATTATATACAACTTATTCTCAAATGGTACAGGATTGATTAAATATATATAAAAAGAAAGAAAGTGAACACTAATAAAGCACATAAGGAGAAAGGCTAATATTGGATGAGTCTGAGTAGAGGGTATGGCAGTGTTCTTTGTATTTTTCTTATTCTTACAACTTTTCTGTAAGTTTGAATTATTTCCAAACAAAGGTGTGGTGTTTTTTTTTTAAGGTTTTTTTGTTGTTGGCATATACTTGCTGTGAAACCTTAGGTATTGCATGAACCTTGATTCTCATTAAGGGTAATGAAAAATTTAAAAACCTATAAATTGACCTTATAAGAAGTCCACATTCACATTTGGTAGAATTTAACATAAATTGAATTTGTTTAGAGATATGTTGTTGTTTTTTGTATTTTCCAGAGCTTGTGTCCAGAATTACTGCTAACTTAAGATTTACTAAATCAATTTAACTTTAAATTTTCATATGGCAGGTTATAATTGGAATTTCAGTTTTGGCTCAAGTTTTCTTTACTAAAGTCCATAATCAGAATTATTCTTTAAGAACATATTGGATAATTAGCTTGAATGTTTACATTTGGTGTGAGAAATTAACGCATGTAATATGTTGATGATTAGTAGAGAGAATTGTACTTTGAAGAATGTGACCTCCCTACTACCTGATAGTCCCTATATGTTTGCTATAAACTTATGCTATAAAGTTATGAACTCTTAAAATACTATGAATATATTGATACATTACAGGCTAGGTGGACAAAGAATACAGTAATATCATTTTAGTTTTCTTTTTCCAGAAAACTCACTAGAGTTACCGATGATTTAATTATGGATCAGAATGAAATGGAGTTGACTTGCATTTCACCATTCCGTGCAGTTTTGGAACTGACTACAAGTAACCTGAGTTTTCAGTTAACAAGCCTCCTTTTTTTTGTATTTCTTTTAGTCTCCCAGAGTGAAAGAATCATTAACAAATTCTGAGGTAAGTAGTTGTGATTGTTGAGTCATTAAAGTATATGTGCTTTTGTTTTGGTTTAAATGTTAAACACATTTTTTTGTATGTGCTTAAATAGGAATGGGAATTTATACTAGTCAAATGGTGTGAAAAGAAATCCTACTAAACAGACTCCTGTTAGGCTGACCTGCCATATGCTCATTGCATACTCAGTCAAGTCTGACTCTCTGCTCCTTCAAGGACTGTGGCCTGCTAGGCTCAGGAGGAAACTACAACCCACTCCAGTATTCTTGCCTGGAAAATTCTATGGACAGAGGAGCCTGTTGTTGTTCAGTCCTAAGTTGTGTCAGACTCTTTTCGACCCCATGGACTGCAGCATACCAGATTTCCCTGTCCTCCACCATCCCCAGGTGTTTATTCAGATTCATGTCCATTGAGTCAGTGATGCTATCTAACCATCTCATCCTCTGCTGGTCTCTTCTCTTTTTTGCCTTCAATCTTTCCCAGCATCAGGGTCTTTTCCAATGAGTGGGTTCTTTGCATCAGGTGGACAAAGTATTGGAACTTCAGCTTCAGCAACCGTCCTTCCATATTAATAAAGTGTTAGTCACTCAGTTGTGTCTGACTCTTTGAGACCCTATGGACAGTAGCCTGCCAAGCAAGAATACTGGAGTGGGTTGTCATTCCCTTCTCCAGGGGATCTTCCCAACCCAGGGATTGAACCCAGGTCTCCTGCATTGGAGGCAGATTCTTTACCATCTGAGCCACCAGAGAAGTCCATATTAATAATAATTGGCATTTTCAAAACTAAAGTTCTGTCTTAAAGTTCTATTTTTCTATCCAAAATTAGAACCAGTAGGTAACTTGGTTTCCTCTCTGTGAAGGGCAGCGGACACAAAATTTTAATGCTTCCTTGTCTCCTTGATTTTGCTTATATAATAACAGCTATTAGATCTCTCATTGCCCTTTTAGTTTTTTTTCTCTTTTAACTCAAAATTTTGGCCATTGCATTGATACTGTTTTCCCTACTAATTTATAATTTTGAATATGTTTAACTTGATTTTGTGTTCAACATTGGTTTTTTTTCTCCGTTACGTAACTAAAATTGTGAAATTTTCAAACATGCAAAATAATGTCTAATGTTATAAAGCTTCACATTCATTTTGAAATGCATTTCAGATATGTTAAGGAACCATTGGTTGATTTTCTTTCTTTATAAGTAAAGGAGGGTCCCCAATATAGGAAAATGTCACATCTAGACTTTCATAGTATATACTTAAGTCTGTATATTGTAGGTGCTATTTTGCTGGGCAAAGGAGATGGCATAGATATAGTTAAAAATAAATATGATACAAAGAATTACTGTTCTGAAGAAGGAAAAAGAAAAAAGGACTACTGATACTTGCTACAACATGACTGACAGAAAAACTGTGCTAAGAAGCCAGACACAAAAAGAGTGCATATTGTAAGATTTGGTCTATATGAAATGTCCACAAAAGACAAATTGATAGGAGGCTGAAAGTAGATCAGTGGTTGCCTAAGGCTAGATGTGGGAGCAAGAGTTCACTATAAATGGACACAGGAGAATTTTTTGAGTTGATGGAAGTGCTGAAACCTGATTGTAGAGATATTTATACAAGTATAAATTTTCTAAAAATCATTTGAGTTGTAGACCTAAATAGGTGGATTTAGTGGGACATAAATTTACACCTCAACTCATAAAGTTCTCCAAGCCAGGCTTCAGCAGTACGTGAACTGTGAACTTCCAGATGTTCAAGCTGGTTTTAGAAAAGGCAGAGGAACCAGAGATCAAATTGCCATCATCCACTGGATCATCAAAAAAGCAAAAGAGTTCCAGAAAAACATGTATTTCTGCTTTATTGACTATGCCAAAGCCTTTGACTGTGTGGATCACAATAAACTGTGGAAAATTCTGAAAGAGATAGGAATACCAGACCACCTGACCTGCCTCTTGAGAAGCCTGTATGCAGGTCAGGAAGCAACAGTTAGAAGTGGACATGGAACAACAGACTGGTTCCAAATAGGAAAAGGAGTACGTCAAGGCTGTATATTGTCACCCTGCTTATTTAACTTCTATGCAGAGTACATCATGAGAAACGCTGGGGTGGAAGAAGCACAAGCTGGAATCAAGATTGCTGGGAGAAATATCAATCACCTCAGATATACAGATGACACCACCCTTATGGCAGAAAGTGAAGAAGAATAAAAAGCGTCTTGATGAAAGTGAAAGAGAATATACACTCGTGGTGAATTCATGTCAATGTTTGGCAAAACCAATACAGTATTGTAAAGTAAACTAAAGTTAAAATAAAAATTAAAAAACAAAGTTAAAATAAATTTAAAAAAAAAAGAAAGTGAAAGAGAAGAGTGAAAAAGTTGGCTTAAAGCTCAACATTCAGAAAACTAAGATTATGGCATCCGGTCCCATCACTTCATGGGAAATAGATGAGGAAACAGTGGAAACAGTGGCTGACTTTATTTTTCTGGGCTCCAGAATCACTGCAGATGGTGATTGCAGCCATGAAATGAAAAGATGCTTACTCCTTGTAAGGAAGGTCATGACCAACCTAGACAGCATATTCAAAAAGCAGAGACATTACTTTGTCAACAAAGGTCCGTCCAGTCAAGGCTATGGTTTTTCCAGTGGTCATTTATGGATGTGAGAGTTGGACTATAAAGAAAGCTGAGTGCCAAAGAATTGATTCTTTTGAACTGTGGTGTTGGAGAAGACTCTTGAGAGTCCCTTGGACTGCAAGGAGATCCAACCAGTCCATCTCACTGGTAGGATTGATGTTGAAGCTGAAACTCCAATACTTTGGCCACCTCATGTGGAGAGCTGACTCATTTGAAAAGACACTGATGCTGGGAAAGGTTGAGGACAGGAGGAGAAGGGGATGACAGAGGATGAGATGGCTGGATGGCATCACCGACTCGATGGACATGGGTTTGAGTGGACTCCGGGAGTTAGTGATGGACAGGGAGGCCTGGCGTGCTGTGGTTCACGGGGTCACAAAGAGTTGGACACAACTGAGCGACTGAACTGACTGAAATTTACACCTCAAAAGTTCTTAAAAACAGAAAAGGATAGACATATTTGACTTCCATTTGAAAGAGGTATACTGAGGTTGCAGAGATGGGCCAGTTCATACATAAGAGCTACTTTGAAAAGCTTCCCCCTATACTGCTTGCCTGTCAGCAGGCCCGCCTCCCTCTCTAAGCTTACACAGCACTGCTTGTGTTTTTGTTACAGCTATTTTCCACAACTGATCCTGTGGGTACTTTACTCCAAGTTCCAGAACAGGTTTCTGCTCATCTACCTCAGCCAGCAGGGCCGACAGCTGCGCAACCCACTCAAGTCTCCCTGCCACCCACTGCGGAGCCAGCGATAGCAGCTCAGGTACAGCAGGGCCCGCTTTCTTCCACGGTCAGCCTTCTGGGTGGAGGAAGAAGGCGGAGGCTGGCGTGCAACACCACCTTGTGCACTAAGGACGATGTCCTGGTAGATTTTGAAACAAGTTAGATATTCTGTTCTCACAGTTGTACATGTATGCAGATAAGAGAGTTTAACAAGGATCACATGGTTCCTTTCTTGAGCACCAAAATAAGTTAATGATGGAAATATCCCAAACAGCAATAGTTTGGGGGACTGAAATTTCTTGTCAGCTTCCTTCCTCTCTTCCGGCCTGAATGCCTGCCCCCACTCCCAAAGGGAGCCACTCACAGGATATGCCCCTGCTCGGCCTTAGACACCTGAGGGACCACCTAGAGAGCTCCAGGAGTGCCACGGGAGGCTGGGCGAGACACGCTTGCACACTGTCACGGTGAGACCCTCTCGTCACAGTGTCTGCTGCTTGGGCAGTGGACCGAATGAGAAGGGCTTCCCTGGCTTGTCAGCTTTTTATTATACTCTTATTATGCTTAAGTTTAGGATGCAGCTGCCACTGAGGAGCACTGTTAGCTCTTCTGTCATCTTTGTTAATACTATCTCCAAACCATGGTTGTCCTGCATTGCTCCTTTTAAGATACCTGAGTTTTGTGGGGGTTGATTTTATTAAAATGCCATAAGGTGATGTGTGAATCCACCCAGTCAGGCGCACATGAGCTTATTGGATCAGAAGGCGCTGAGAGTGCTGAGGGAGTGAAGGCCCCCTGAGAACCGCCCCGCCGCTGCTGTGCAGCCACTGCTCTCCTCTGGGAAAGCGCAGTACTGTCTGCAGCTTGCGCCTGTGCTCCATGGCGAGAGTACGAGTTCAGAGTCTACACGTTTATTAAACAATAGCAGTGTTTTTGTCTTTTCCTAAAATTCAGGTAGGAAGAAATAAAAATAGAAGTTCAGATGTTTCCATCTGCATCCCAGCAGTGCTCTGCCTTTGGAGACCACTGCTCTGAGCGCTTCCAGACTAGAGTCCTGACGACATGTAGCCTTTCCTTTGCCTAAGCTTTCCATTTCTGCCCACCATATGGGAAAGGAGACAGTCATCTTACGAAAACTGATGAAAAGATTGGATTCATTTTATAAACAGCCTAAATAGAATGTATATCCTCCAGTAAGCAAGGGATAGCTCTATGGTTTTCAGAGGATTAAAGATCTGGAACATCCAGGTTGGGTGGTTTCCTGAGCAGCAGCCAGTTTAGGCCTTACTACAGATGTGTGGCCAATGGCAGGTTTTTTAAAGGGAAAAACCCAGTGTCTTGTTCTTTACTCTTATAGAGGGGAATAGAGGTCTGAAAAATGCAAAATTGAAATGTGACTGTGTATGGCATTTCATGTAGATTTGACAATGATCTTTCCAATTGTGTTTGACTCAGACTGACATTCAACTATTGCCGCTGCCTTAGGGTGCATGTCCTCCCACAGCAGGGAGTCCTGGGGACTAGGATGCCCACACCTGGAGATGAAGAAAATTGCTGCAACGTGGACGATTCATCTCTTAGACGAGCATCAGTCACCACCACACTCAATACTCCAGGCAATGACTTTATACCTTTCAATGCTTTTTAGGCTCTGTCTTCAGGAGCAGGTTCACAAGAAACCAAGATCCCAATCAGTCTAGTACTAAGATTACGGTAAGTAAGACATTTTGTTGTTGTTCTTTTCTGAATACTCTGAATGTGCTGATTTCTCTTTGGAAGTTACTCCTTCTCACAGTGCATGCCTGAGAGTAACTGGATAGAACTGTGTGTGTTTGCTCTCGGGTGTATTATTTCCCTCAGATATAATAGCAGTAGTGTGAGGATCTGAGTTACCATTGACTCATTCCTCTTTCCACATGTGAATTCCTAGTCATCTCAGTATGACCATAGTTAGAGCAGAGGCAGCAAGACTTATTTGGGGAATGTTCTGGGGTTTTTTTGAACTAATTATTTATTTTTTGGAGAGATGGTTAAAATTCAGATTTTTATTTATTTTTTTGAACTTTTTGTTTTGTATTGGGGTATATAGCCAGTTAACAATGTTGTGATAATTTCAGATGAACAGCAGAGGGACTCAGCCATATATGTACATGGACGTGCTCTTTCCCCAAACCACCCTCTCCCATCCAGACTGCGACATAACACTGAGCAGAGTTCCCTAGGCTATACAATAAGTCCTTGTTGGTTATCCATTTTAAATATAGCAGTGTGTCCATGTCAGTCCCAAACTCTGTAATTGTCCCTTTGGAAAATGTTTTGATTTTACCATTAGGAGCAATGGAATTATGCCATAAATGTGAAGAAAGCAGATTTGGCTCCCTTTTCTTTATAGAAGCCTATTCTGTATACCTGGACCCAAATAGTTCTGAATCATACAGTGTCTTGGTAATTTTATCTTATTTTAATTATGTACAAAGAATACTACTTGTCTGTTTTAAAAATTTTGTTTTAAAGTCTTAGATCAGTTAATAGAGAGTATGAAATATTATTTGACATATGCTTCAGAAGGGGAGAGGATGCTTATAAGTGATGCAGTTAGCTTTTTGAAGGGTGGTTTTTAATGGACTGTGTTCCAGACTTGTTTATGGAAGAGGAGACTAGAGTCTTATTCTCATTGATGAAGACTTTGCAGTTCAGTTTAGCATATTGTTATCTTTCAAGGTGTTTGTACTTGGCATGACAGTCACCTCACAAAAGTGATACTGAACATTTGACCTTAATTTTATTCAGCTTTCAGAAAGAATAGATTGAACAGTTACATATTAAGCAGACTAAGTACAGCACTATTAGCTATTGTGCTAAGACACTGAGAAAGGAGAAAATGAAATGCAATAATCAAGTCTGTGTTGGAAGTTGATTTTTATTATGTGCTTAACTGAACTAGCATAGCTAAAAGCAAGTTTTAGTAGTAGATATGCAGCGAAGTATAAGTCCATGTAGACAAGTGCAGAGAGGCAATGAGAGGGAGAAAATCCCTGTTGGGCAGGTTGTGTTTTATTTGGGGAGCTGTATTTTTAAGCACGATTTCAGTAACATCAAGCATGTGTCAGATAGACCTAAGCCCTCTACATCATTTAGGTAAAATGAATTTGGGTCCTAAGTGATCAGGCACATCTGCCTTTATACATGGTATTCTAATTTCTCCATCTTTAATCAGAACCTCCAGGGAGCTTGGTTAATCTCAGTACTTGGTGTGGTGAGCGATCACTGTAACTATCCCTCGTCAGTCACATTTTAATCTCTGGAGCCTTCTACTAACTCTCCTGCCAGTATGGACCCCATTCCTATCCCCGTCTTCTCTCCATTCCCAAAGCCTTCCTGTCCATTATATCTTATCTAAAAAAACTACTAGTATTTCTAAAGTTTCTCCTCATTATCCCAATCTGTATATTCTTTATCCTTCTCCTCTGAACCCCTGTGGAATTGAGGGCGCATCACGTATTTCATTCTGTGAGTCTGCTCAGACTGATCCCCGGTGGTGGGCGAGGCACTGTCCTCAGCGGAGGAGTGTGGGGGCAGGAGTGGAGGCAAGGAAGAAAGAGCCGCCTCTGTCGTTTTAGTCACACCTGTGCTCTTTCGCAGGTTCCTTAGTTTAATACGGTCATCTTGTTGGGTGTAGGGGTGAGAGTGGGCATATATTGACCAGTGAAGGACATAGACTAAAAGAGTTGTAGGACAGTTATTAATAAATGATCACTCTGAGTTGTTTGCTCTGAGCCCTCAGTGTGAGCTCTTTAGGACAGATCATCTGGTCTTTGGGGCAGAAAGATCTTTCTCTTGGCATAGCTTTCCTGGTATATGTAGGCAGACTCTGAATGTATAAATTCAGAAATTTATTTTACACATTTTGTTTTCTTTCATAGGAATTCAAAAAAAGAACTAAATGATATTCGATTTGAATTTACTCCTGGGAGAGGTGAGGCATCAAAATCAAAACATTGAAAACAAAATAACTACTCATTTGTCATTTGAAGAAAATGTGGGAATTTTCTGTCCTTTAGGCATATTTTCCTCTTAAAGGCTGATAAAAATGTTCTTGGCCTAAAGGTTGGGGGTACGTGTGAATAAAATAGAAACAGTTTTTTTTTGTTTTTGCTTTACGACTACCTAATTTAGAAAGTATAATACAAGCAATAGTAAATATAGCTCCAGTTTACTATGGTAGACGTTGTACTAAGCAGCATCTCATTAAATTTTCAAAATGGCCCCTAAGGAAAGATTATTGTCCCCATTGCATAGATGGTGAAATTAAGTTAGAGAGAGTGAAGTAACTGGTTACAGTTCCCAGAGTGAAGTAACTGGTTACAGTTCCCACAGCTGAGAAGAGGTGTAGCTGGACTTCAGACTCGGATCTGCCAGTGTGCCGAATTCCATCTCTTATTACTGAGCATGTTTGTACTCGACAGTAAGGAAACAACAAGGCTTCCAGTCCCCTCCCTCCCAGCTGAAGCCGAGCCCCGTCACGCATAGTTTCTGTCCATGAGCTTCTCCCAGGGACAAGGTTTATTATTTTCTTTCTTACCTTTGTTACTCAGAATTAGTATTTGTGAAATGGCTCACAGCTATTGGGTATGTGTCCTGTGTGCCACACTCAGTCTGTCCGCTGCCTCTGTCTCATGAGCCGCTCACTGAAGTGCTGAGAACTCGAAAACAAATGCACACGCACAGAGGTGTATCTGACTTCTGTCCTAAAGCCAGGCAGAGTTGCTCTTTAAGGTCCTCATTCACATCACTGGTCCTCGGCACAAGTACATGCACAGCCCCTCCCCAGAGGTCCTCTCCTTCCCTCTGACGGCTTAGTGCTCAGGCCTTGGGAAGGAGTCAGTTAGAGACGAGGTTAATTGATGGTACTCTCTCCTCCTCTTTTTAGTTTCTGGTTGTATGCCCACAGACTGTATGTACTCAGATAGTACAGCCTGGGAATACAGGAGAAAATGATTTTAGGGGAAAAAAAAGAAGAATAAAAAAAAACTAGGAGTGTGATCCCCAAAGAAAAGTGATTTAAATTTGTTTTCTTAAGGTTTAATTGAAGGGAATACCCTAGTGATCCAGTGGTTAAGATTCAACACTTTTACTCCCAAGGGCACACATTTAATCCCTGGTCAGGGAAATAAGAACCCACAAACCTCGCAGTCTGGCCAAAAAAAAAAAGATTTAATTGGGACTAAATCATTCTGTGTTATTATCCCAGGAGATGTGCCACACATCGTCACATCCCCAAGCTCACAGGGCTGGGTCCAGGGTTGCCCTCAGCCTAGCAGTGTCTTCTGCAGCATCACTGTCAGGTGCTCTGCTGACAAAGGCAAGATCCTGTCTAAGGCATGCCATCATTAGAATGTTATCTTTACACTGAGCTGATACTTGCCATCTGCTTGATTGATCCAGGTTCTGTCCTCTAGTTCGACCTCTAATAGTCCCTCACTTGAGGTAATCCTAGTGGTAGGAAAAAAAAACCTTTGTGTGGAAGAAGGCGCCCCGCCCCAACCACCACCATGGGTCTCTGGATTTAGCAGTTAGCTTTAGTCTGGCCGTGCCAGCACCTGCTTTGGAAGTTAGCAGGGACATGCATGCATAAGAAAAAGTACTTTCTTCTTTGTCTTTGCAGATACAGCAGAGGGGGTCTCTCAGGAACTCATTTCTGCCGGCCTCGTTGATGGAAGGGATTTAGTCATAGGTAACCTCTTTGTGCTCTGCCCTTGTGCCCTTGTCTCTCTGCCTGTATCCTTAGGATATAGAAAATCAGGCCTTGATTCTACTGAGTAGGTAGGAATGGTTCTTGGCTTTGTTGAAATAGGAGGTGTTGGGGATAGTTCCTTCCTTAAAAAAAAAAAAAAAAAAATCTCACTTCTGAATTTGCTTTGTTACCCCCAATGATAGTGAGTGAAAGCTTACCCAGGTCTCTGGGAGATCATAGAAATGATGACAGAAGTCACAAGTTAGAGTAAGCTTGGCCATATCTAATCCATTATGGAGGATGCACTCTCTCTTTGGGCAGCCAAGAGGTAAGAAAAAATCATCATAGATTTAGTCCTTAAAAAAAAAGCAGGAAGTAAGAACAGGCACAGTCAGGCCACAGGTACATGTTTCTGAACGAAAAGACTATGGTGTAGGACAAGTCAGCAGACTTTTAAAGGGCTAGATAATAAATAGTTTAGGCCTTGTGAACCATGAACAGTCTCTGTCATTTTTTTTTAATTTATTTATTTTAATTGGAGGTTAATTACTTTACAATATTGTAGTGGTTTTTGCCATACATTGACATGAATCAGCCATGGGTATACATGTGTTCCCCACCCTGAACCCACCTCCCTCCCCATCCCATCCCTTAGGGTCATCCCAGTGCACCAGCCCCAAGCACCCTGTCTCATGCATCGAACCTGGACTGGCCATCTATTTCACATATGATAATATATATGTTTTAATGCTGTTCTCTCAAATCATCCCACTCTCGCCTTCTCCCACAAAGTCCAAAAGTCTGTTCTTTACATCTGTGTCTCTTTTGCTATCTCACATATAGGGTCATTTGTTAACCATCTTTCTAAATTCCATATATATGCATTAGTATACTGTATTGGTGTTTTTCTTTCTGGCTTACTTTACTCTATATAATAGGCTCCAGTTTCATCCACCTCATTAGAACTGATTCAAATGCATTCTTTTTAATAGCTGAGTAATATTCCTTTGTGTATATGTACCACAGCTTTCTTATCCATTTGTCTGCCGATGGACATCTAGGTTGCTTCCATGTCCTGGCTATTATAAACAGTGCTGCGATGAACACTGGGGTACACGTGTCTCTGTCATTTTTATACATAGTTGGCTGATTCCCATTCTAGGGCTTTCTGGCCCATGAATAGGCAAGTCCTACCTCTTAAACTGGAGTGTTGTTCCTTAGTTAATACCGCATCTTAAAGTTAATTTGACAATGGTCAGATTTATTTGTGCTACTTGGACTTGTATTTTAAAACACCTCTTGTTTAGGGAGCGATTTATCTTTCTGCTTACATTTGGATTGTATGTAGGAGATTGTGAACTACTGTTTAATTTGTTAACATATGGTTAAAATATGGATTTACGTAACTTCTCATTACTTTCTCTGTTTTTATGATTATAGTGGCAGCTAATTTGCAGAAGATTGTGGAAGAACCCCAGTCAAATCGATCTGTCACCTTCAAACTGGTATTCATCCCTTCTTTCTTGTTAAACTGTCTCACTTTTACATACCAGCAGCCTCTGCAGACCAGCTTCCATATTCCCTGAGTAATGAGAATAATCAAGTCTGGTGATTGTTTAACCTCCCCATGCCCTGGGCTGATGTCTCTCTTTATTGGCCTCCCTTCCCTGCTCCCTCCCAGGAAGCCTCCTACCCGAGGCCCTCAACTGTTTATTCTCAAAACAGATTGTCAGGCTGACTCCCCCTTTGTACCTAGACTCCACCTGCACCTTTATCTGCCTCCTGTTTGTATCCCAGGGACCTTTCCCCAACTTCCCTCTCTCCCACAATCCCCATGTCAGTTTTAATTATTACCTGCAGTTTTGTTTTGTGAATAACCACAGCTTCTCCTTTTGTTTGGTTCTTAGGCATCTGGTGTCGAAGGCTCAGATATTCCTGATGATGGTAAACTAATAGGATTTGCCCAGCTCAGCATCAGCTAAAACACAACCCTGGAAGAGGCAGCCGAAGGAGATTCCACACGTGCGTGTCTCTGTTGCTTCTGTTGGCCTAAACCCACTACTGCCAAAGAACCCAGCAACAAACCTCCCAGCTAGGAGCTTTAGAGGTCTTTCTTTTATGTTTTTCCTGCCATCATCCCTGCTTTTTCCCACAGGGAAAGAAAAGTTGGATCACCAGTGGCCAGCATCCCTTTTAAAGAGTTCCGTTAGTAAACTTACTGCACGCATCCCCTTTCTTCCTCCATCTGAGAAGTGGCCCGGGTGCCTCAAGGCCCAGGAGGGAGGTCTATCAGCTCATCTTGCCTTACTCCAGTGATGGCGCTGGGTGGAAAGTAGCAGCTTTATTGGGCTTCCTCATCCTGCTTGTTCTCCCACACCGGATGGGATGTGGGCATCTTGGGATATCTCTTTACCACTGAAGTAGCAATTAAAAGTTGATTGTTCAGCTGGAGCCCAGAGAATTTAGTTTAGTGATTTTTTTTGTTGTTTTGTATCTCATATGAATTCTAGCAACCTTTGTTAGGAAAAAGCACAGCCTCAGAAGGAGGCAACCTAAACTATGTTCTTGTTTTGTTGATGATGTTTCTAAGCGTTTTGCTGAAGCTGCTCTCAGGCACCCCTCTTCATTACTTGCTCCAGGAAGGGTTGCTCGCCTTAACTTCAGCTGGTGCAAAACATCTGACTGTAATCGAACTTCAGCCATCGGACCCTTCAAAGCGGAACTTTGGACTGTTTTAGGGAAAAAAATCACGTAACGGCTTATAAACGAGAGTTACCCCAGCAGTGGTGTTTTGAACAGGAAAAAATCATAACTCATATCAGTGTGGAAGTATTTATTTCAAATCTTAAACAACTGAAGAAAAACTGCTCCTTGATCCTCCCATGAAAATCAATTTGCCTGGCCTCCGAGTCATGAGGAAATGCAAAGCTGAGATTTCTACAGCAATAAAGGAGACTTGCCCTAGGCCAAAGAGGCCTGCCTTCTGCCCCCTCTCCTGCACTGACCCTTAGGAGGGGCTCCACACTTCTGTGTGCTGAACCTGACCCAAGATGGAACGTGAAACCACATGTGCCGTGACTTTTAGGATTTATGAGTAGACAGTGTTCATTTGATTTTCTACAGAAATAATATAAATTATTCTTTAGGTTTAAAAAAGAGCACTCATAATGCAATATGTGAATCACTAGTGGGGTTGATTTTTTTTTTTCCTACTGTTTCACAGTCAGCCTTTATCTAACTGCAGATTATCCCTAACAAGTTTTACAAATGAAAGAGATCCTCAATCTGGCCTTAAAACAACACAAAAAGGTGGGCTGTGGCCCCATGGAAAGGGGAGAGCTGCCTCTTACAGAATCAGTCCATCCCTTTCTACCTTTGTTGGTCTGTGAATAACAAGATTGCTTTATCTAGTTTTATTTTGGAGTACCTCTGAAAGCTTTCCCCACAACTGACTTGTTTTAATTTCATTCTGAGCTCGTAGTTTTAACCTTGGGCTTTTCACCGGCCCTGGATATAAAGGCATGTTGGGAAAGGGGTGGGTGTTGGAGAGGAAGGGAGGGGATGGTTTGGGGTGAGAGGGTTGAGAGGAAAGTAGATCAGAGGATCAGATGCCAGAGTCCTGGCAGGATTGGTGAAAGGAGGGAGCCTGTTGAGCCTGGAGACAGATTGATCAGCTTGATGGACAGATACTTAGCTTTTCTTTTTTCTTTTCTTAGAAGAGAGTTGAGGGGGAAAGGACAGGAAGGTAGGAATAAGTTTATGGAAAAGATGTGTCCCCTTTGGCACAAGACTAGGGCTTACCTTAGAGTCTGTATTTTCGTTTCAAGTAAGCCCTTCATAGTCTGCTTATTTCTGAATCCAGAGGGTAGTGGCATCACTCTATTCAAGTTTTTTTTGGAGGTGATCAAAAGCCCAGGCTGGAAGTAAGCAGCAGCCCATCTCCTTGTTCAGTTTCTCCTGCTGGCTATTACCTGTGAGCTGCAGTGGGACAGGCATGACCTTTGAACTGAAGTGGGCTGGGGCTTTCTCTTTCTTTTCCATTCATCTTTTGCCCTGCTGGGAATTAGGAGCCAGACACCAAGCCCCAGGACAGTGTTACTTCTGCATGATGTATGGTGGACTCCCTTTGCTGGCATGTACAGTGATGCTGAAAAAAATGAGTGAACAGAAACTTCACAGGTGAGATAGCACGTGACCTAGTGAGCAGTCTCGCTCCTTCCTGGGAGTGGTGGTCCAGGATACAACTCTCTCCCTAGATCCCTAGGATCTCCTGGGTCCTGGGGTAGGGACTAACTTAGCACAAGGTAACATGTGCCAATGATATTTATAAAACGTATGGTCTTTCTAAATGATTCATGGATTTGTTTGGGATTTTTTTGCTTAAGTTGTGAACCAAATCCTAGAGCCAGCTGACACTCTTAATAATCTGGAGGACAGAATAATGGTGTATCAATAAATGGAGGTTCCTCCTTATGATATGCTAGATTATGGAAGATGTAAAATATTTGACTTCCCCTCCCTTTTTTTTTTTTTGGACTTTGTACTTTGCTGCATGTTTCATTCATTTTTAATCAATAAAGAATAAATTGTCTCTGGTGGTGTAAGGATGCTTCACTTTGGTGACTGTTGATGGGAGCAGCAGGAAGTAAAAAGGTATATTAATAAATAACATAAAGCCATTGTACAAATAGGGAAGCTGAAATCCCCAGAGAGAGCGATCTGCTCAGGGAATTTTGTTAGGGTGGCATAAGGAACTCCTCTTGTTGACCTTTTCTGTTTACCTCTGCCCATGCTATTGGGAGTCCCTTTTGGAAAGTTCAGAGCAAGGCTGAACTTGTTCCCATTTCTCAGCCCTTCTTTACCTGCTGGGTAAGTAACTCCTGCCCCAGAGGTGGTGTTTGAGCCTTGACAGGACTGCTTTGGGGTAGGTCCTGGAAATTCAGGGCTCAGGTCCTGGGACCTTGGGAATTGATGGTATCATAGCTGATTGAATTTCCTTTTAAGGTAAACGGGTTGTGTGGAGACAGAGGAGGAGGTGCTGACTACTCAAAAGTGACCATAGTGTATGTGGGGGTCAGGGCAGGGCAAGAGTAAACAAAGCCTCTCCACTTGCCCATCATCTTTAGCAAGATCAGGTCTTGTCCAGAAGCCGGGTTCCTCACCTCTGCCTACTCGTAGTAGCAATGCTCAGCACCACAGTTCATGGATTCCTCCTGTGGATCAGCTCACCTACCCTACACGTTTTGAAGTTTTGTTTTTTTAAAGTAGACTTTTATCTTTCAGAGTAGTTTAATTTCACAGAAAAACTGAGCAGAAAGTATACAGCGTTTCCATATACCCCATGGCCCCATGCAGACACAGCCTCCCACTGTCAACATCCTGCCGCAGAGTGGTAAACTTACATTGGCTCTTCATTATCACCCAAAGTCCATAGTATACTTTCTAGTTCACTTGCTGTTGTATATTTTATGGGTTTGAACAAATGGATAATATGTACCCATCATTATGATCTCACAGAGAATAGTCTTACTGACCTACAAGTATGCAGCCTTTTCAGAACAGGTTTTTTTTCACACAGTTATATGCATTTAAGGCCGCTCCATGCCTTTTTGTGGCTTGATGGCTCATTTCTTTTCAGTGATGACTAGTATTCCGTGTCTGGATATACCATGGTTTATTAATCCATTCACTTGCTGTGTGCAGGTTTTGACAGTTATGAGTAAAACTACACTAAGCACCTTTGTGCATGTTTTTGTTAATATGTGTATATGAGTTTCAGCTCGGTTGAGGAAATACCAAGGAGCCCCCTGGCAGATTTTATGGTAAAAGTAGTCTTTTTCTAGGAAACCGCCTACCATCCAAGGTGGCTATGGTATTTTGCATTCCCACCAGTGACCGAGAGTCACTTTTGGTGCGTGTGCTCACAGGCACTCGGCATTTTCACGGTTTGGGGTTTGGGCCATTCCACTAGATGTGTGGTGGTGTCTCGCTTTCGTTTCTAATTCCCTGATGACTGTGTTGAGTATCTATGCCCCTTTGCCATCTGTGAATACTCTTCGATGAGGTGTCTGTTAGGTCTTTTGCCCCCTTTTTTTAAGATTTTTTTTTTAACGATCATTTTTTAAAAGTCTTTATTGAATTTGTTACAATATAGCTTCTGTTTTATGTTTTGGATTTTTTTTTTGCCCTCAAGGCATGTGAGATCTTAACCTTCCTGACCAGGGATCAAACCCACACCCCCTCCATTGGAAGGCAAAGACTTAACCACTGGACCACCAGGGAAGTCCCTAAAGTACTTTTAAATAAAGGTATGTATATATTTTTTAGAATACTATTGCACACTTAAGAGACTATAGTATAAATATAACTTTCATACTAGAAAACAAACTCACTTTATTGTGTCTAGGTATCCCAGCACCATCTGTTGAAGAGACCATCTTTACTCCATTGTATTGCCAGTGTTCTTTTGTCAAAGATCCATCCGTTCAATCTGTTTTTTTCTGGGCTATCTGTTCTGCTGGTCTATGTATGTGATCTTTTTGCCAGTACCGCACAGTGAAGTCAGGTGTTCTCAGTCCTGCACCTCTGTTCTCAAATACTATGTTGACTCTCCTCAGACTTACCCACCCTGAGCCTCCAAGCAGTCTGTCAATTACAGTCAGATTTTCTTACTGTGGTGCTGATTCCTGTGGAGTCTGAGTTTGTGGATTTCTGCTCCAAGAAGTTATAATTCTCTGTATTTAACTTTCTGGCTCCAATTTGAGGGATAGCAGTTTGCCCTGTGACCTCATCTCTGATGGGTCTAAGAAGAATTGTTGATTTTTCAGTTTGTCCAGCTTTCTACCTGCTAGAACAAAGTGACAACTCCTAAGCTGTTTACATCCTGGACAAGAAACCAGAACTCCTACCACATGTTTTTATTTACTTGAGTCATTCTTAGCACTTCCCTGGTGGTCCAGTGGCTAAAACTCTGAGCTCCTAATGCAAGGGGCCCAAGTTCCATCCCTGATCAGGGACCTAGACCCCACATGCTGCAACCAAAGCTCTGTGCTGCAAGTAAGACATGGAGCAGCCAAATAAATATTCAGAATCATTCTCAAATTTGGAATAGATTTGAGACACCCTCCAGTGCATCCCTATAGGTGATGTCTGGGGAGTATTTTCCCCTCCTGCACCATATGTACAAACACCACCCTCTACCCCACGAGCAGATGATTGCCAGTGACTGTGTATCCATTCAAGTTACGCTACTCCAGTGATCAGAACGCTCTTCTCTTTGGTCTTAGCAGTGCCACTGACTGAAGACAGATGCAAGGAGAGGAAGAGGAGAGAGACAGGCTTCAGGTTCTACCTTAAGGGCTGGAAGCAGTCCTGCCCTACTCCACAGCCTCCCAGCAGACAGTGAGGGTGGCCAGACTGCTGGAGACGCCAGAGAGCGGCACATGTGCTACCTGGGAGCTCATCCTCCCAGGTCAGCGAGACCACGGATCCCTGGGGCTACAGTGTTCCTGGGAGGACTCCCGGCTGTGGGCTTTGAAGCATCATGGGGAGCCTTTGGCAGACTGGTTGGGGTGGGAGAGGGGCAGGGTTAAGAGAACAAGTAATGTAATCAAAAACTTAGAACTGGGGGAACTGAGAGTGCAGTGAAACCAATGGAATTTGGGGACCTGTAGTTATAACTGTGGAAGGTCTTTGGTTGAATCTCACTCTTCTGTCAGAGCATCCTCATCATTTATCTGTCTCTAGTTTAGAATCCTACACTAGGAAATGGAACAATCCTTAGAGACCATCCAGTTCGAGCTTTCCTTTTACACAAATGCAGAAATTGAGGCCAGAGGGCTAGAAGGGGCAGACGGCAGATCACAGTGAATCATTGGTGGAGCCCAAACTGCTACCTCCTAACCCCAGTCCCTGTGGAGCCTTAGAGCTGAAAGGACCACAAAATCCTTTCCCTGATCAGAAGAGATGACGACTGAGCACAGGCTCCTCCTATCTTCACCTCAGTTTCCCCCATAAAGGCTGAGCCCCGAAGTGAGTAGTGGCAGCTGGTAGCATCTGCTTTCTTGGCAATTCACTCAAGGCTGTGCTAAGGACAAGAACTTGCAAGGGAGCTAGGTGAGGAAGCAGAGGTGGGGCTGGCGACAGTGGCGAACCTGGCGGGAAGTTTAGGGTGGAGGAGGGGGCAGAGAGACGTGTCCTTTTATGCAGGGTTGTGGACACTTGCCTCTGCCCTCCAGCATCTGCCCTGCCTAGACCCTCTCTTCATACGGACTGAATCACAGGCTGCAGGTATGGGCACATTATAGCCAGGGCTGCTCTGCACAACCTTACTGCCTCACATTTTCTTCAGCCCTGCACCTCTGCTCATCTCTTTTCTTAAAATAATTTAAAACAGACTTTTTAAGGGCTACACAAACAAATAGGTGAATGTGAGTATGACACCCAATCATGTATCTTCCCCTAATGGTCTATTTTGCCCCATCATTCTGATCCTCCCATAATTAGATGCCTTCCAAGCCCAGGGTCTACCTGCAGTAAGACCCCCAGGGTAGAAAAAAGATGGGGCCATTCATCTGTGAGAGGTTCCTGTAAGAATCCTGACCTGCCACCTCCCACGCTGTGCCCCATCTGAACCTAGACTCCAGCAAGATTATAGGAATGACCCCCAGATGGGGGCTCCCCAATTGGGGTGGGGCTTTGTCCTTTGTTGCTCACCGAGATTGCCTGGGGTGGTTGGGGCTACTCTGGGGCCGCTTGTATTTGTTTTTTGTTGTGGGAAGGTGTTAATGTTTTCTTCCTTGATTAGATAGAGATGAGGATATACATGTTAGCTGTGCTGCTGAAGGGAAAGGCATGTATGCCCTTGGTGGGTCTCCTGGCCTTAATATTACCCTTGGGATGACTGGTGTTGCATACCACCACGTGCTAGGGACGCTGCAGGAGACAGTAAGGTCAGGGTCATGAGACCAGGTTGGTTGGACTCTTGGCCAAGTTAACATGCAGTCTGGTCCTTGCTGCTCTGCTGACATATCCCGCTCTGTCGAGTAGAGTAGCAACTGCCCTGTAGCATTGAAATTACTCTCAGAATTTGGATTCTTTCACAATGGGAGGGGTTTGCACTGGAGTGAATTGTAGAGGATGTTGCAGCTAGAAGGAGTGTGGTCCTTGTACACCATGTAATATCTGACTAGAGTTCACTGATGCGTGCTAGGCCTAAGTTCCTCTGGTATTGCCTTGTCACACAGTCCGTCAAACATCCTCAGATCCTCCAAGCCAGAGTGGACTGTTTTTTCATCATATTCTGTCATTCCTAGACCTGAGCTCAGGAGCAGAGGTGTGACAGGTGGAGCCACACAAGGCTGGATTAAACATTAACACAGCTGCTACCCTTACCCAAAGCGAGCTGCAAAGCTAGCTGGTAGCCCCAGCCAAGGAGCTGGTGACCAATGACCGTGGCTCCCTTTGCCCAGGACTTGGCTGAACTGGGCAGCTTTGGTCACTTCCAGGTGCAGCTGCTGATACCGCTGAGTGTGCCCAGCTTCCTGACCCCCTTCTACATGTCCACCCAGGTCTTCATGGTCCTGGACAAGGCCCACTATTGTTCAGTGGCCTGTGTCAGGAACCAGACTCTGAACCTGAGTGCGGCTGAGCAGCTGGCCCTGAGCTTTCCCCTGGATGCTGCAGGCAGTCCCAAGCCCTGCCTCATGTTCCAGTTGCCCCCAATGGTGCCAGCCTGGAGGACGTCCTCAGCCACAGCTTCAGTGAGACACAGCTTTGCGAGGCAGGCTGGGTCTATCTCGAAGGCAGGCCCTTGTCCATAGAGAATGAGGTTAGGCCGTGCATCAGTCTGACTTTCTAAGTGTTTTGAGTCAGTCAGCTGCTCTGCCTGCCGCTCTGCCCTCAGTCTGGTGTGACTGCCTCTGAAGCTGCCCCTTCACCCCAGGCCTGAATGACCATTGTCATGCTGTTTTGCTTTCTGTCCTCTGCCTGTCGGCCCATCTAATTCTCCATCCATTCCCTTTGTCTGGGATGTTTGTCCATCTGTTCATTCATCTCTCCCTCCATTTATCTGTCCCTCTGCGTGTCTGCCCCATGGCCTTTCCTGTCCCTCCTGTCCAACTGTTCTCATGCCTTTCTCTTTCCTAGGTTTGCTTCTGCCTTCCCATTTGCCTTTGTCTTTCAGTCCACCCCCTGTGTGTCTGCCCACTTACCTGTGTTCCTTGTTTAACTAATCTTGCAGTCCTACCCCTTCCCTGCCCACTCGTCTACCTTCCTGCTTGCTTGCCTTGGAGTCACTGCCTTCAGCCTTTCTCTCTAAATCTCTTCCTGCCTGCCTGCCTGCCTGAGATGCTGGAGGCCACAAGGAACTCTAGGACTTGTCCTGCACGTACCTGAGCAATTGCTTGTACTAACTCTGTTCTCTTAGGACGGGCCCCAGCAGATCAGTAGAAAGACTTTCCCACTCCAGCCACCTCAGAGCAAGAAGGGTTGCTTCCCAGACAGTAGGGCGGAGCACAGAATAGGGAGATGACTTGACAAGGGCAGCACACATACTTCACAGTGAACCTGGGACTCATTCAGGGCACCCAGCAGCCCGAGAGTCTGCCCTCCTGCCTTCTTCCTGATCCTCCCACTCAGTCCACCCACAGGGGGAGTAGGTCACCTTGAACTCTGCTAGCCCCTGGATCTAGCCCAGCCTGGGTTTGTCTGATCCTCAGTGCCCCTTCCTTCATCTCCCCAGTGTCTTGCCAATGGTAGATCTGATCTTCATCATCCTAAGATGCTGTGTCTACCTCTACAGGTGCTCATAAACTCGCTGCCCATCTAGCCAAGTGTCACCATGTTATAGCTCAGGCAGACTTCCAGAGTGCTCAGAGCCAACCCTAGCTCTTGTTCACAGCCTTTGCTGGACTGTTCATTGAATTGTTACCCAACCAACAGCTCCTGAGTTCTCAGTATGTGAGGCAGTCAGAACAGAGGCACCCTGTTCACCTCTGAGAAGACCTGGACTCCTAGTAGACGGACAGAGGCTCAATGAACTCTGAGGCTAGAATTCGCTTCTTCCTGGGCAGAGAATGGGCAGGCAGCTCCCTGAAGGAGTTGGTGTGTGAGCTGGGTGCCCAGGGACCAGAAGAAGGTTAATAGGGAAAAGGAGAAAGCCTTCGTAGACAGAGAATAGAAAAAGAAAGGCCTGGTAACAGGAAGAAGGTGATGTGTCAGGAACTTGGTTTGCCTGGGCTAGGGGTGGGCAGGTTTTATGGGACGAAAGTGATGTTCTCAAGGACTAAGGGCCTCTCCTCAGTCACCAACTTAGTCTTTGCTGACCCTGGTGTTGGACCTTGGCCCTCTGGCCCTTCCCTGACATGTTTCCACAGACCCACCCTCCCAAGGATTGCAACTCCCAAGTGAATGTACGCTTTTGGTACTTTGTGCCCTGAACTACTTGACAACCCCAAACTCGGTTCCAGAGTGGGGCTACCTTGTGTGAGGTGTCCATCTTGGCTTCCAGTCTACAAGCAGGGGTAGAAGCTACAGTACAAGCTACGCTGACTCTGGGGACTTCTCTGAGCGGATATCCCAAGTTTCCTTTATAACCAGCAGCATCACATGCAAAGTGAAATACAGATAATCCAGATTTGAGAAGAAAAAAAAAATTTCCTTATAAGTTGTGTGCTCATGAATGACAGAGTACATTTCTCCTTCTCAGCCTACCTGTCCAGTGTTTCCTGGGTGCCCATCCTTGGTAAAAGAGAAAATGACTCCCAGCCCTGTTCACACAAACCTCTGAACACAGAGGTCACTGGACCATCAGTGAATAGCAAAAACAGTGAGGTCTGTCCTGGAACCACAGAAGGAAGGCGTGTGGAGCAGAGAGAATAGCCATTTCTAGGGTCTGGAGCATGAAACCCCCTGGCCTGTGTGAGCAATGCTAGCATACAAAGAGGACTGGGAAAAGACAAGAGCCAACTCTTAAAGAGTCTCAGATACCAGTGCTAAGGAATTGGGACTTTCTTCCAGAGACCAATGGGAGCCATTGATGGTTTGGAACAGTGGAAATGAGACTTGATAGGTTGTGCTCCAAGAAATGGGGTGGGATTCTGCAGTCCACCATGGCAGGCCCCAGACAGAACTGTCCACCGTAGGCATTAGGGCTGGGGAGGTGTCCCAAGTTGGAGCCTTCTTCGTCTCTTTTCCATCTGCAACATGACACCAGCACATGAACTGGGGTTGGTCTTGGCGCCTCTCCAAGCCTTTCTTCTGCAAAACAGAGGGAATAATAAGCCTACATGGGAGTTAGAGAATTTGATAAGATAGGATTAATGAATGGTGTCCACTGAGCAGGGGAGGCAGCCTTGGTGGAGTCCCATGGCTTGGCACTTCAGCGTGAAGGCCCCTTGTATCCGAGATGCCTATGTCACCAGCTTTGTGCTTCTTGGGCCTCATGAAGCTGTGTTAGTACAGCCTCAGCTGAACTGACTTAGCGCAGCCACTTTGCTACCTATGTTGTACGTGTTAATTCCTTTTATCCTATCAGGTGGTACTAAGGAACCTGTTTCATCTTCATTTGTGCATGGGAAACCCAAGACACCAGCAGATCAGCTAACAAAGTCACACAGAATGACTCAGCAGATCTTTATTCATAATTTTTTTATTTTAAACAATATCTAACTACAGAGGCAATTGGTGGTGGCTAGACAAAAATGCAAACATGATAGAACTGGGTGGAACAACAAGTTCCAAGTACCCAGTCCTGCCACACTTCATTCTCAGGAGCAATCCATTCACCATCTGATGATCACTTAAAGGTCTTACAAAATTAACAGTTGTCCTTCAAGACAGATGTGGGAGCAAAATACTATCTCCTGAATTGGTTACTTTTTGGCTAAAGATTAGGTAACTCATGGAGACTGGCTTCTCAGCTAACTGAAGGTATTGATTGGATCCTTCCTTCCTTCATTCACTCATCCTTTCACTCAGGAAACATTACCTTAGCTTTCCCTTAGTTTCACACTCCCTGTCCAGGACAGCAAAGATGTCTGAACTCACTGCCATCCAGCTGTCCAACTCTAGGACCTAGGACTAGCTGCTGAAGCTATGTATAGTAAGTCAAGGATTGTTGCTAGAATTATGTGAGATGATGCATGTGAAACATTTGGCATAGTACCCAATCCAGAGAAAGCACTCAGCATGCATTAATATTGTGAAGTTGTCTCCCTGAGCTCTGGAGGAGAACTCACCTGTCATGCTCCCCCTGCACACATTTGAGTATAGAGCTGAGAGGTGTGCAGGGGGCACAGAACTTCCTTGAGGGGCACACAAATGGGGGTCAGTCACATGCCATTGTTGTGTGTGCACAGGCAGTGGACATGTGTACAGATTTATATGGACACCCATGTGTTCTTCACTTGGACTTCCAATCTGTCTGTCAGGTTCTATGAGTCTCCAGGTAGGCTGTCTACCCACCCCCCCATCTCCATGTGTGTACAGGCTTCATGTTCCTGCATCCAAATCTCTTTCCTTAAGGGATGTGTGAGGGCTCCTTAGGATTCTGATTGCCCGAGAATGATGGGAGTTTCAGGGGGATTTTGCAGTCATTTGGGAAAAGTCTGAAAGGCTCAAGCAGGTCACAGGGGTGCCGTAGTTACAGGGAAGAGGCCCCATTTGTCAGGAAGAAGCAGTTAGTGACCGTCAGGGGTTCCCAAACTGTGCATCCATAGTGGGTCAATAATTTTATGTGGTATCTCCAGGCCAAAAAAAATACCTAGAAGTTTCATATAATAAGAAATTTGATCCAAACAACTTAATAAGAGGGACTTTCCTGGTGGTCCAGTGGTTAAGACTCTGCACTTCCAATTTGATCCTCGGTTGAAGAACTAAGATGCCTCATGCCATGCAGTGGGGTTAAAAAAAAAAACCACCACCACCAACAGCAAAAATAAAACAGAAACAAAACTTAAGAATTTATATACTAACAACTCAGTAGCTGTTTAAAAAAATACACAAATCAAAAGAAAACATTTAAATTTCATCCTCAAGTAAGTGCAGTTACTTTCTAATAGGACATATTGGGAGCCACACATCACAGTCCTTGAACCCTGTGAGTTTCACACGGTCTTTGCTTTTTCCACAGCACTTGCCAAAAACACAACTTCACACAGATCACTGAAAAGAATTGCGTGAACCATCTGGAGCTGGTAGTTTGATATGAAACAGATATCCTCTTACACTTCTAAGTATCGTGTCTGCGCTCTGAGTTCACAAAGCTGGTGCCCTGGGGTACCTTGATACACAGTTTGGGAACCTGCCCCACTTCTGTCCTGAGAGGTTTGTCATGCGTGGGCTAGCTGATAAAAGGACTTGCCTTAGCTACCCCTGAGCTCACATCTGCCTGTGTCTACCTCATTTTAACATGGTCTATGGTCGGAAGCATCTGAAGGAAACCTCCCAGTCGGTGTATGTGGCTGGGCTCCTCATTGGGGTGCTCATCTTTGGGCCCCTCTGCAACTGGTAAGAACCTTGACCCGTTCCCCCGACCCAGCATGCTCTTGGGCTCCTGGCCCAGAGTTTAGTTCTCCCCAGGGCCCCTCTCACCAGTCTCCAGGTAAGGCCCTGTCCACCTGCAATGGGACTCCCAGCTGGGGCCATGCACCCTCCTACAGACAGCACCCAACAAAGGGCTTGGGGCTGGGTCTCCCTTCCTCTTTCCCCTTGGAGAGATTCACTCCTCGACCTGCCCTTTGCAAGCCCAGGATTGGCCACAAGGCCACTCTCCTGGTGCAGCTGCTCCTCTTCGCCATCCTCGGCATGAGCACAGCCTTCGTGCCCAGCTTTGAACTCTACGTGGTCCTGTGCTTTTCTGTGGCCACAGCCGTCACTGGATATACCTTCAGCAATGTCCCCCTACGTGTGTATCTGGGCCCTGAAGCCATCAGCTGCAGAGCAAGGCCATGGGGCCTGCGTGGCCACACTCCCACACTGCCTGGGGGGCCCAGTCAGCTCCGTGCACCTAATGTGATGGCACTGGCACGCCCTGAACTGGACCAGGACCACCGCCCCTGGCCTGGTGGCATCTCATGATGGCAGGGAGTGATAGGGTGGGGTCCAGGCCAGCCTCAGCCTCTGGCTGCTTCCAGTTGCAGAGTGGGTGGGGCCCTTGTGGAGGATCCAGGCTGTGGTCCTGGCACAGTGCGCCTTCTCCCTGGGGCAGATGGCTCTTGCAGGACTTGCCTACAACATCCGGAACTGGAGACTCTTCCAGATTGCTGGCACGGCACCTGTCTTTCGGCTCTTCTGCTTCTGGTGAGGAGATATTTCCCAGGCAAGCTACCTCTTGGCTGGTGGTGCATGCAGAGAGGTGTCTGGGAGAGGGAGCCTGTGAGGCCTGTAGGGTGTGTGCGTGCTAGGACAGTGGGGAAGTTCAGGCCCCAAGGTCACAGCCATTCCTGACCCACAGGGCCCTGCCAGAATCTGCATGGTGGCTCCTTACCTGGGGGAGGGGAGAGGAGGCTAACACCTGATCCAGAAAGTGGCCTTGGTCAACAGGCGCAAACTATCCTCCCAGTTCCTGAGCCAGGTACTTGTAGCACTCGGCCAGCCCTGCCTGATGGGAACACATAGACCGGCCTGCCTGGCCCCTCACTCTGCACATCCCTCCCAGCTGGCCCCAGAGAAGACCAGTCCCACAGGGCATGCCCTAGATCTGTTCCAACACCCCCAGCTCCGGAAGGAGACCCTGATTCTCTTCTACATCTGGTGAGTGGACTCAGGGCCCACAGCCCTTGCTGAGGCCTCAGCTAAGGGCTGCCATGTCTCTGTGGGAGGTGGCTGTCTGGGTACCATTGGATCGCTTGCTGGCTGTGCTTCTGTCTCCTGTTGTGACTCCTGGCCAAGGCAGTCTCTCTTTCTGAGTGCGATGGGGTCTCATCACCTGGCACTGAGAGAGACTCTTGAACTCTGCAGGTCTGTGGACAGCCTGGTGTTCTATGGACAGGGAGGCCTTGGCATGCTGTGATTTATGGGGTCGCAAGGAGTTGGACATGACTGAGCGACTGAACTGAACTGAACTGGTGTTCTATGGCCTGGGCCTCAAGGTGGGGCACTTTGGCCTGAACATCCACCTGACACAGTTAATCTTCGGAGCAGTCGCGATCCCTGCCTGCTCCTGCAGCATCTTTACAATGGAATGAAAGGGCCGCAGGTAGAGTCAGTCGGGGACCCTGGTTCTGGGTGGCCTCACGTGTATCACCATCATCTTCATCCCAGCAGGTACCAGGGCCTCTGCCCACACCCACCCCTGCTACCGAGACCCCTTGTTTCCTTTTCAGGAGTGAGGGCTTCTCTGGGGCTTGGGTGCACGAGGGGTGAGGAGTTTGGGAGGCAGGGACAGGGCCCAGGGGGTGGGCTGGCCACTCTCCCTGTGGCTGATGGGCAGCTTCCACCAGGTCTGCCTGTGGTGGCCACTGCGCTGGCTCTGGAGGGGAAGTCTGCCTTGGCGGCTGGATTTACCATCTACGTGGACTCTGCTGAGCTCTTCCCCACTCTCATCAGGTAAGGGTGGCGGGTGCAACCCTGGCTCCTCTGCTCCCAAGACCCTCATTTGACCATCCCTCCTCTGCCCTCCCTGGTGTTCCCACAGAACTTACAGGACTGGCTCTGGGGCAGCAGGGCTGGATGGGGTCCAGGGCTGGATGAGGTCGGGGGAGTGCAGAGGAGGACAGTGGAGAGCAGGTACATCAGGGGCCATAGCCTGGCCTTGTCAGGACCAAATACGGTGTGAGTCCAGGTTTGATGAATGGCTCAGAAGGAAGTCTGCAGTGGGAGTGGGGGGTAGTCAGGAGGTGCAGCCTTTGATCGGAGACTGGATAGGTAGGCAGGAGTGCAGCTGGCAAACAGAAGGCCTGGAGGTGGGAGAAGCAGGCCACGTCGTAGAACCAGAAGTGCAGGTTGATGGGGCGGGAAGGCTAGGTGGACTTGAGGAAGCCTGGGGACTGTGCACGTCTAGGGAGACCAGATGAGACATCAGGGCTTTCCAAGGACGTGAGCTGGGGTGGACCCGGGGAGGCCAGGTCCGCTCAGCTTCTGCTGGCCTTCCCACAGGCAGACGGGCATGGCACTGGTGGACATCTTTTCAAGGATCAGGGGCATCCTCATGCCACTCATGATCCTGCTGGGCGAGCATCACATGTCCCTCTTCGTGCTCATCTACGGCAGCCTCCCCATCGGGGCCAGCTTACTCTGGGCCCTGCTGACAGAGACACATGGCCAGACCCTGAAGGACACCATCAACGACCTGGAGCAAGAATCCTGACCACAGGGAGGTGCTTGCTCTCTCTGAAGCCCAGGACCTCACATCAGTGGTCCCTCTTCCAGAAGGCCAGGTCTCTACTTTACCACTTATCCATTGTTGCAGAGGGAGCCCTCACAATTCCCATACTTTGGGGAGGAGGTGGCGAGGAATGGGAACAGTTTCTAGATAGCCAGTGATGACCTTCTGCTTCCTCCAGCTCTCTGAAGGCAGTGCTCTCAGAAAAGGATTTGGAGGCCTCGGGAAGTATTTCCAGCCCAGGGGTAGCCTTTAGAGCAGCACTTAGCTCTGTAACTGTGTCTCCAAAGCTAGACCTGCAACAGCAGAGCGCTGCCTAAACACTCCCCTGTAAATAGCTGGACCTGTGAGCACCGCCAGCCTTGCTAATGGAGGCAGTACCCTGTGAGCTGGCCCCAGAGCCAGCCACCCACTGCCTGGCCCAATCTCAGAAGCATCCTAGATGGGCCTCCCTCCTTTCAAAACCATGCTCATCCCCAAAACCCCATCCCCAGGACCCTGGTCTGAATTAGAATCTTGGGTATATCTTGGGTTTAACTTGTTCTCTGACACTCCTTGGGGATATGGCTCCTCAGATCCCTCCATCTGGGACTCCCCCTGTCCTGAAAACATAGTCAAGCTCAGAACAGGACAGCCGAATAGGGCCTCTCCCAGCCCTTGAAGTCATGGGCCCATCTGGGCAGGTGGACAAAGGGAAGTTTGCAGTTTCTCCAGTGGCTGGACCAGGCCTGAATGAATAAGGTGGGACCCACAAGAGATCTGGTCTAGCTGAGAGGAGACTGATTCAGTCAGAATCAAAGCTTCAGGGCTGCCTTCTCTTCAGAGATTCTCCTTCACCTGCCCTTCACTCAGACCAGTGGTAGGGAGAGGCAGGACGTGGTTCTGTCCCTCTCTAGGCCCCTCTTTCCTTTCATTCTCTGCTGCTCTGGCTCTTGCAGGGCCCATGCAGGGTAAGGGAAGGGGGCAGAAGTCTTCTTACTTGGTGGCCACTAGTGTTGGTTCTTTGGGGACTTGCAGCGAGTAATCATCAGTCAGTGGCCCTGGGAGGGTCCTAAAATTAGGCTTTCTTCATGAATATTCAGGGGTTCTCAGTGATCACCCCAGGACCTCTGCATTGCTTCTTAGTATGAACAAGATGCTGGCAAATGACTCCTTGGAACCCTACTTCATCTCCTGCCCCTCCCTGTGGATCCCCACATTGTACCTCTTGGGCTGGCCTCCCTTACAAGACAGCCCAACTAGCACAACCATAGCAGCACGTTAGCCCAACTGTCCGCCTTCTTTCTGCTTGCACCCCAAGAGCTGGTCACAGCTAGAGAGCATCATACTCGCGGCTCTCTTCTCTGAATCCACGGTCGCCAGCACTTCCTGAGTCTTCAGCAGCACCTTGTATTCCTACCAGCTTTTCAAGTCAGCTTGTCTTCCAATTCTCACTGGTGGCTGTTTCTCAGGTCCACTCTGCTTGTCCCCCTTCCTCTTACCCCCTACCAGATAGCTTCTCATCCTCCTCTCAGAGAAAGAAAAAGCCATCCTATGGCCACTCCTCAAGTTTCCCACCAAGAAAACTTTAACCTACACTCCCTTCTCCCCTGGGTGGGGATCTGGGAGCAGCTGAGCGGAGCATCTGTTCCTCCCTTGACTTTCCTCTCCATTCTTTCTCCTTAGGCCTGGGGATTGGGGGTGAGCAAGTGGTGCCTGGAAGGATGGGAGGATTTCCCACAATGGAGGTGGAGCCATCATGGGGGAGGCAGGTGCTCTGGGTGTTGGGCACAGTCTGCATGAAGGCAGGGGGCTGGCTCATGTGGAGATTTTCCCAGTCTGCCTTGCCCCTTCTGTCCCTAGGGCCTATGGCCAGTTGTGCCCCATGGTAGAATGCTGCTCCCCCCCATCCTACCCAACCCCAGGACCTCCCCACCCCATTGTGACACTGCTCCCTAGACACCATGGAACCTGAGGGTTCTGCTTCCAAGGGTCTGGCTGGGCCTGGATTGTGGTCAGGTGGGCCCTGGCTTTGGCCTGTGATCCTGTCTATAGGGAGGAAGGGCTGGGAGGGTGTTGAGGGTTTCGACTATGATGACACCAAGCAATTGTGGGGCCGCATTCTCAGTATAGATGTTGACAGGAGCCTGCAGGACCTTGTTTGACTGTGGGAAGTCTGTGGAAGGAGCAGGCTGCCCTCCCAGGAAGCGTGAGTTCTAAGATGTGGCATCTGGCCGTTTCCTGTCCTCAGAAAGGGGGCTGCTCCTGCCGTACCTCCCTGTCCCAGGCCTCAGTTTCCTCTTTTTATATTGGGAAGCAGTTGCTTGGGCCTGTCCACCTGGTGGGGGACCTTTGGGAACAAGTGCTTCAGGTTCTTGCAGACTGACAGGCCCCTGTTGGGCATTCAGGTGATGCTCAGGGGACACTGAAGGGCACTCTACCAGAGAAGCTGGCTCCATGCCCCAAACCAAATCTTTGTGAGCAAAACGAAAGTTCTCTCCATCCCTCCCTCCTTCACTCCCCTCTTTCCCTCACTCCCTAGGAAGTCTCCTTTATCACGTGACACCCTCTCCAGCCTTACACATGTACACACTCTGCTAGTTTCCTGTTGCTGTTGTGACAGATTACCACAGACTTACTGGCTTTCAACAACACAGATGTATTATAGTCTTGCAGGTCAGAAGGCCAAAATAGGCCTCACTTGGCTAAAACTGGTGTCACAGGGCTGTATTCCTTTCTGGAGGCTCTAGTGGGGAATGTAGTTCCTTGCCTTTTCCAGCCTCTTGAGACTGCCCACAGTTCCTTGGCTAATGGGCCCTTGTATCTACAAATCCAGCAATGGCTGGTCAAATCTTGAGAGGTATAACTGAAGTTTATTCATTTTCACTGCTGTATTGTACGCTATTAGAGAAATATACCACAGTTTATCCATTCCTCTCTTGATGGGGTTTTTGGGCTCTTTTCCCCACTTCCCATATTTGGAATGTATTGTCATGAATGTTTTGATACTCTTCTTGGATCATGTGTACAAATGTTTACCCAGAGTATACAAGAGGGAATAGAATTGCTGAGTCATAAGGTGTGAGGTTGGGGCTTCCCTAGTGGCTCTGCAGTAAAGAATCTGCCTGCCAATATAAGAGACACAGGAGACACGGGTTTGATCCCTGGGTGGGGAAGATCCCCTGGAGGAGGAAACAGCAACCCATTCCAGTATTCTTGCTGGGAAATCCCATGGACAGAGGAAACTGGAGGGCTACAGTCCATGGGGTCACAAAGAGTTGGACACAACACACACACACTCAAGGTGTGAGGCTATTCAGCTCCACAAGACAACGCCTACTTGTTTTCCAAAGTGGAACCATGAATACTCCTGCCTGAAATATGTGAAAAATGGATATTCAGTTCAGTTCAGTCGCTCAGTCGTGTCCGACTCTCCGACCCCATGAATTGCAGCACACAAGGCCTCCCTGTTCATCACCATCTCCTGGAGTTCACTCAGACTCACATCCATCAAGTCCGTGATGCCATCCAGCCATCTCATCCTCTGTCGTCCCCTTCTCCTCCTGCCCCCAATCCCTCCCAGCATCAGAGTCTTTTCCAATGAGTCAACTCTTCACATGAGGTGGCCAAAGTACTGGAGTTTCAGCTTTAGCATCATTCCTTCCAAAGAAATCCCAGGGTTGATCTCCTTCAGAATGGACTGGTTGGGTCTCCTTGCAGTCCAAGGGACTCTCAAGAGTCTCCTCCAACACCACAGTTCAAAAGCATCAATTCTTCGGCGCTCAGCCTTCTTCACTCACATCCATACATGACCACAGGAAAAATCATAGCCTTGACTAGACGGNAGTAATGTCTCTGATTTTGAATGTGCTATCTAGGTTGGTCATAACTTTTCTTCCAAGGAGTAAGCGTCTTCTAATTTCATGGCTGCAATCACCATCTGCAGTGATTTTGGAGCCCAAAATAATAAAGTCTGACACTGTTTCCACTGTTTCCCCATATATTTCCTATGAAGTGATGGGACCGGATGCCATGATCTCCGTTTTCTGAATGTTGAGCTTTAAGCCAACTTTTTCACTCTCCTCTTTCACTTTCATCAAGAGGCTTTTTAGCTCCTCTTCACTTTCTGCCATAAGGGTGGTGTCATCTGCATATCTGAGGTTATTGATATTTCTCCCGGCAATCTTGATTCCAGCTTGTGTTTCTTCCAGTCCAGCGTTTCTCATGATGTACTCTGCATAGAAGTTAAATAAGCAGGGTGACAATATACAGCCTTGACGTACTCCTTTTCCTATTTGGAACCAGTCTGTTGTTCCATGTCCAGTTCTAACTGTTGCTTCCTGACCTGCATACAGATTTCTCAAGAGGCAGGTCAGGTGGTCTGGTATTCCCATCTCTTTCAGAATTTTCCACAGTTTATTGTGATCCACACAGTCAAAGGCTTTGGCATAGTCAATAAAGCAGAAATAGATGTTTTTCTGGAACTCTCTTGCTTTTTCCATGATCCAGCGGATGTTGGCAATTTGATCTCTGGTTCCTCTGCCTTTTCTAAAACCAGCTTGAACATCAGGAAGTTCACGGTTCACGTATTGCTGAAGCCTGGCTTGGAGAATTTTGAGTATTACTTTACTAGCATGTGAGATGAGTGCAATTGTGTGGTAGTTTGAGCATTTTTTGGCATTGCCTTTCTTTGGAATTGGAATGAAAACTGACCTTTTCCAGTCCTGTGGCCACTGCTGAGTTTTCCAAATTTGCTGGCATATTGAGTGCAGCACTTTCACAGCATCATCTTTCAGGATCTGAAATAGCTCAACTGGAATTCCATCACCTCCCCTAGCTTTGTTCATAGTGATGCTTTCTAAGGCCCACTTGACTTCACTTTCCAAGATGTCTGGCTCTAGATTAGTTTGGGTATTGTCAAACTTCTTAAATTTTCTCAAGCAAAGTGTAAATTATGGTCTTGATCTGCATTTCCCTTATTATTAAAGAGACTGAGCATCTCTTCATATGTTTGTTTATATTTTCTCTTATTGAAAAGCCCATTCATGTCTTTTGGCCGTTTCTCAATTGTCTTATTATTGATTTGTGGCCTCTTTACACATTCTTGATCCTTTTTATCCCCCCACTGATGCATGTTTGTTATATATTCTCCCAGATGTGTGATTTTTTTTTTTAACTTTACAATGTTCATTTTTGAGTAGTCCAATTTATAATGTAAAGGTTTTTGAAATTATTTTATTTACTTATTTTTGGCTCTGCTGGGTCTCTGTTGCTACATACGAGCTTTCTATAGCTGTGGAGGATGGGGGCGAATCTCTAATTGCAGTGTATGGGATTCTCATTTTGGTGGCTTCTCTTGTGGAGCACAGGCTCTGAGCACATGGACTTCAGTAGTTGCAGCCCAGGGGCTCAGTAGTTGTGGCCCAAGTGCTATCAAGTGTATTTGCTTGTTGTTGCTCTTCAGTCACTAAGTCATGAGAAATTTAAGAAGCAATTCCATTTACCATTGCTTCACAAAGAATAAAATATCTAGGAATAAACCTACCTAAGGAGACAAAAGACCTGTACTCTGAAAACTATAAGATGCTGATGAAAAAAATCATAGAAGACATAAACAGATGGAAAGATATACCATGTTCATGGATTGGAAGAATCGGTATTGTCAAAAATGAGTATACTACCCAAGGCAAACTACAGATTCAGTATAATCCCTATATAATTACCAATGGCATTTTTCACAGAACTAGAACAAAAAAATGCCTTAAAATTTGTATGGAGACACAAAAGACCCCACCAAATAGCCAAAGCAATCTTGAAAATGAAAAATGGAGCTAGAGGAATAAGGCTTCCTGACTTCAGACTGTACTACCAAGCTACAGTCATCAAAATGGTATGATACTGGCACAAAAATAGAAATATAAATCAATGGAACAGGATGGAACACTCAGAAATATATATATATATATATATATATA
>SJYQ01005530.1:176444-218948 GCA_006410935.1 Redunca redunca | reverse complement strand
TGTGTGTGTGTATATATATATATATATATATATATATATATATATATATATATAGGACTCCATCTAGTTAGTTCACACATCCATTACCTACCTATTTATTTATTATGATTTTTGGTGAGAAATTTATGTTCTGCTGTCTTAGCTCTGGAGAAGGAAATGGCAGCCCACTCCAGTGTTCTTGCCTGGAGCATCCCAGGGACAGGGGAGCCTGGTGGGCTGCTGTCTATGGGGTCACACAGAGTCGGACACGACTGAAGAGACTTAGCAGTAGCAACAGTCTTAGCAGATTTAAATTATGCAATGTAGTGTTATCCACTATAGTCACATGTTTTTACATTTTATCCTCAGGCCTATTCATCTTATAGTAGAAAGTAATTATCCTTTTACCAACCTCTTTCTTTTTCCCACTCCCAGAAATCACTTTCACTTTAGTTTTCACTAGTCTGACTCTTTTTTTAAAAAAAATTCTGCATATAAGTGATAACCCTGCAGTATTTGTCCTTCTCTATCTGTCAACTAGTGTTAATGCCCCTGAGATCCATCCATGTTGTCACAAATGACAGGATTTCCCTTTTTTCTCATGGTTAAGTCGTATTTCATTGTGTGAAACGAAGTATACCATGTTATCTGTATCCATTCATCCACTGATGGACACAGTGTTGTTTCCATATCTGGCTGATCTCTGTAACCAGAGATCAAATTGCCAACATCTGTTGGATCATAGAAAAAGCAAGAGAATTCCAGAAAAACATCTACTTCTGCTTTACTGATTACGCCAAAGCCATTGACTGTGTAGATCACAACAAACTGTGGAAAATTCTGAAAGTGATGGGAATACCAGACCACCTTACCTGCCTCCTGAGAAATTTGTGTGCAGGTCAAGAAGCAACGGATGGAATCAGACATGGAACAACAGAATAGTTCCAAATCAGGAAAGGAGTACATCAAGGTTGTATGTTGTCACTCTGCTTATTTAATTTATATGTAGAGTACATCATGTGAAATGCTGGACTGGATGAAGCACAAGCTGGAATCAAGATTATGGGTGAAATATCAATAACCTCAGATATGCAGAGGATACCACCCTAACGGCAGAAAGTGAAGAGGAACTAAAGAGCCTCCTGATAAAAGTGAAAGAGGAGAGTGAAAAAGCTGGCTTAAAACTCAACTCAGAAATTCAGAAAACTAAGATCATGACATCTAGTTCCATAACTTCATGGCAATTAGATGGGGAAACAATGGAAACAGTGACAGACTTAATTTTCTTGGGCTCCAAAATCACTGCAGATGGTGGCTGCAGCCATGAAATTAGAAGATACTTGCTCCTTGGAAGAAAAGCTATGACCAACCTAGAAAGCATATTAAAAAGCAGAGACATTATTTTGCCAACAAAGGTCTATCTAGTCAAAGCTATGGTTTTTCCTGTAGTCATGTATGGATGGGAGAGTTGGACTATAAAGAAAGCTGAGCACCAAAGAATTGATGCTTTTGAACTGTGAGAGTTCCTTGGACAGCAAGGATATCAAACCAGTCAATACTAATGGAAATCAGTCCTGAATATTCATTGGAAGGACTGATGCTGAGGCTGAAACTCCAATACTTTGGCCACCTGATGTGAAGAGCTGACTCATTGGAAAAGACTCTGATGCTGGGAGGGATTAGGGGCAGGAGGAGAAGGGGACAACAGAGGATGAAATGGTTGGATGGCATCACCGACTCAATGGACATGAGTTTGAGTTAAACTCCAGGAGTTGGTGATGGACAGGGAGGCCTGGTGTGCTGCGATTCATGGGGTCGCAAAGAGTTGGACATGACTGAGTGACTGAACTGAACTGAATATAACTTTTACATCCTTTTACTCTCAGCCTTTCATGATCATATGCTTTAAGTGTACCTTCTTACAGAGTGGGCTTCCCTTGTAGCTCAGCTGGCAAAGAATCTACCTGCAATGCAGGATACCCAGGTTCGATCCCTGGGTTGGGAAGATCCCCTGGAGTGGAAACAGCTACCCATTCCAGTATTCTTACCTGGAGAATTCCATGGACAGAAGAGCCTGAAGGACTACAGTCCATGGGGTCACAAAGAGTTGGACACAATTGACCAACTCTCACTTTTGCAGAGTGACCATTTGTCATCAAAATCAGGACACCTGTGGGAGGGAAAGGGGGCACTATGATTTATTACAGAAGCATAAAAGACAGAAAATGGGTATGTTCTGGGAAAATGGGGAAATATTGGCTGCCCAAGATTGTCAGGAGAAATAACAATAACCTCAGATATGCAGATGACACCACCCTTATGGCAGAAAGTGAAGAAGAACTAAAGAGCCTCTTGATGACAGTGAAAGAGGAGAGTGAAAAAGTTGGCTTAAAGCTCAACATTCAGAAAACGAAGATCATGGCATCTGGTCCCATCACCTCATGGCAAATAGATGGGGAAACAGTGGAAACAGTGGCTATTTTTCTGGGCTCCAAAATCACTTCAGATGGTGATTCCAACCATGAAATGAAAAGGCACTTACTCCTTGGAAGGAAAGTTATGACCAACCTAGACAGCATATTCAAAAAGCAGAGACATTACTTTGCCAACAAAGGTCTGTCTAGTCAAGGCTATGGTTTTTCCAGTACTCATGTATGGATGTGAGAGTTGGACTATAAAGAACGCTAAGTGCCAAAGAATTGATTCTTTTGAACTGTGGTGTCGGAGAAGACTCTCGAGAGTCCCTTGCACTGCAAGGATATCCAACCAGTCCATCCTAAAGGAGATCAGTCCTGGGTGTTCATTGGAAGGACTGATGTTGAAGCTGAAACTACAATACTTTGGCCACCCGATGCGGAGAGCTGACTCATTTGAAAAGACCCTGATGCTGGGAAAGATTGGGGGCAGGAGAAGAAGGGGACGACAGAGGATGAGATGGTTGGATGGCATCACTGACTGAATGGACATGGGTTTGGGTGGACTCCAGGAGTTGGTGATGGACAGGGAGGCCTGGTGTGCTGTGGTTCATGGGGTCGCAAAGAGTCGGACACGACTGAGCAACCAAAGTGAACTAAACTGTTTAAAAACAGCATATTAATTTGATTTTTAGAAAGGTGAAACCAGCTCTTTTTTTAAAAGAAAAAATGACCATTCTTTTTGGACTTTGTGGTTTTCACTGTTTATTTGGCTGTGTCACTTCTCAGTTGCGTCATGTGGGGGCTCTGTTATAGCCCTTGAGGGCTTCTCTTGTGGTGGCATGTGGGCTCAGTTGCTCCACAGCGTGTGGGATCCTAGTTCCCCAACCAGGGATCGAACCCACGGAACCCATGTCTCTGCATTACTAACCGGCGATAATCAATGTACTTTGATTCATTCTTCCAATCATATTTATTGAATTCCATTTTTTCTACATTTCTTTTTTCTTTTCACTTTTTCTGGACTGAGGTTTGGGTTTTGTTTTTCCCTTTAGTCTAGGCCTCCTAGCTATACTATTATAGTGGTCATCCTTAAAATTTTTATCAAATGCAAATGTAACTTTGAGGCACTTCCCTGGCAGTCCAGCGGTTAAGACTCTGCAATTCCACTACAGGGAACATGGGTTTGATTCCTGGTTGGGGAACTAAGATCTTGCAAGCCAGGAAGCACAGCCAAAAAAAAAAGTTAACTTTGAAATTTTGGCATCTTTCTCCTGTGCCTTGAACAATAGAAACATTTTAAGATAACCCAGGTTCTGATCATACCTATCATAACATATATTATTGCTACCCACCATTTTATCTTGTTTTTTTAATTCCACAATTGAACAGAGCTTTTATTACTTAATGCAATGAATATTTGATTGCTTACCACTGCATCTCAGGTTGTCCTGACATAATTTTCTTCCTCCTAATCCTTTATTTTTTTCCCAGTGGTTTCAGTTCAGTTTAGTTCAGTTGATCAGTCCTGTCCGACTCATTGCGACCCCGTAAATCGCAGCATGCCAGGCCTCCCTGTCCATCACCAACTCCCAGAGTTCACTCAGACTCATGTTCATCGAGTCAGTGATGCCATCAAGCCATCTCATCCTCTGTTGTCCCTTTCTCCTCTTGCCCCCAATCCCTCCCAGCATCAGAGTCTTTTCCANGGAGTTTCAGCTTTAGCATCATTCCTTCCAAAGAAATCCCAGGGCTGATCTCCTTCAGAATGGACTGGTTGGATCTCCTTGCAGTCCAAGGGACTCTCAAGAGTCTTCTCCAACACCACAGTTCAAAAGCATCAATTCTTCAGCACTCAGCCTTCTTCACAATCCAACTCTCACATCCATACATGACCACAGGAAAAACCATAGCCTTGACTAGACAGGGACCCATTTATTAATGAGTTCCTCTTTTACACAGTTCCTGAACTCCTTTTTCACTACACTGATCCAAACTATTCTCTTTTTTTGGCCATGCTACACAGCTTTCGGGATGTTAGTTCTCAGATCAGGGATTGAACCCAGGTTCTTGGCAGTGAACACTCAAGAATCTTAACCACTAGGCTGCCTGGGAATTCCCACCAAAACCATTTGCTTGACTTTTGTGTTATTTTAGGATTTTGCATTTTCACATACATTTTGTTTTATTTGGCACATTCTCCTCCTTATCCTTTAGAAGTGCCATCAGATGTGTTGCTGCCTCAACATTTGACTATAACTGTATTTTACTCTAATTCTTGACAGATAATTTTGTTGAGTAAGCAGTTTTAGATTGGCTGTTATTTCCTGTCAAAATGTTGAAGATAATCTTCACTCTTCCTCATTTCCTTGTTGCTTAACAACTTCTGTTTCTTTTAAAAAAAAAGAAGAGTCAAAAATCTTAAACAGTGATTCTTCAACATTATAAAGCTATTTATAACAGTAATTAAAGTAGTAGTAACATTTCACCCTTATAAAAATGTAACAGGCAGATATACATAAGTTTAGCAGCTAAGAAGAAGAGCAGGAATGTAAACATGAAACTTCATAGTGTTTTGTTAGGTAACCCAGAGTGACCACAACCCTCTGTAGATGGAATAGAGTAACTACAAATGAAGCTGGGAGAGTAGGCTGGGAAAAAAAGGAAAAAAATGTAACAAGCTTAAAATCACAACTTGGGTCTCAATGGTTCAAATGTCTTATCTTACACAAAATGGATTTGGTCAGTTTTAGTATAAAATTCCTCCAAAAAGAAAGTAAAAAAAAATTACCCAAATATATTGTCCACAACTTTCGTTTCTTAACAAAAGACTGCATTTGTCCATGATCTCTCTTCTCTCTGTTGTTCACTATGATGGTTACTCCATTTCTTCTAAGGGATTTTTACCCACAGTAGTAGATACAATGGTCATTTGAGTTAAATTCGCCCATTCCAGTGCATTTTAGTTCACTGATTCCTAAAAGGTTAGTGTTCACTCTTGCCATCTCTTGTTTGACCACTTCCAATTTACCTTGATTCATGGACCTAACATTCCAGGTTCCTATGCAATATTGTTCTTTTTAGCATCGGACTTTACTTCCACCACCAGTCACATCCACAACTGGGCATCATTTTTGGCATCCATCTCTTCATTCTTTCTGGAGTTATTTCTCCACTCTTCTCTAGTAGCATATTGGACACCTACCAACCTGGGGAGTTCATCTTTCAGTGTCATATCTTTTTGCCTTTTCATACTGTTCATGGGATTCTCAAGGCAAGAATACTGAAGTGGTTTGCTGGGAGAAATATCAATAACCTTACATACGCAGATGACCAACCTTATGGCTGAAAGTGAAGAACAACTTAAGATCCTCTTGATGAAGGTGAAAGAGGAGAGTGAAAAAATTGGCTTAAAACTCAACATTGAGAAAAACTAAGATCATAGCATCCGGTCCCATCACTTCATAGCAAATAGATGGCAAAACAATGGAAACAGTGACATTTTATTTTGGAGGTCTCCAAAATCACTGAAGATTGTGACTGCAGTCATGAAATTAAAAGACACTTGCTCCTTGGAAGAAAAGCTATGACCAACCTAGAAAGCATATTAAAAAGCAGAGACATTACTTTGCCGACAAAGGTCTGCCTAGTTAAAGCTATTGTTATTCCTATAGTCACGTATGGATGTGAGAGTTGGACTATAAAGAAAGCTGAGCGTTGAAGAATTGGTGCTTTTGAACTGTGTTGTTGGAAAAGACTCTTAAGTGTTCCTTGGACAGCAAGGAGATCAAACCAGTCAATCCTAAAGGAATCAGTCCTGAATATTCACTGGAAGGATGGATGCTGAAGCTGAAACTCCAATACTTTGGTCATCTGATACGAAGAGCCAACTCCTTGGAAAAGAGCCTGATACTGGGAAAGATTGAAGGCAGGAGAAGGGGACGATAGAAGATGAGATGGCTGGATGGCATCATTGACTCGCTGGAGATGAGTCTGAGCAAGCTCTGGGAGTTGGTGATGGACAGGGAGGCCTGTCTTGCTGCAGTCCATGGGGTTGCAAAGACTCGGACACAACTAAGCGACTGGGCTGAGCTATCTTCTCTCTAGATGTTTTTGAAGATCTTTTCTTTGTCACTCGTGTTCTGCAGCTGTGTTACAGTGGATTTCTCTTATATTTATCCTGAGTGGGAAGATCTGCTGCTTCCTGAGTCTACGGATTTGTGTTTTTCAAGTTTTAGAAAATGATTGCTTTTGTCTCCTTAAATATCAATTCTCTCTTTCTCCCACTGAGCCTGCAACTGGATGCATGTTAAATCTTCTATCTTCTTCTTCTTTTTTTTTAAATTTATTTTTTTGGCTGCGCTGGGTCTTCATTGCTGCACAGGCATCTCTAGTTACAAAGAGCGGGAATACTCTCTAGCTGCGGTGCACAGGTTTTTCCTTGTTGTGGCTTCTCTTGTTGGGGAGCACGGGCTCTAGAGCATAGGCTCAATAACTGTGCACAGGTTTAGTTTCTCCACGGCGTGTGCAGTCTTCCCAGACCAGGGATGGAACCTGTGTCCCCTGCATTGACAGGCAGATTCTTAACCACTGTACCACCAGGAAAGTCCTCTTCTATCGTTTCATTCATCTTTGTGTTGAATCTATTTAATCTTCCCTTTAGGGTGTTTATTTGAACAAAAACTTGTCATTCAGTAGTTTTTAACTTTACAAGTTGTGTCTTCACTCCAAAGGTATCTGCTGTTTGCCTCTGATTGTTAAGTCCGTCTCCATAATTATAACTTCCACCTCCTCCTCTCAGAATGACTTAACTTCTCAAGGATTTGATAATATTTGTTTCGAGTCCTTGGCTTGATCTTAATCTATGAGAGCCTTGCCAGCTTAGTGTGGAGAAACTTTCCTTCTGAGTAGACTTGCATCTACTTTTGCTGATAGCCAAGTGGTACCCCAACCCAAGATCTCTTCAGCCCTGCTGAGGGTTTCTGCTCAAAACAGAGTTTTAAGCTTAGGTCCCCCCACTCCCTTGTTCCAAGGTAATATCCTTACAGTCAGTTTTGCTACCTCACTCCTTCCCTTTGCCTGCCTTTCCAGCTCAGCATGCTACTGCTGTCCATTACCCTAACATTTTGGCATGCCATGGCACCATTCCTGGCTCCCCACCTCTGCAGCCAAGGCTTCTCGCCACCCACCTTGGCCTCAGTTCATGGCCACTTCTAAGCCAAAAAAAAAATTTTTTTAAGCAATGATCCCCGGAGACCTCTCCTATCTTTTGCAAGACTGGTGGTGCCTCGGCTTTGTGTGTGTGTGTGTGTGTGTGTGTGTGTGTGTAAACAAAGTTTCTACTATGGGGAAGTTTCAGGGGAGCGCCTCAGGACTTAGCCATTCATGATAACAGAATTCATGATAACAGAGCATTTTCTAACACATTAAAAAATCTTAAGTGCTCTACATGTCAGCAACGGGTAGGACAATGGGGGACAAATCAAGAAATTTCCGAAACAGAGGAGGGAACTACAGAGGTCATCGAGGTTGGGATCCAAACTGTTTTCAGGCCAGAGAGGCCACTTTCTGGCCAGTGGCTCCCACACTGGCCTCTGATGTTTTGAAAAGTGGTGTCAGTGAAGACTGAGCTGCATCCTTTCTTTGCAGAGATGGCAAAGGAAAACAGCCTCAAGATAGAGTTCAAATCTCATCCTCATCCCAGAAACCTCCACCAACATGACGGAGCAGAAAGCCCCCATTCCTGTTCTCTGGATATGCTATTACAGAGATTGAGGGCCACAGATGCCCAGGATGATAAATTAGCCAACATCATGGATATGTTGGGGGAATTTGGCACATTCCAGCGGAGGCTGGTGGCCCTCAACTTCATTCCCAGCTTCTTGGCCTCCTTTTTCATGTTTGCTGATACCTTCTTGTTCACACCCCAAAAGTCCTATTGCAACACCAGCTGGATACTGGCAGTGGGCAGCAACCTGACAGAGGCTGAGCAGATGAATCTGACCCTGCCCCGTGCACCCAGTGGCAGTTTCCTGACTTGCCTCATGTACGTGCCTGTGGAATGGGATCTGGATTCTATCATCCAGTCTGGCCTCAATCACACAGACTCATGTCAAAATGGGTGGATCTATCCTGAGACCAAGAGGCGGTCACTGGTAAATGAGGTATGCCTTGTCCCGAGTTGTCTGAAGCTACCCCAGGTCCCCAGAGATGTGCCTTCACCCTCACTGAACAGTGGGGTGGGGGGGGACTGAGACCCACAAAGGTGAAGCATTTGGCCCGAGGTCACCCCACAGAGACACGGCCAGGGCAGAAACAGGATTCCTTCTGCCCAGCCCTAGGCTTACCAGTCTTAGCCAGGAAGCTAGAGTAGGCTGGGGAGTAGGGGCAGGTGGCGGTGTTTGTCATCTGTCCAGGAAACTGCTTCTGGAGTTGTGGCTCTGCCTTCTAAAATCACAAAAGTTAGAGAATTGGGGAAAAAACAGCTTTGATCTGGTACCTCTTAACAGTTTCTCAGCCTAAGCTGTTACCAGGCCCTTTCACAGCATAGGCCTGCCCAATCTGATTCTCTAGCCTGGAGCCCAGCATCTGTATTTGGGAGTCTTTGGCGATTCTGGCCTTGGCTCAGTTACCTGTCCATCTATCCCCTTTCTTGGCCTGTGTCTCCAGTCTCTCTCTCCAGGCCTAATCCCTAGAGTCTGCTAGGTGTAAGTGGGATGCACAGGTTAACACAGCTGAGGCCTGCTGCGCACAAGTTGCCTGCCACTGTCCCTGGCCCCTTTTGCCTGAAAGCCCACCCTGCGTGGAGGCTCAGTCTCCGGACCTAGAAGGCCCTGGGTGGAGGCCTGTGGCCAATCCTTGCATATAACCCCCAGTTTGACTTGGTGTGTGGCAAGGAAATAAACAAGGAAATCCTGCATACCATGTTCCTGGCTGGACTCCTGACGGGGGCTTTCCTCTTCGGGTTCATAACTGACAAGTAAGTCTTTTGGAGTTTCCTCTGGGCCCTGGGACATCCCTCCCTCTTCTTCGTAGCCATTCAGAGCCAGTGAGTCTCAATTTAAGGGAGGCAAGGGTAGGGGCACTCCTGAGGCGGGTGGACGGCTCAGGATCTGGTCCTGAGTGCGGAGTGGGACCACCCGCAGAGAGCCACACTCTCGGCGCAAGCGCCCTTCCACTCCTGCAGGTTGGGCCGCTACCCCACCATCCTGCTGTCACTGCTGGAGCTTATCATCTTCGGCTTCGGGACAGCCTTTGTCAGCAGCTTTAACCAGTATATATTCTTCCGCTTCTGTGTGTCCCAGGCTGTGGTGGGCTACGCCATTGGCAGCTCGGCTTTACGTGAGGCGGGGCGCTGGGGGCGGGGCGTTGGGAAGGGGGTGGGGCCGGCGCATACCTGCTGGGAACCCACCAGACAGTTAAGGTTGTGGCCCAACCTGGCAGCCAGGGGAGGCTTAGGGATGCCAGAAAATCTGTGCCCACATTGCCCTTGCACCATCATCCCCCTGGCACCCCGCACATCCCGACCCCCTTCACACTCCTTGCTTCACCTACATGGCTTATGCCTATTCAACTCTTAAGAAAGCCCAGGTAGCTAGTAAGCACATACTGACTCCTTTCATCCTGGTAGCTGTCTATTCAGCAGGGACTATTCTGCTATTCCTTTAGCTGAGGAAGATATGTGAACCTTGGGAAGTTAACCAACTTGCTCAGGGTCACAGGGTAGTTATGTGAAAGAGCTGGGATTTCTGCCCCCACCCCCACCNACCCCCGCCCCCTACAACCTGTGATGCAAAACTCCCACACACCCATACATTTCTTGCTGCCATGGCCTTGTGTGAAACCTGCTGGGGAACTCTGCTCCTGCTTCTCACTGGGAAATTTCCAGAGTCCCAGCCAGAGGGAACTGGGTCCTCCATAGAGGCTGAGCTCTAAGTGGCCGAAGCACTGATGCAGTAAGAGCAAAGACAAGGACAGTGGCGCCTCGCGTGTGTCAGGCCACATGTGAAGTCCTGTGCCCAGGGCCAGGCCTTCTCAGTGACAGGTGTGTGGTCAGGCAGGAGGTGTTCAGAGGGAACTTCCAGGTTGAGGACACAGTGCAGGCTACCTCTGTGGTTGGGAGCTCAGGCGAGGGCCTGCAATGTGCCCTGGGGACACTGAGGCACTCTCTGTGGCTTTGAGGTGCTGTCTCTGGACCCAGATCCCAAGCAGGCAGGAGAATACCAGTCCCTGAGCAGAGCTGGGGCATCTCAGCAGGCTGGGTTCGAGGTCAGCCTTATGAGCCCTGAGCTGATTCTGATTCTGTCCTCTGCATAGTCACTGAGTGGCTAATAGGCAGGCACCGAGCCTACGCCTTCATCCTGGGACACTGCTTTTTCTCCATGGGAGTCGTTTTCCTGACAGGACTTGCCTACAGCCTTCCCCACTGGCGGCTGGTGTTTCTGCTGGGCGGAACACCTATATTCCCCCTCATCTGCTATATCTGGTGAGCAGACAAATACAGGACATGCACAAGGATGGGTCTGATGGGCTGGAGACTAGGAGGGTGGGGAGTCCGTGAAGGGTTGGAGTGCATGGGATTTTCCCTGGGAGAAAGTGTATGAGATGAGAGAGAGACAAAGGCAGAGCCTCTGGAACCCCAGCATTAATGCCATCAGAGGAGATCCTCAAAGAGATGTCAGAGAGGTGGTCAGAAAACCAGAAGAGAAAAATGTTGAAAGGCAAGAGTTTAAGGATTAGGGAACAGTCAGAGTTGAAGGCAAGAAAGGTGAGAAGCATCTGTTGGTCTTGGTGACCTTGAGTTGGCTTCTGTGGAGCCAGAGGAGGTTGAGGAGTGAGGAGGCCCTGAAAAACTAGAGTCATCCAGATGGCAAAAGGAGAGGAACAGATGAGAAGGCAGAGAGGGAGTAAACTGAAATCACCGTGTTAAGGGTTTGGCAGTTCTGGGTGAAGCAATGATCATCTTGCTACAGAATGTAAGGATAGACTCACTTTCTGCAACACTGCCTTTCATTAGGCTTGAGTAGATGACTTGAAGACTGTGTCTTTCATGAGTAGATGAGCAACATGGAGAGGGGAAGAGACTCAGGACTCTTTCACTTCCACGAACAGGAAATTTCTAGCCTTTCCAGTTGGCAAAGGAAGATGGTCACTGGGCCGTGGTTTTGTTTTTTTTGTTTTTGTTTTTGTTTTTTTTTAATAATAAGTGCTGTCCTGCAGGTGGTAATACCTGTCCTTAGTAGGTGAGGTTATCAGACATTCTTACCAGCTTTAGGAATTCAGCTGAAATTTCAGGTTAAAAAGTCCCATGTTATATTCGATTCTTCCTTTTTCACTGATTTCATTTTTTCATTGCATTTCTCTTCTTTCTCAGCCTTGATGCTGAAAACTCAGCCTCTGTGCACCCATGCCAAATCAAATCTTAGAGACACAGTTTTGAGTGAAACAGAAAAGAATAAGCCTTATTGCTTTGCCAGACAAAAGGGGGAACAAGCAGGCCCCAGAAACTGTGTCCCAACCCGAGAGGATTCAATGAGGAGTTTCATAGTAATGGTTCAAGGGTGGAGTTGCTGATAAGATTAGGGTATGTGCGGGACCTATACTCCTCTAATCTGGTTTCGGGTAATATTAANATGTTTGTTTGTTTGTTTTATGTATTTGGCTGTGCCGAATCAGTTGTAGCACATGCGATCTTTTTAGCTGTGGCATGTGGGATCCCTGACCAGGAGTCAAACCCAGCCCCCTGCATTGGGAGTACAGAGTCTTAGCCACAGGACCACCAAGGAAGTCTTCAAGTAATCTTCTGATGAGCCCCTCTGGTTCCTTTACTTGGGCCTTAGGCAGTCTTCTTTGGAATGAAGAATGCTGACAGCTTCCATTTACTGGGGACTTATAAAGAACTCGAGAGATATTGTTATGTGTATCCCTTGAGACTGAGCCAGGACCCTGTCCCAAATCCGCTCTGCTGTTTCTTGGCTGCTCCTTCCTTGTCTCTGCACCCCCTCCCTTCCCTGATTAGTCCACTGGAATTCAGGGACACTTATGGAGGTTGGAATCAGTTCCCTACAAACAAGAAACGGGGGACACAGAAAGGTTTCCAACCCAGGATCCTCGCAGGGTCCTCCTCAGTTTCAGCCTCTCCTAGGCTTTCAGTGCCAGCTATTCCCCATCTGAGGACTGGGGTCTCCAGAGTCCTCTGAAGCCAGGAGCAAGGTTCTCTGACCTCTCACTACTCCAGCTGTGCGGCAGGGGCGTTGCCTACCTAGTCGGCCCACTTCATCCACTTCTGGGCTTCATGAACTTGCTAAATCTTTCTTCCCATCTCTCCTACTTGAGGGTTGGTATCTTTTTTCACTCCTTTTTTTAAAAAATTATTTATTATTAATGTATTTGATTGTGCCAGGTCTTAGTTGCAGCATGTGGGATCTTCCATTTTCCTTGTGGCATGCAAACTCTTAGTTGCAGCAGGTGGGATCAGGCTCAATCCCTGGGTCTAGAAGATCCCCTGGAGAGGGAAATGGCAACCACACTGGTATTCTTGCCTGGAGAATCCCATGTACAGAGGAGCCTGGTGGGCTACAGTCCATGGGCTCATAAAGATTTGGACACGACTGAGCAACTAGTTCCCTTACGAGGGTTCAAACCCAAGCATTGGGAGCATGGAATTTTAGCCACTGGACCACCAAGGAAGTCCCTCACTCCTCTTTTTTAGTAGACAGGTGGTCAATCTCCCATCTTTTTGGAGACATCCCAGTTTAATGACTTGAGGACAGTTTTGTAGCCTTAGAATGGAGGAGGATAACAGGGTGACTGGTTGCTGGCCCTTTGAGGGGCTGCAGGGGGAACAAGAGCAGGGTCAGGTAGAGGGGATGAAGTTGTCTCTAGAGAACTGGGTGTGTGTGTACAGTGGCCAGCCACAGAGTCCAGGCTGGGGCAGGAAGAGGGACAGTTACAAGAAATCAGCAGGGGATGATGGCAAAGTTTTGTTGAGAGTGCCTTTCCAAGGGACTGAGGTTCATACCAGCTCCGTCTCTGTGTGTTTGGGCAAGCCACTAGGCCCTGAGGCTGAGAATAAAATGGGAATAGTCATACTAGATCTGGGTTTGGGCAGAGGATTAACAGACTGATAAAATAAGGACACTTAAGAAGTGCTTTAAATGTTAAGCTGTGTAGGTTCTTCAACTTGGAAGGATTAGGAAGAACCAAGGACCTAGGGTTATTTTGAGGTCAAAGGCAACGGGAGATGTGACCAGGAGGAAGTGGGCCGGAGTAGAGACCTCCATTCACCCAGGCAGGGGCTGGGCCCTGCAGTCAAAATGGGTCCTGCCTCCCATACTCTCCAGGCTCTTAGGAGATAGGAAACAGGAGGATCCCCAACTATGAGAAAGAGGCTCTAACAGAGGATGTGGACGCAGAGGGAAGTGGCCTCAGTATGTCTGGGCAGATGGGGACAGCCCCTAAGATAGAAAATAGGTGTTAGAGGTGGCTGAGGGGGACAGAAGCTGTGGTGCAGAAGCAGCCAGTGGCCGGCATGTCACTGAGCAGTGGTGGATACTGTGAATGACTTGGGCAGGAGTGGGCATGGGAGTCCGAGGATGATGGTCACCTTCAAAGCCTCCAACATCTGAGTCACCTCATGCTGGAACAGAATGGCCACAGCTGAGACTGGGATGGGGCCAACTTGGGTCTGTGGGGCATCTTGGAGTGGTGGGTAAGAGAGGGATGGGCCATGCAGGATTCTCCCAGAGTCCCCAAGGTGGCTGATAATGAAAGGGAAACTGGAGAAGGCCAAGCAAATGCTGTGCTATGCAGCTGGTGTGAACAAAAAGACCATTCCTTTAAGTCTGCTGGATAAGGTAAGAGACCTCTGGCCTGGAGTCGGGGCCTGGGCAGGGGGGCTACGTAGGGGCCTCTTCCCTCCTCATCCTTTCAGGTGGGTCCTCAGCCCAGAGGGTGTCCCCAGCCCACTGCTTGTCCCCAGCCCACTGCTTGAGGAGAATAGTGACAGCAAAATGGAACCCTGACAGGGAAAAGCCAGAGGCCAGGCTGGTCCTGGGAGGCAGAGGGCAGGGGACCTCACGAGTCCTGCTGGCGGGGAGCAAGCTGGGGTCTTGGCCCTGCCTGTGGCCGGTCCTGCTTGTCCTGTAGTTGCAACTGCCTGGAAAGAAGGTGGCTTCGGCCTCTATCTTGGACTTCTATAGCAACAAGGACCTCCGCAAGTTGACCTTGGTGATGTGCAGCATATGGTGAGTACCCAGGGCTGGCGACGGGGACTGCAAACGGGCTTGCAGTTCAGGGATCCAGGGAGAGAATAGATGTTGGGGGGCCGGTGGGGGAGCAAGGCCTGAGAACCCTGGTGCAGCCCGCAGAACCCAGGTCTCTATGTTTGTTCCTGTCCTCCATGGCCACCCTGCCATGCTCTCCTCTGCCTGTCTTTATTCCTGGCCCTGGCTTTCTCGGAGTGTCTCTCTCTTCCGATCATGATTCCAGGTTTGCTGCTGGTTGCAACTATTACATGCTGAGCCTCAAGATAAAGGAATTGGGTGTGGACATCTACCTCACACAACTGATTCCTGGCATAATGGAGGTGCCTGCCCGGCTCTCCTGCATCTTTCTCATCGAGCAGCTGAAGAGGAGACGAACACTGATTGTGACTTTGTTCCAAGGTGCCATCATGTGCTTCCTTAGCCTTATAGTCCCATCAGGTACAGCCTCCACAACCCCCCTTTCTGCCTCCCTGATGGTACCCCCCAACCTTCTAGCTTCCTCGAATCCCTACCTCGTGCCTCCTGCCCCTATCCAGCCAACATAACACCCTGGGAGTCAGCCTCTTGCATCCATAGCCCGCCAGCCCTATAGTGGCCCTAGCACTTCCTGGGAAGGGAACCATTCTCTAGAATGGCATCCCAGGACAGGGCACTGGACGGAGGGGAAGAGGTGCTGTTCAGAGGAATCATCCTTGGGCAGCAGAGCGGGCAGCCTTCTTCCCCTCGAGTCCTACCCACATCAATAATTAAATGCGAACAGAGGCAGTAGAAGTAGTCTTCAACTGCTACCCCAGCCCTGTGTCATCTGCAGCCTCACCAGGAAAAACTCAACTGCGCATTGAAGATTGAGCATAACACTGGGCCAAACTCTCAGGAACAATTCTTGCACGGAGGCCACTCATTCCCAGGGGAGCCCCATGCCCCGCACCCTGTCAATTCAGAACCAGGGAAGGAAACAGGAGGGCGGACTCTCAATATTTTCAAGATTGCGAAGAGTCCTAGAACAATGCATATGCCCCAGGTCACAAGGGTGGCAGAATGTGGCAGGGCTGAGGATGTGGACATTAAGAGGTCAGCATTCACTCATCTGATCAGAATGGCTGCCACAGCCCCTCAGCCTCTGGGGCCAGGGTCGGGGAGGCTGTGTCCAGGATCTGCCTCACGGAGTTCCCTCACTCTCCCTGGGGGCTGCAATTTTGTCTGTCTTGACCTGGACCCTTTCTCTCCCTCTCCTGCTGTTGGCAGTGTTGACTGGCTAAGACAAAATAGAAGAAACAAAGCCAGGATTCAGTTTTATTGTTCAGTGGTTTTTTTAAAATGTGGTTCTATAATGAGCTAAGCAGAACTGTCTGAAACTAGACAAACTAGGAGGAAAATCCCCAGTAAATAAAACTAGGTCTCCAATTTCATGCCCCAGGCAAGTGAAGCCAGACCCAGAGTTGGGCACGGGGAGGAGGCCTAGGGCAGGGTCCCGCAGGGGCTAGTAGGGGAGGGGCTGGAACTCCTGGCTCCAGGTCAGTGAGCTGGGGGTGCAACTCCCCTAGACCTGAAGAATGGGGTTTCCCAAAATCATTTCTGCCTCTTCCAATGTATAATCTGGCTCCCCAGAGTTGGGCATCCTGGAATGTCTAGCCACTCAGGCCCCAGGGACTAAATGCCCCCTTGCCCCTCTCTACCTGGCAGAGAATGAAGGAGAAGTAGGGAGAGCCCTGAGCAGGCAGCCAGGCACACAAGGTGCCAGCCTGGGGCTGAACGGATGCTCCAGAAGGAGCAGGCGGTGGGGCAGGGGAAGCTGGATCTCGGTGAACACGTGGAAGATCACAGAGAGCCTGGAGGCAGGGATGCAGGAGCTGAGTCCACACAGTAGATGATGGCCTGAGAGCCCACATGGGTCCCACTCTACTGACCAACTCTGCCTGCTGAAGTGCTTATTCCCTCTAGCAGACTGGCCCTTCTCTGAGTCTGCTGGCCAACTGACCAGGTGGTAGGGGGATTGAGGGAGGGCCAGTGGGCAGGCCTCCCCAGCCTGCCCCGAGGGAAAGGTGGCCACAGACTCAGGTGGCTGCATCGTCTGGCCACAGAGTTGAAATCCCTCATGGTCTTGATAATCCTGCTTGGAGAATTCAACCTGGCCGCCTCCAGCACCATGTTCTACATCTACACTTCTGAACTCCTCCCCACTGTCCTCAGGTAGGGGGCCTGGTGGGTGATGGTGGGGGCAGGGTATGCTTGGGGGTGGGCAATAATAGAACGAATACCAGCAGCTGAGATTGGGCATTCACCTGCTGACAGGCACCCTGCTCAGCAATTTACATGGGTTACTCCATTTAACTCTCACCCAAAATATCCCCCCAACACCATCATCATCCCTAATTCAGACATGAAATCAGAGCGGTAAGGGCACTGGGTCAAGGTCAGACATAGCAGATGGCAAAAGTGGGATTTGGACCTAGGCTGTCTGACTCCAGTCCCTGACTTGCACTGACTGCCTAAACTGTGTCTGGGCCACTCTGGGGTTCAGGCCCTTCTCCAGAGGAACCCTTGATGATGGCTGGAGTATCCCCCTCCCCACCCACCCTCGCACACCCACACTGTGGTGTATGAGCCTTATAATTCTCCCCCTCCTGGCTTCATAAAAAACTACTGCCTACCTTGCAGTAACAAGGAACTAAATTATCCAACGTTGCACAGTGAGCTGGACAGGGTAGAGATAAGGGGGTGGGATTTGGGGAAGCTGCTTTTCCCACACAGCCCAGTCGCTGGGCCCAGAAAGCCTCCAAATGAACTCTTACCTCCCCTTCCAGGGCAACAGGTCTGGGTCTAGTGTCTCTGGCCTGGGCAGCTGGAGGCATCTCTTCTTTGACACTCGTCAGCCAGAACACTGCCATCCTACCCAAAGTTCTTTGCTGCCTCTCAGCCTTCGTGGCTTTGTTCTACTGCTCCAGTATGCCAGAAACCCAAGATCAGCCTCTGCCTGATAGCCTGGAGCACATTACCCCACATACAAGGTGGGTGTGCATGGCTTCCGGGCTCTGGCCAGAACAGGGCCTGGTTTTCAAGCCTTTGGCCATGAGAACGTGTCAGACACTATCCATCCCCACCCCACTGCCAGAAGGCCTAGGATACAAAGGCTACTCTATACTCACAGCAGACTCCCTTGCTCTCCTGGATGCTGCCACCTGCCTTGGTCCAGCCCAGCCTCTGCCAGCTCCCATCCTGTCTGGCTCTCCTGATCCAGCATAGGCCAGACCTTCTTTCCTCATCCCCTGATGCCTGTCTACACTGGGGTGATACCTGTGGCGATGTTCTGGGCTTCCTCCCCTCCCAGGGCACAGAGGACTGGCTTGGAATCAGCTTTCTGAGTACTTCTCCATTCCTTTCTGAACTCCCAGTTCCTCAGAAAGGACCCAGTCTTTTATTATGATTTTTTTTTTTGGGGACCATACCACCACACAGCATGGATGATCTTAGTTCGCTGACCAGGCATTGAACCCGTGCACCCTGCAGTGGAAGCATGGATTCTTAACCAGTGCACAGCCAGGGAAGTCACCAAAGGGACCCAGTCTTGATTCATGACTCTGGCCTCTTGGCCCCAGTAGCCCAGGACCCCGCTTGGGAAATGGGCGCCACCCAGTTGCTTTATGGGCTCTCTGGTCTCTTAAGTGCCCCCGGAGAAGGCTTGTCAGGATTGGTAGAAACACTCCTTCTAGGATTTAGGCCAGCAGAGCCACAACGCTCTCCCTGGACCTGAGCAACAGGGAGGGGCAGAGGCTGCCTGCTGTCTTCCAGTGCCCTGAGCAACAGGGAGGGGCAGAGGCTGCCTGCTGTCTTCCAGTGCCCTCTGCTCACAGCACAGGGGCCTCTGCCGCTGCTTCCTCAGTCCTCCTCCCCACCATCGGCCTACTTCCCTTGTCTCCTTTTTCAAACTCTCATTGACAGCCCCTGAGCTAGGCATGGTACCAGAGCTGGGCTGTCAGAGGTAAGAGGTTCCCAGGCTTAAGCAACGGAGACAGATATGCAAACAGTTTTCACCAATGGACTCTGACACAGGAATATACAAGACCTCTAGGAACCCCAGGAGGGAGGAGCTTTAGTTTAGGGATTTGGGGCAGGCTTCCCAGAAAAAGGATATTTGAGTAGGGCTTTGAAGGATGAATAGGTGTTTGGTCTGTTGTAGAGAGGGGGAGTGGCATGCGGCATAGGGACAGCATGGTAACTGAAAGCACAGGCTCCGGAGCCAGAGAGCCTGGAGCTCTGTCCCTGCTCACACTTCCCAGCATGTGCACAGGGAGGTTACCTACTACCTCTGAGATTCGTATTTGCAACATGGGGTCATAATGCAATAATAGCAAGAGCTAACGTGTATGGAGCATTTCCCATGTGTCAGGGCCTGGTCTAGTCACATGCCTTTCCACCTTTGTCCTAACAATCACCACATGCAGTAGTGACAGGTAGGTCCTGTCACTATCCCTCACTTTACAGATGAGGAAACTGAGGCATGGAGAGGTAAAGACATAGAACCTAGCCTTCCTCTCTCACAGGAATTGGGAAGGTTAAACCCATAAAGTGGTTGACGGGAATTCCCTGCCATTCCAATAGTTAGGACTCTGTGATCTCACTGCCAAGGACCTGGGCTTCCATCCCTGGTCGGGGAACTAAAATCCTGCAAGCCATGCGCTGAGGCCAAAAACCAAAATTAAGTAAATAAACAATAGAGTGGTTGGCACAGTGGCACAAGGCAAGTGCCCAGTAAATGCCAGTGATGAAGATGGTAAACAGCATCCCAAAGATGCAGAAGAGTGAAGGGTCTGACCAGGGCTGGGAGACGCAACAGGCCTGATTCTGGAGGCGAGGACCCCGCCTAGGCTCACGAAGAAGCTTGGCTGGGGACCCACCAAGGCATGGGAAAACTCCACCTCTCAGGAATGTAGAGCCAGGCCTGGCCTGTTTTCTCAGCTCCTAAAAGGATGCAGCTCAGACTTTTTCTCCAATGGCTTCTTCAGGAGCATAAGCGAGGAACTCTCGAATGAGGACGTGTTGAATGATGATATGTCAGAGGAAGCGGCCAAGAACACCATTCTCAACGCCAGGTTGACAAGCATAGACCACGATGGCCTCTCCAGCCTGTCTTTGCACTCTAAAGAAGAAACAACAGACAAGAGGAGGACTGAGCACCGGGCCCCCACATGACCTCGGGTGGGAGCTGAGCAGCTGGATGTGGGGCTGTGAATTCTAGGCCTATTCCAACTTGGAGGGGCAGGGTCAGTCCTGCTCCAAGGCCGGCCTTCCCACCTCTCAGGGAGCTATCATATGATTCATTCCAATAAAGGTACCATATTTCACTTGAGATGACTAGGTCAAAATTCACTGTGTCCAGAGGACCCAGGGGCCCAAGCCTGGAGGAGAGTGGTCCTTGATGTCTCCGCTGGCCTCTGGGGACAGTGAGGAGTCATCTGGTTGGGGTGTGGGGGTGAGTCGTGTCTCTGAGGGCCAGGACTGGCAAAGGGCAGCACTCGCCTCCACACTGCCCACACCCTTTAGCTCAGGTGTCCACTAGTGTGGGTGGGCTTCCTGCTTCGAGTGCGGGCTGGGGACAAATTCCACAGGCCCGCCCCTGTGCGCTCACCTGTCAAGGGAGGGGTGGAATGTAAAGGAATAATCAGAAAGTCTCCCTTTTGTGCCATGGCACCAGGCTTTCTCACACCATCTTTCCTTTGCTTTTCCCAAATAAGCACCTCTTGGGGATTACCTATCTCACTCTCATCCTGTGGAGAGGGGAGGGCTGTGTCTTCCCTGATGATTCTATCCCGACTGACCTCTCACCTCCACCACCCTTAGGACAATCCTCAAACCCCAGCTCACAGTCCTGGCTGCTCTGGAGGTGAGTCTGCCTTCCCAGTCAGTGTAGGGGCTCCTCTAGGCAAGGGCCAAGGATTCCTTAGCCACTGGTCAGACCTAGAAACATTTGCGTCAGGCCCTGGGCTCCACTCTCTCTCTCCTCCCTGGAAGAGTTTATTGGGAAGATCATTATCAATTTGCAGGGAGGTGCTAACTCCCCAGAGATTCTGTGGGAAGAAAGGAAAGAGTGTTTTCATGGAACCTCAGAGTCTCCTGGGCAGAGGCTGGAGTGCAGGGCAGCAGGGCACCCAAACTTCAGGACAGTAAGAAGCTGGTGTCTAGGACTCCATCTTAAAATACCATTTTCTTTTTCTTTCAAATTGAAGTATAGTTGATTTATGTACAATGTGGTGCTAATTTCTGCTGTAGAGCAAAGTAACTCGGTTATACACATATACACATTCTTCTTCTTTTTTTTAATGTTTTTCTCCATTATGGTTTATCCCAGGATGTTGGATATAGCTTCCTGTGCTATACACTAGGACCTAGTTGTTTATCCATTCTAAATGTATAAAGGTATCATTTTCTGATTTCTCTGTTCTTTACCCAATTTCCCAGGATTGCCTCCAAAGAGGGGTTTGAAAGGCCCAGGAAAAAAGATCTTGCGAAGTTTCTGCTTACAGGACGACAGGCTATTTTAAAGGCCTTCCTTGCTCCTTCTGGGAGAGGCCTGTCTGTGAGCTGTGATGGCCCACACATTAGCTCTGTTTAAATGCCTCATGTCACATTACTTTGCTGGAAGGATTCAGCCAGTGCTGCGGGGAACAGGAGGAAGACATGGGTCTGGACAGAGAAAACTGATGGGGCAGAGTCGAAAGAGCTGGTGGCCACAGATGTGACTGGCAGAAGATCTGGAACACCCCTGCCTCACTTAGATATTCCTTAGGTGGCCAGGGTTTGTCATCACTTGCAGATAGGACCTAGTTTGCTTATCTGCTGTTGCTGTTGTTTAGTTGTTAAGTAGTGTCTGGCTCTTTTGCAACCCCATGGACTGTAGCCCAGCAGGCTCCTCTGTGTGATAAGATTTCCCAGGCAAGAATACTGCAGTGCATTGCCATTTCCTTCCCCAGGGAATCTTCCCGACCCAGGGTTCGAATCCGTGTCTCCCTCATTGCAGGCAGATTCTTTACCTCTGAACCATTAGAGAAGCCCATTTGCTTATCTAATCAATGGCTAATATTACCTAGAGTTTGGCATTGTATATTTTAACAGGCCATAGGCTAGCCACTAGCCAGATAAGGCTGTTGAGGGCTTGAAATGTGGGTCGTTGGAGCTGAGATGTGGGCATGCCCGTAGGCCGAGGTCAGGCTGTGTCTTTATCCTGAGGGCAGTGAGGAGCTTCTGCCGGCTTTGAGGCAGTGGACGCAGAGTCAGTTTTGCCTTCCACAAGGGTCACCCTGGTGGCTGTAGGGTAATATATCCACATAGCAGAATGTTTTCTGGCCCCAAAAAGAAATGAAGTACTTATACGCGCTACTGTTACTCAGCAAAGGGCTCCTGTGTCTGCAGTATAGAAGGCCAAACTCTGACACTGGATGTTAGCAGCAAAGTCATGGTTTATTGCAGAGTGCCAAGAAAGGGAGCGGGGGACACATTTCCGATTCATTCCAACTTTGAGTTGGAGGGGTTTTTAAAAGGGAAGAACAAAGAAGCTGAGATTAGTCATTGTCCTGTATCATTTCCCTGATATTTTAAAAATCATAGTTTCAGGGAGTCACGAGCTTTCCAGTTTCCAGTTCTCTGATCTAGATGGGCCATGGCTCAGGGGCCTGTGAGCTCATCTTGCCCTGGAGATGTAACTTGAGTTTGTACATTAGATATCTACAACAGCAATTTTAGTACATAGATGATGTTTCCACTAAGACAGTAGCTGTCTTAGATCGGATACCTCTAGTTGATTAGTGTTCAGTGAACACAGGATCAAGGTCAGAGGGGACAAGAAAAGGAATAATGGTTTAGATAGAGAGGTTAATCATAAACCAGGTAAGGGAACTCTGCTTTAGGAAGCTCGGCTTCACTACAGTGTGAATGAGTCTTGAAAAGTATGCGGAGTATCGTAAACCAGTCACAGGAGGCCACAGAGGTTGTATGGTTCTATTTAATTTAAATGTCCTAAATAGGCAAAGTAGATTAGTGGTTACCAGTGCTGGGGGAGAATGGGAAAGAATGAACAAAGGAATTTCTCTGGGGGCTTATGAAAGTGTCCTAAAATTGGTTGTGGCAGTGGTTGCACAATTCTGTGAACACACTCAAAACCATTGATCGAGTACTCTAAATAGATTGTGTGGTATGTGAGTTATATATCAATGAGGATGGTAAAAAAGAGAGATTAGCAGAAGGCAGAGTAATGAAGGAGCAGAGAGCAGGGTGCTCGCCTGACTGCAGTTAGAAGGGTGCATTGTGCAGCATTTCTGGAGGGGAGTTTGGTAAGATGTACAAATATTGGTGTTTTGACTGTCTACCCTTTGACTCAGGAATCCTCCCCTGACTTACCCAAAGGAGGAGATACGAAGATAGGTGTACACAAGGATGTTCACTGCAGAATTGTTACATTAAAAATAGACAATTTGGGGAAAATACAATTTGAGGGGATTTCCCTGGTGATCTGGTGGCTAAGATTCCAAGCTCCCAAGGGAGGGGGCCCAGGTTTGATCCCTGGTTAGGAAACTAGATCCCACATGCTGCAACTGGGAGTTCACACGCTGCAGCTAAAGATTCCCCCCTGCTGCAACGAAGAATGAAGACCCTGTGTGCTGCAGCTAAGACCTGGCACAGCCAAATAAATAATTTTTTTTTAATTTTAATTTTTTTGGCAGGGGGTCGGGGGTGTGAAGCTTATGGGATCTTAGTTCCCCAACCAAAGCCTGAAGCCATGTCCCGATCAGTGGAAGAGTAGAATTCTAACCACTGGACTGCCAGGGAACTCCCAATCTTTTTTAAAACAAACTTTAAGTCATTACTAAGAGATGCTACTGTTCAGATTACATAGTTAATACAATTTATCAAAGCTCTATATTTGCAGACATGAAAAGCTGTCCATGACATGTTGTTTAGAGAAGTGGGCAGTTTAACAGGGACTCCAGCAGTTGTGTAAAATTCAAGCATTTTTTTATACATAGAGGGAAGTTCATCAAAAGGCTATGTATCTTTCAGAGCCCCTGATTTATGGAGTGTATTAGTTTTCTGGGGCTGCTGAAAAAAGTACCACCAAGGTGGAGATTTACTTTTTCACAGTTCTAGAGGCTAAAATCCAAAAATTAAGATTATGGTGGGGTACTTTGGTCACCTGATGCGAAGAACTGACTCATTTGAAAAGACCCTGATGCTGCGAATGATTGAAGGTAGGAGGAGAAGGGGACAACAGAGGATGAGATGGTTGGATGGCATCACCGACTCAATGGACATGAGTTTGCATACTACAGTCCATGGGGTTGCAAAGAGTCAGACACGACTGAGCGGCTGAACTGAACTGAGTGTTCTCTTTGGAGAATCTAGGAAAGACTCTTTCTGTGCCTCTTCTAGCTTTGGGTAGTTGCCAGCAGTCCTTGAGGGTGTATCTGTGTGTGTCTAAATTTCTCTTTTCCTATGGGGATACCAGTCACTGGATTAGGGCCCACCCAGTACAAAGTCGTTTAAATTTGATTACATCTGCAAAGACCTTATATCCAAATAAGGTCACGTTCACAGGTACTGGGAATTAGGCCTTGAACGTCCATTTGGGGAATACACGACTCTGCTCACTATGCGTGCTGGGCTGTGCTTAGTCGCTCAGTCATGTCCGAGTCTTTGCCACCCCATGGACTGTAGCCCTCCAGGCTTCTCTGTCCTTCGGGATTCTCCGGGCAAGAATACTGGAGTGGCTTGCCATGCCCTCCTCCAGGGGATCTTCCCAACCCAGGGATTGATCTGAGGTCTCTCGCGTTGAAGGCAGATTCTTTACCATCTGAGCCACCAGGGAAGCCCAAGAATACTGAAGTGGGTAGCCTATCCCTTCTCCAGGGGATCTTCCCCACCCAGGAATTGAACCAGGGTCTCCTGCATTCATTGCAGGCAGATTCTTTACCATCTGAGCTACCATGGAAGCCCCTCTGCTCACTATATGACTTTCCTTAATTTCTTTTCACTCTTTAAAAAATTTTTTTTATTTATCTTTGGCTGTGCTGGGTCTTTGTTGCTACTTGGGCTTTCTCTAGTTGTAGCAACCTGGAGCTACTCGAGTTGCGCGACCGAGCTTCTCATGGCGGAGTTTTCTCTTGTTGCGGAGCACAGGTTATACAGTGTGTGGGCTTTAGTAGCTGCAATACTTGGTCTCATGGGCTCTAGAATGCTGGCTCAGTAGTTGTGGTGCATGGGCTTAGCTGCTCTTTTCACTCCTTAATGAAAGCATTCAAGACTGTACATTTATCTTTTGAGTATGTGTGTCCCCAAAGTTTTGAAAAGGATGTTTTCCTTGGGTTCTAAACAGTGTGTGGTATTTTGACTTCCTCTTTGACTCAGTAATTATTTAAGAGAATAAGTTAAAAGTACTAAGCAGCCTGAGATCCAACCCGTTACTGCTATTTTGTTTGCTTGTTTTCTTTTTCTTTATTATTTTACTCTAAAAGTTAAAAGCTCAACAATACAGAGTAAATTCAAATGCAGAAGTCACTCCCTAACCACCAGTTTCTAAATCCCACTCCAACAGATAATTGTTAATAACTTGGAGGGGCTTCCCTAATGGAAAGTGGCTAAAATTCTGTGCTCCCAATGCAGGGGGCCCAGTTCAATCCCTGGTCAGGGAACTGGATCCCACATGCCACAGGTAAAAGTTTGCATGCTGCAACTAAGACCCAGAACAGTCGAATAAATACTTAAGTCTGTCTTTAACAGAAAAGAAACTCATTGAAAAAACCCAAAACTTAAAGTATGTATTTCCAGACCTTCCTTTCATGTATACAAAACTACAGGGTTTAATTATCTGCTTTAAATACTCCTGGAATAGGAGAAATCGAGATTCCAAGGGATAAAAGCAGTAACACCAGGAAAATGCAAGAGAAGAACACCAACGTTTAGTTTTCCTAAATCAAATTCGCTTCTGGAGTACAAACACAGAAAGAGCGGGAGCTTTTCTCCTCAGAGCTCTTTAGAATCTGACGGAACATCAAAGTCCATCAAACTTTTCTCCAGATGTAAACACAAAGTCAGCTTTATTGATTTACTTAAATTTATTTTAATTGAAGGCTAATTACTTTACAATATTATGGTGGTTTTTGCCATACATTGACATGAATCGGCCCTGGGTGTACATGTGTTCCCCATCCTGAACCCCCCCTCCCGCCTCCCTTCCCATCCCATCCCTCAGGGTCATCCCAGTGTACCAGCCCTGAGCACCCTGTCTCATGCATCAGGCCTGGACTGGAGATCTATTTCTCATATGATAATTCATGTTTCAATGCTATTCTCTCAAATCATCCCACCCTCGCCTTCTCCCACAGAGTCCAAAAGTCTGTTCTTTACATCTGTGTCTCTTTTGCTGCCTCGCATATAGGATCATAGTTACCGTCTTTCTAAATTCCATATTATGTATTAATATACTGTTTTGGTGTTTTTCTTCTGACTTACTTCACTCTGTATAATAGGCTTCAGTTTCATCCACCTCATTAGAACTGATTCAAATGCATTCTTTTTGATAGCTGAGATCAGCTTTAAAAAACATCTGAATCTCAGCTGCTTGAATTACTTATTTAACTAGAGGCAGGACCCACCCCTCACCCTCAGACTTGGATAAACAAATCTGTATGACGTTTGCCCTGCTAAGGACTATAGTTCAAAACATTTCTTTTCACTCATAACAGTGTCCCACTGATCTTACAAAAATTTTGTACTACCTTTGAGATAGAACAGAAAGAAGAATTATTTAATTTCTGACATATCTCAAGATGAAATCTATAAGATTTCAGACAGGTATAATAAATTATTGAATGTGAAAGACACTCAGTCGTGTCCAGCTCTTTGCGACCTCATGGACTGTAGCATGCTAGGCTCCTCTGTCCATGGAATTCTCCAGGCCAGAATACTGGAGTGGGTAGCTGTTCCCTTCTCCAGGGTATCTTCCCAACCCAGGGGTCAAACCCAGGTATCCCACATTGCAGGCAGATTCTTTATCATCTGAACCACCAGGGAAGCCCTAAATTAGTGAATCTGAATTATAATTGATTTTTTTTAACTTTTATTTTTTGGCCACATCATGTGACTTGCAAGATCTTAGTTCCCCAACCCTGGGCCATGGCAGTGAAAAGTGCCAAGTCCTAACCACGGGATCACCAGGGAAGTGCCTGAATTTTCTATTTCATTTCCCAATTTCTGATTACTTTTGATTCAGTGATTTTATCTTTGTGTTAAAAGTGGAAGGGATAGGTATATACATACTACATATAAAACTTCCGACTCTGTGCAGCCGCATAGACGAGAGCCCACCAGGTTCCCCCGTCCCTGGGGTTCTCCAGGCAAGAACACTGGAGTGGGTTGCCATTTCCTTCTCCAGTGCATGAAAGTGAAAAGTGAAAGTGAAGTCGCTCAGTCATGTCCGACTCTTTGAGACCCCCTGGACTGTAGCCCACCAGGCTCCTCCGTCCATAGGATTTACCAGGCAAGAGTACTGGAGTGGGGTGCCATTGCCTTCTCCATATATATATATAGCTTTATATATATAAAGCTACCAGTATACTCCTAACTTTTCACTCTTAAAACTACTTATTTAGAAGGATGTATATATGCCTGAATGGTTTCAGTAGAATCAGTACTAACGAACACAGCTTTAGGTAGGTTGGATAAAAACAACTAGTCTGCTATTATTACACGAACAGAATAAAATATATTGGAATTTAAAAACAGTGCATTTTTATCCAGAAAGCATATTTCTTCAGAGTTTTTCTCAAAGAAAGAGGTTAACTTTGAGAAAAATTCATGTTGTGCCTGCAGACTTTAAAGAATGAAGAGATAGTTCAGGGGTGTTTCATTGGTGAACAGAGTATAGAAACTGAATTTATGTTTGTCTCCCTTTTCCTATTTTAGAATGAGTTCTCATTATTATATCTACTAAATGAAATGTTTTTCTTTTTCTGAAAAGCTTACATCTAGTGCTTACCCTCAGATAGATTAGTTTTCACTGACTTGTGTGTCAAGATGTAATATATTCAGTTAATAAACACCTAGATTGAAAGAAAACTTGATTCAGTCAAAGATCTTGCTCAGTTCAGTCACTCAGTCATGTCCGACTCTTTGTGACCCCATGGACTGCAGCACACCAGGCTTTCCTGTCCATCACCAACTCCCGGAGCTTGCTCAAACTCATGTCCATTGAGTCGATGATGCCATCCAACCATCTCACCCTCTGTTGTCCCCTTCTCCTCTTGCCTTCAATCTTTCCCAGCATCAGGGTCTCTTCCAATGAGTTCTTCACATGAGGTGGCCAAAGTATTGGAGTTTCAGCTTCAGCATCAGTCCTTCCAATGAATATTCAGGACTGATCTCCTTTAGAATGGACTGGTTGGATCTCCTTGCAGTCCAAGGGACTCTCAAGAGTCTTCTCCAACACCACAGTTCAAAAGCATCAATTCTTTGGCGCTCAGCTTTCTTTATAGTCCAACTCTCACATCCATGTATGACTACCAGAAAAACCAGTAGCTTTGACTAGACGAACCTTTGTTGGCAAAGTAATGTCTTTGCTTTTTAATATGCTGTCTAGGTTGGTCATAGACCTTGCTAAGAGAAGAAAATGTAGGCTAATATCTTTGTAGAAAATGTCAGAAAGTAGCTTTGTGGCTCGAAGGTGGGGAAACACTTCTTAAACAAAATCAATACAGAGAAAAATTGATAGATTTTATTACATTCAAATTAAATTTTTCCAGTCCATGAAGGGCAAGATGGACAAAGTTAGCAGATAAATGACATATTGGGAGAAGATATTTGCAATACCTAAGACCAATTGGGAACTTACATCTTGAAATATAAGAAACTCCTGCAAATCCTTAAAAAAAGACAAAAATTCCTAATTTGAAAAATGGGCAAAGGGAATAAGCAGGGGATTCACTGAATGTCAGGAAATCCTAAATGGCTGGTGAGTGTATATGAAGAGAAGCTCAAAATCATCAATAATGAGAGAAATGCAAATTAAAGCAATAATGAGAAACTACTCTTCACCTATTATACTAGCAAAATCAAAAAGGATATAAATGCCAGGTACTATATATAGGATGGAGAAGTTCAGGTACCCTGGGGCATTCCAGGTGGGAGTGTGGACCAGTATAGCGATTCTCAGAAGTAATCCAGCACTCTGATCACACAAGTTATGCACACATTGAATAAACCTTACTCTTGGATATTACCCACTCCTCCAAAAAAAAATTCCCTCCAGAGGTCCACACAACTATGGATGAGGATGTTTTAACCTGTGCTACTTGCAGTAGTGGGGAACTGGAGTCCACCCCAGTGTCCCTCAGGGGCAGCTTGAGCAGCAAAACTGGGGGTCAGTACACTAATGAACATGGTAGAGCTGTTACAAGCAGCCAGGTAGATGAGGGGTTCCCACACACTGTCCACTTCGTGGCATCCCTCAGCATCTTAGTTTCGTCACGTGCTTCTTGGCTTCTTGGCAAAAGAACAGGTTAATGGTTCTGTTTAGTAAGGATCAATAGTTAGACCCAAACGGCTTCATATACACTTGTGTCCTAACAACTTCAATGCACATAAGTAGGCAGAGAAAATAATTTCATTTCCTTCTTAAACAAGCATAATTACTAAGGGGATGTGTGTGCCTGTTGGGTGTTGCACGCCTCTTCAAAGATTAGGATCAGACTGAAAACCGCTGCCCTTATTTGTTCACTTCAATTTTCCTGCAGTACTTGTTTGTCACCATGACTACTTAATCACCACGATTTGCTGACCACTATGACACAGGTTTGCAAAGATATGCTTTATCCTAGAAAAGAACCTAGCAAATCCAGTGTTAGAACCGTTGACTGCCCAGCAGTCAACAGTCAACCGTTCACCAGTGCCCTTGGAGACTGACAGAGGTTCAGATGAGTATCCCTGTCTTTCCCTCCAAAAGTAAAAATACCCCGCTGCACCCCTGTGGGCTCCCTGCACCTTCCCAGAGCACCTGGGTGCACAGTTCGGGAACCAGAGAATACATTTAACTATGAGTAAACTGTAAAAACCGGAGAAGGCAATGGCACCCCACTCCAGTACTCTTGCCTGGAAGGCTGCAGTCCATGGGGTCGCTAAGAGTCGGACGCAACTGAGCAACTTCACTTTCACTTTCCAGTTTCATGCATTGGAGAAAGAAATGGCAACCCACTCCAGTGTGCTTGCCTGGAGAATCCCAGGGACGGGGGAGCCTGGTGGGCTGCCGTCTATGGGGTCGCACAGAGTCGGACACGACTGAAGCGACTTAGCAGCAGCAGCAAACTGTAAAAACAGCGCTGAAATTTTTAAAGTACTTCAAAGCTAATGCCTAGGGAGTTTCCTGGTGGTCCAGGGATTGGGGCTCTTCGCTTTCACTGCCGACAGCGCGGATTCAGTCCCTGGGTCCATTTCCCTGTGCCCCCTAACTCAGCACCATGAGTGGACAGGGCTCCAGTACCTGAGACGAATTTGGAGGTCCCAGGGTCCGGGTTCTCAGAGAGACAGGCAGGAACAAGCCGGCCTAAGGATGAATCCTCTGGTCCAGGCGTCCTCGAAGGGAAGGCAGGCCGCGATAAGGCCGGGTCTGCGCAGGGAGCACATTTGGATGGGAGGCGGGCGAGGTGGGGTTGGAGGGAACGGGCTGCCGGTCGCCCAGGTGCGAAAAGCAGGCTGATGCCGAGCTGCGGCGCGTCCCCACCTCGTTCACCCGCAGGTGGCGCCAGAGCGCAAGGCGGCGGGGGCGCCGGGTCCGGGAGTTCGGCCGGGCGGGGCGAGGGGCGGGCCCGGCGTGTCTGCGCGTTGGAGCGCGGCGACAGTCCGGCCGCGGGACCGGCTGACGGAGCCGCGCGCCGCCGGATCCTCCGCAGCCATGGCCGAGCGCGCCGCTCGCCGCTGCTGCCTGGGCTGGGACTTCAGCACGCAGCAGGTATCGGCGCGGGCTCCGGGGCGGGCCGGGCGGGCTGGCGGGGACCTCGGCGCCCGGAACCCTGGGCCGCGCTGCGAGAGCTTCTCTCTCGGGCTTCCCCGGGGACCCGGCACCCCCGCCAGGCCCGTACCCCGGCTCTCCCAGAGAGGGGGCCTTCCACCCCCACTCCTTCAAGGGATCCGCGGGCACGCGGCGGGGAAATGCCCGGGGAACCTCAAAGGCTCGCGCGCCGTCTGGAGCACAGTTTCCGGGGACCCGAAGGAACTCAGCTGCTTTAAACAGGGCCACACAGACGGGGAGACACGCAGGCGGAGCCAGTGACCGGGAACCAGATCACCGCTTGAAGCTTTTTTTTTTTTAAGTGAAATGGGCACAATGTTCACCTGAACTTTGTTCCGCCTGTGACAGCCCTTGGATGGCACCAGCGTGCCCAGGTCAACGTGCCCGACTGTGCTGCGCCCTGAGTCAGGCACGCAGGCAAGCAGAGTCAAGATTTGCTTTCCAGTTTGGGGTATCAAGGGGCTCCTTCTCCTTAACTTAGGACATGGTCGCAGTTAAAGACAAACCCTCTCCACAGATGGGTCAGGGAGCAAGGCTGTGGTCTATCCCTGACCAGAAACTCCTGGGGGGACCTTGGATAAGTCAGGTTGTCTTGCCATGCCTGTTTCCCCATCTGTGGAGTAAAGGAGTTGTACCCTTGAGTTTGGAATCTGCTCCACTGGGACATGTATCTCTGGTCCTTGATCATGGCCTTTGGGAATAAACCGGGGACCTTGCCTGGTCTATTAGAGCCCTGCAGGCGTGGACACCCCAGAGACATCTCCAAACCCTGCCTCCCATTCCTTCTCCTCTAGGACTTTCTCAGACCTTCTTGCCTGGCACAGGAACCAGCTCATCTATGAACATCTACTTCTAGAGGTTTTTGGCTTTGGCTGTTTGGGAGGGCAGAAATTCCCTGAGTGTTTCGGGGTGATTCTGGTTAGCCTCCTCTTCTTCATTTTACTAAGTCTTTGGATATGTCTTCAGATGAGGCCTAGATAATTGCCATGATGCACCCCAGCCTCAAGGAGGTCTTCAGGCTGAACCACTTCTAGGGGGCTGGGCTTCACCTGTGGGTGTTCATATCCCTGGACCAGTATAGAAGCTGAGGAAAAGTCTATCCATTATTTTTAATATTTTACCTTCCAGGTAAAAGTTGTTGCTGTTGATGCAGAGCTGAGTGTCTTCTATGAAGACAGTGTGCATTTTGACAGAGACCTTGTAGAATTTGGGTATGTACCTAGGGTGCTCGTGTGTGTGTGAGGGGTGGTTTTGGGGTCCACCCTAAACCCTTTTTTTTGGCCCCACTGCATGCCCCTTGTGGGGTGGTTGTTCCTTGACCAGGGATCGAACCTGTGCTCCCTTGCAGTGCAAGCATGGAGTCCTAACCACTGGGCTGCCAAGGAATGCCAACTTTTTATATTTATAAACCACACTATTCTGGTTTCCTCAGACTGCAAGAAGGGCGACCTTGACACATCACTCAGCGTCTTTATTTTGTGCCTGGAATGCACTCTCCTGCATTCTTTCTGAATTCTGCACGTGGCTTCATGTATGTAGTAGGTATCAGTTGAGACTCACTTTGTACCAAGTGCTGCATGCTGGGATTTGATGGTGAAGCAAAGAGTCATGATTCTTGCTCTTTCAGTTCTTCACATTCAGTGGGGAAGATTGATATCAGGCAAAGACTGATTGATTAAAAAAAAAAGAATTTTTAAAAATAAACTCAGAAAAGGCCTCTGACGGAAAGGATCTCACTTCTTTAAGTACTTATTGTAAAGAAATGTGATCTAGATTTGGAAGAGTAGGTTAGAGAATGTTTCTAAGGAAGTAGTGCTTAAGCCAGGATCTGAATGAGTGGGGTTAGCCAGGTGATAGATGGTAGAGAGCTTTCCAGGCAGAAAGAATAGCATGTGCAAAGGCCCTATGGCAAGGAGCACTGCTCATTCATGGAACCGAAGAAGGCTGAGTGACTAGGGAGCAGAGAGGGTGGGTTGGGCCATATATGCCATGGAATGGAGTTTGTCTTTATCTTAAAAGCTATGGTTGTCCACTGTAGGGCTGTAGGGATTGGGGGAGGGGACAGTGTGAGATGGTTGTTTTTGTTTTTTAAAAAGATCTTTCTGGGTGCAGTGGGAAAGCAGATAGGATGTGGCCAAAGTACATGTTGGGAAACCACTGAGGAGGTTTTCCAAAGATTATCTGGATGAGAAATGATATTGATTGGATGAGAGAGAGCTGGGTGGTAAAATTAACAGGTCTTGGTATAGAATTTATTATGAGATATGAGGGTGAGGCTTTTGGCTGGCCTTCGGGGTGGATAGTAGACTGGTTTCTGGGGAAAAGATCATGATTTTAGATTTTTGTTTTAGTTTGGTAGGACTTCCAGAACAAAATCCCACAGACTGGGTGGTTTAAACAACAGACTTTTTAAAAGATTAAGTAATATTTTGGCTGCGCTGAGTCTCTCTGGCTGCGAGAAGGCTTTCTCTAGTTGCGGGGAGTGGGGGTTGCTCTCTAGTTTCAGTGTGTGGCTTCTCTTGTGGAGCACAGGCGCCAGAGGCCAGGCTCAGTAGTTGGGATACATGGCCTTAGTTGCCCCGAGGTGTGTGGAATCTTCGTGGACCAAGGGTTGAAGCTGTGTCCCCTCCATTGGCACTGGATTCTTAATGACTGGACCACCAGAGTAATCCAAACAATAGACATTTATGTTCTTACTCTTCTGGAGTCTGGAAGTCCAAGTTCAAAGTGCTGGCAGGGTTGGTTTCCTCTGAGATCTTTCTCACTGCTTTGCAGATGGCTGCCTTCTTTGCTGCCTCTCACGTGGCCATCCTTCTGTGTGAGTGCACCCCTGGCATCTCCTGGTTATTTATACCCTTATCTTTTATAAGGACATCAACCATACTGGATTAGGGCCCACCCTGATGACTTCATCCTAACTTGATTACCTCTTTAAAGGTACTATCTCCAAACACAGTCACATTGTAAGGTTCTGGGGCTTAGGACACGGTGAACTTTGAAGGATACAATTCAGTTGATAACCATTGTGGATCTGTAATTTTAAGGTGGCTTGGAGTGGTCCTGGTGGAAGTGTCCCTCCATGTCTATTTCAGATAGCACTTCCTCCCTGAAGCCTTCCCTTCTGGCCTCTCCGTCTCACTGCCCATCACCTTCTGTTGCCATCTGTTTCTTCCCCAGCTGATGTGTCTCCTTTGAGCTGAGGTTGGAGGCTCTCTTGCTTTCATATTTTATATTACTACAGGCCACCCCTCTTAGAGTTTTAGTAGTTTGTATCTTTCAAGGAATTGATCTATTTCATCTAGCCTATCAGATTTGTGGCCATAGAATTGTTCCTAACATTCCTTTATTGTTTTCTGATGTCTGTGAGATCAGTAGTGAAGACCCTTCTCTCATTTCTGATGTTGGTAATTTACGTCTTCTCTCTTTTTTTTTTCTTGATTAGCTTGACTAGAGGTTTATCAGTTGACCTTTCCATAGGATCAGCTTTTGGTTTCTTTGATTTTTCTCTTTTCATTTTCATTGACTCGTGCTCGCTGCTGCTGCTGCTGCTAAGTCACTTCAGTCGTGTCCGACTCTGTGCGACCCCATAGACAGCAGCCCACCAGGCTCCCTCGTCCCTGGGATTCTCCAGGCAAGAACACTGGAGTGGGTTGCCATTTCCTTCTCCAATGCATGAAAGTGAAAAGTGAAAGTGAAGTCACTCAGTCGTGTCCGATTCTTTGCGACCCCATGGACTGCAGCCCACTAGGCTCCTCTGTCCATGGGATTTTCCAAGCAAGAGCACTGGAGTGGGGTGCCATCGCCTTCTTCGACTTGTGGTCTAATTTTTATTAAATTTATTATTTCTTCTCTTCTGCGTGGATTATTGTCGCCATATTTGAGTTTTTGTTTTTTATGTCATTGAATATCTCAGTCTCTCTGTTGCTTCTTGATTTTGACTCATCGTTTAAAAGGCCTCCTCACTCCAAAATTAGGAAGTGGACTTGGAAGGGCGTCTCATCCAACCCCAAACTTTCCCAACCCTTTTATGCCCACTGCTCCCAGTGACGGCCTTGCAGGGTGAACACCTTATATTTAGAAGACTTGTTTTTGCTGGTGCTTTTGGAGAATTGCCACTTCTGAGCCACACTGGGCAACTTCCGTGCCTTCTCTCTCCATCTTGCCCATCATCTTCCCTGTTCAATCTAGAGTTCCCCCACGAGACTGGAGGCGGGGTGCTTCTCCATCTGCGGGAGGGATCCAGGATCTGCCACTGCCAGGCCCCCACCTGAGGCTCTGTCCCACATTATCTCTTCTGCTTCTAGGACTCAGGGTGGAGTTCATGTTCACAAGGATGGCCTGACAGTGACCTCTCCGGTCCTGATGTGGGTCCAGGTAAGACAGGGATTCCTGTCCCTCTCTTGTCCCAGCCCGTCTCACCAGCAGACTTGGAAATTTGCTCAGAAGCCTGAAGGTGGCAGCTCATGAGAGCTCCTGTTGAGACCAGGTCCTCCTGGCAAGTGGAATCTGCACGATCCAGGGCCAGCGGTCTTAGCTGGTGTCAGGACTTCTGAGCTGAAGAGACTCACAGAGGGGCTTCCAGGTACTGAAACCAGAGCAGCTGGAAAGTCCTGCCATCTTTAAAATGCCACAAAGCAGACCTTTCCCAAACATTCCACTTTCAGGCCCAGTGTCCTCCTGTGTACCCTGAGATCCAAACAAGGCCCTTACACTCTCCTCTTAGCGCTCAGCCCCCAGGCCCTTCAACTCCAGGGCAGGGGCCCTCAGCATGGCGACTTGTGACCTGCCCAGTCGGGCTTAGATCCATCCCAATCCAGGCCTTTCTGCTCAGGACCAGCGAGGAAGGAAGATGCCTGTTGCCAGACCTGGGTTACCTGTGAGGCCACAGGACTGGGGTGTGAACAGCGCAGGCAGGTGTGATAGGAGCTGAGGGCTCTCTCATGGACCACAGGAACCTGGCACTCTGGAACTAGGGGTCAGACAAAGGTAGCAGCTGAATGTCCTCTGCCCATAGGTTTTTCAGTTCTTGGATGCTTAGCTGTGCTCTATGGCATGGGGGATCTAGTTCCCTGACCGGGACTGAACCCAGGGCCCCCCGCACTGGGAGCTCAGAGTCTTAGCCACGACCACCAGCAAAGTCTCTGGAGCCTTGTTCTGATGGGAGCTTCAACTTTGCTCTTTGCTTCTCCATTGTAGTGAAGTCATATCAGTAATATGGTGGACTGAAAATGCATATAAAAGAAACAAAAATTTCAGCCACCTGGTTTCGGCTCTTTCTGAATACTTGCGGGCATGCTCAGTCCTGTCTGACTCTTTGCGACCCTGTGGACGGTAGCCCACCAGGCTCCCCTGTCCATGGAATTTCCCAGGCAAGGATACTGGAGTGGGTTGCCATTTCCTCCTCCAGGGGATCTTTTCAACTCAAGGGAGTGAACCGGCATCTCCTGCATTGACAAGGGGATTCTTCACTGCTGAGCCACCCGAGAAGCCCTTCTGAATGTTTGGAAGTCACCAGTTGGAGAGGCAAAATTTGAGGATTGCTGGTTTCTGATTCCATTTCTTTAAAATATTTTTAGCATAGCTCACCTTTTTATTTGGTTGATGCCTACTCATTTAATTGATGTACTCTAGTGCTTCCAAACCCTGAGTCATCGGTTCCTTCTTTATCTCCACTGACAGGGCAGGCACTTACAATCCAGGCTTGTGCATTAGCCTAGGTCCGTGGTTCAGGACAGTCATGGTGGGTCCTGTGTTTCTTCTCAGGCTTTGGATATCATCTTGGAGAAGATGAAGGCTTCGGGCTTTGACTTCTCTCAAGTCCTCGCCTTGTCTGGGGCGGGCCAGGTTTGTTTGCTGCAGCCTCTGTTCACAGCATGAGGGGCGTCTTTCTTGGGCGGTGGTGTGGATGCTGAGGTGTTGGCTCCCCTCAAAGGACGGTGCACATTCTTGAGACTCACTGCACATGTTTCATTGCAGTGAAAATCCCTATAGCTGTTTCACTTTGGAGGATGAAACACAGGATCTGAGACAGTTCGTACAGTTAAATGTTGTACAGAAGAGGATGCCGGGGGAGGAGGAACTGGATCCAGGTCCTCCAAGGGGATGGAGGAAGCATTTGACATGAATTTATTATGACTGTTTGAGGGCACACAATGGCTTTCCTCTTTTCTGGAAGTAAAAATAGTCAGAAATCATGCTAATAACTATAGTCGTGTAGTAATGACAAAGAACATTGAACGCCTAGTGTATGCCAGGTGCGGTGCTGAACATCTTACATGCGCTAACTTAGTCTTCATAGCAGTCGTACCAGGAGGTATCAAGCAGTGGTTAGCACAGGGGGCTCCAGGTTTGATCCCTAGCTCTGTCATTCACAAGCAGTGACCTGGGGCCAGCTTTCTGGTTCCGCCATACTCCAATCTGCTGTGAGGTCAATGTGAATGTTAAATAGATAGGACAGTGCAAAAAACCCCCAAGTTTTAGCTACTGTTTTTATTATCATTGCCATTTACATGGGGAAATGGAGGCACCAAGAGGTAATGTCACTTGTCGAAGGTCACCTAGCTGCTAGGAGGGGGAGTGAGGATTCCAGTCCAGTGTTATCCTCTGAGTCACTCTGCCCCATGCTGGTTTAGCGTGTCTTCACATCCTCATTAGAGAGCGCTCACCAGCTCTTCTGAAGGTGCCTCTTCCCCTGACCTAACAGAAGCGTAATGATTGTGTCCATGTTCCACTAAACAGAGTCCCTGGTGGTCTCAGCTGCCTCCCTCACCTGGTCACCCTCTCCCTCCCACATGCCCCCTCGGCCAGGTGTCCCAAGAGCGCCTCAAGCTTGCCATTTCTCTGACTGAGTGCTCCATCTTGCCCCAGGTGCCCTCCTTCGGTGCCCTTTCTCAGGGAGTTGTCCCTCTCCACCTGGGGCCACAACCCAAGTGTCAGCCTCGATTCCCCCGTCCTCCTGCCCCGCATTCCAGGGGGCCCCCTAGTCCTGCTCATTTCTCCCTGACTCTTGAATCTGCCACCTCTTCTCCAGCGCCACCTCTGTGGCCCCAGGCCTGGTACCCACTGTGTTTCTTTGGGCCTCTGTTCCACCTCCCTGCCTCCAGCTTACCTTCTCCAGGACTCTCACAAGCCCTTTCGTCCATTTGACTCTGGCCATCCAGAGTTCTCACCAGCCCAAGATAAAACCCAACCAAGGGAAGGCTGCCACCTCCCCATCCAGTCCCTTCTTCCTCCACCCCAACCTCAGGTTCCTTCCCTGCACATGCCAGCTCATGGCGCGCCCCTGCACCCAACTCTGGGGCCCTTTCCTAGTTACCGCATCCACTTCTATGCACGCATACCCCCAGCAGGCTAGACTCCTCCCCGGCATTTCCACAGCCCTGACACTGCACTTCATAGGGTTTTTTTGGCTGCGTCCGCATTGTAGCACGTGGGATCTTCTGTTGCAGCGCAAACTCTCTAGCTGTGGCCCGTGGGCTTAGTTGCTCCGTGGGACGCGGGATCTTAGTTCCCTGACCAGGGATCGAACCCATGTCCCCTGCATTGCACAGTGGATTCTTAACACTGGACCACCAGGGAAGTCCCTTAATAGAGTTTTGTAATTGTCCACTTGTGTCTTTTCCCCTGACTAAACTCCAGTGTCCTTTAGAATAGGGACGGTACTACCCTAGTCATCCGTCCCATCCTGGCGTGATCTAGGTGATCAGTTAGTGTTTGTTGACTGAATAGTGGTAAATGAATAAATGAGTGAGTGTCAGATAATATTCTAAGCAATATATTTAAATACAGTTTTACAAAGGCACCAAAATCTAGACCAATAATTGTTTGTTCCTCCATGTTTTGAGGTAGACAGGGCAGAGTTCCTCCTCATATTATAGAAATGAAAACCAAGTCTCATAAAGGTGATGAGCTCTGTGACTTAGAAGTACCGGGGTGGACTTGGAGTCCAGTTCTTTGGCATGTAGTCTGGGGTCCTTTTGGTCTCCAGGAGGCTGATACGGGCTTGGGTTTTCCCTTGGCAGCAACATGGAAGCGTGTACTGGAAGACTGGGGCCAGCCAGGTGCTGACAAGCCTGTCACCGGACCTTCCGTTGCACGAGCAGCTACAGGTGACTGTGGCCGGGTTGTGGGAGGCTGAGAAACTCCTACGGGAGGTGGTAGGGAAGAAGGGCTCCGAGCCTGTAGGTCCTGAAGCCTAGGGCTTTCGGGCATCGTCAGGGGTGTGGGAAGATGGCTGAGCAGCAGTCCTGTGAGCGTGGTCTGCCATGCACATCCCTGTGGTCAGGACAAAGGCTTGGGTGCGCACAGCCCTCATCACGTGGGTCCCTTGCAGTCCAGCACGACTCTGGCAAGCTCCCTGCTCAGAAAACTAGGGGACCTAGTGCCTCCCAGCGGTGCTGGTAAGGCAGGCTCTGGCTTCTTTTCTCCCAAGCTCCGCATGCCCTGGCCAGCCTGCCCTTGGCTACAGCTCTGGCCCTCCGCCACTCCCTTCCTGTCTCTCCTGTTGCCTGTGGTGCTCAGGTACGCTCACCAGAACCTTCTACCTAGAGCTTTCTGGGGAAAGACCCCCCCACCCAGGCCAGACCAAGGTTTGGACATGAATGGCTTGCCCACGGGTCTTCCAAGGTCATGTCCAGGGAAGAGACGTCCACTTCATCCCTGCTACGCTGGGCAGTGTGGCCGCCGGTGCCAGGGTGGCCCCCAGGGTCAGCAGGCGGAGCTCACGCCTATGCTCCTTCTTTCCAGGCCTGTTTCTCCATCAGCGACTGCCCGGTGTGGATGGACTCCAGCACCGCAGCCCAGTGCCGCCAGCTGGAGGCCGCCGTGGGCGGGGCCCAGGCTCTCAGCCGCCTCACTGGCTCCCGCGCGTACGAGGTGGGAGCGCCCGCCGCGATCTGGGGACAGGGGCTGGTCTAGGAGGAAGACCTGATTGCCGGCCCTGGTCCCTTCTCCCTGGGGGTCTGGGAGGACACGCTGGTGACCTGCCCTGTGGGACTCCTGGGAGGCCGTGTGGCTGCTGCCCCGTGGAGCCAGGCCCGGGCACTCTGAGCCGTGGTTCTGAGCTAGGCCCTCTGCACTGCCCGTCCGGTGAGGGCAGGCGTGCTGCTGCTGCGCCCAGGTCAGAGCTCTGCTGTGTCTGTGGCTGACACTGGCACTGCGATCTCAGCCTCTCTAACTTGGAGATACAAAGAGCACTTACATTTTGGGTAGTTTTGAAGCCGAAAGGAGTCAGTGCTTACAGGCACTTGGTGCAGCTCCTGGGAAAGTAAAAAAAAAAAAAAAAATAGTACCTCTTTCCTGTTGGCTTCGCGCCCCCTCCCACAGGGTGGCTGCTCTTGCCTCAACCGGGATGATGCCACCCCCACTGGAGTAGAGGTTCGGGGGATAAGACCGACCCTATTTGGGTCACCTGAGGTAGGAAGGATGTGTTAGGAAAATATGTGAGTCCCCTGGGTGGGTGCCTTCGGTCAGAGCAGACATCCTGCCACATGAGAAGCGAGATTATTACTAAGGGTGTTCAGCAGACATCAGACATTTCCAGATTTCAGAAACCTTCTTAAGCTCTTGTTCAGAGCCTGCTGTGCTGACTCTGTCAGGTCTTCATGGACTTGATCATTCTCCAAAGGATATCGGTTTTTAAGCACTTGCACTCTTTTTCCAGCGATTTACAGGAAACCAGATTGCAAAGATTTACCAGCAGAACCCCGAGGCCTACTCACACACAGAGGTTGGTTAAACATTCCTCTTTGATTACAAGTCAGGGTCGAATTCTTTCTATAATTTTGCATAAATATACATCTCATGTACATGGGCTAAAAACATTGATGAGCAGACGTTAAAAATGATGTGTATTCAGTTTGCTTTTATTCTCATTGTCAGGCTTTTTCCAAAGAAGAGGGAAAGAACGGAATTATAGGAAAGAAAAGTCAGGGACTCTTCTGACCAGAAGGGTAGAGGTCAGGGTCAGAGTGGGAGCAGGGGGCCTGGTGTCTTCCGGGGACCACCTGGGTAGATTGGGTGCCCTTCATCTCTGTCTCCTCAATTTCCTGGGCTTCCCTGGTGGGTCAGGCAGTAAAGAATCTGCCTGCAATGCAGGAGACCTGGGTTCGATCCCTGAATCAGGAAGATCCCTTGGAGAAGGAAATGACAACCCACTCCAGTATTCTTGCCTGGAGAATCCCAAGGACAGAGGAGTCTGATGGGCTATAGTCCATGGGGTTGCATAGGGTTGGACCTGACTGAGTGACTAACACTTTTACTTTTGGGCTCAGTATCCTATCATTGATGCAGGATGCCTAGCAGGCACTTGATAGGCGTGGAGTCTCTGTTTTCTTAGGAAATTTGTAAAGCTGGATCAGTGTGTCTCTAGCTGTGGCCCTTCAACCAGAACCTGTATCCCAGGAACCCAGGTTCCGTTCCTTGAGCCACAGTTGCCAAAAGCCGAAACTTATTGCCACCTGAGAAGCAGCTCAACGGCCTGGCTAGTGAGACTCATCTCTGTGTAATTAGAAAATGATCAGCTTGTGTTAAACCATACTGCTTTTTCAGTCTTAACATGCAGGTTACTATTTAGTGAGTCAAGGTTCCAGATTATTCTGCAGTGTTAGCCATTAATGAAGGTTTCGAGTGGAGGGGATGATAAAACTTTTCCGGAGTCTGTATGTAGGACAGAGGTGGTCCAATTGTGAACAAGAGGTGATGGCATTCTCTCCCCTGGTCCAAGTGCCTGTGATTCCCATGTGGAAGCACAGACCCTCAGGGTGACATTTGAAATCAATTATCAGTTCCTCCCATTCATGTTTGGGGTCTCTGGCTTCCAAAGGGGATGGCTTTCACTTCTACTCATTCTGAACCCCTGAAACTGTCTTGGTTGGTTCTGAATTCTGAGGCCGTACATCTACTTGCTCTGTGAATAAAATCCATAGAAATGGAGGAAGGAATCAGGGCGCCCCACTCCCCAGCATATGGATTCCAGTAAAAACTGCCTTCCCTCAGGGTGGCTTCTTCATTTGGTTTTGTTATTGTTGTTTGGCTGCTCTGCGAGGCTTGTGGGATCCTTAGTTCCCTGACCAGGGATTGAACCCAGGCCCCCAGCAGGGAAAGCCCGGAATCCTTACCACTAGACTACCAGGGAACGCCTTTCCCTGTCTTGTCATTGTTGAACCTGGCTGTTCTATGACTTGTCAGAAACCGCGGAGCGAGGGACTTTCCTAAGGGGTCTCCACTTGGTGTCCTGGCCACTCCAAATGCCCTGCAAGACTGAGGCATCCCCCGTCCTCTCACTGCTGGGGCATCTTGCTCAAAGTTTCTACTTCCCTCCCCAGCTTAACACTCTTGTCCTTTCGTGTGTGTCACAAGTAGCCGGGTGTTCATGAACGTGAGTCATAGATCTCATGGTGTTTTTCTCTCTTGCAGAGAATTTCCTTGGTCAGTAGTTTCGCTGCTTCTCTCTTCCTTGGGTCTTACTCCCCTGTTGACTACAGTGATGGTAAGTCTTCAGAGTCCAGCGCTGGGCCTGGTCAGCAGGTGTGCGGCAGCATGAACCTCACCCAGTCTTCCATCCCTACTGTCTGTTGCCAAGAAGGGAGGGTATTAGTTATCTTTTGCGGATAACAAATGACCCCGGTGCTTTGCAGCTGAGGGCCATCAATGCTTGTTATCTCACAGAGTTTCTGAAAGTCAGGAATCAGGAACTTGACTGGATGCTTCTGGCTCTGGGTCTCTGAGGAGGTGGCAGTCAAGCTGGCCTCCAGCATTAAGCAGACACATTACTTTGCCGACTAAGGTCCGTCTAGTC